>CM074287.1:25492501-25867501 GCA_037194245.1 Opsariichthys bidens
GCTGGAGTTTCTGATGATTGTCAAACAGGACAAAGTAAAAGCGGCGCTCTCGGGGACTCTCAGTGTGAATGAGGGGGTGAAGCTGTGAGTGACCCTACAGATGATCGCCTGTCTTGAAGTTCCCTCAAGGGTGAAAAACACCGTTTAGAACCCGCCCGTCATGTGACGTGAACATGTGACCTACGCCAACTCACGCACCACAGCGCCCTCTAGTGCTGGAGCTGTGGCAGTGGAGTGTGGCGCAGGAAACCCGGAGAGAACTACGGGAACGCAGTGCGAAGATGTTCTTCATTTTCACAGAAATCCTGTCAAAGACGCCCTTTAAAGTTAAACGCTGATGTTTATGTTCATGAGATTATTAAACGAACATTACCTCACTATTAAAGATCTAAACAGCAGATCTGCAGAATATTATTCACACATGCACTTCATAGAGGGCATAATGTGTAAAAACAATACATAAGGGAGTATTTATACTTTTTATTTCCTTATTATATATTATAAATATATTTACTATCACTTTTCATCATTTAATGCATCCTTGCTGGATATTAATTTCTTTCCAAAAAATAAGTAAATAAAAACTCTTAGTGATCCTGAACTTGTGAACGGCAGTGATAATGTTACAAAAGCTTTATGTTTCTGATAAATGCTGTTCTTTTGAACTTTCTATTCATCAAATTATCCTGAAATAAAAATTGTACACAACTGTTTTCAACACTGATAATAATCATAAATGTTTTTTAATCATTAAATCATCATATCAGATCATGTGACTCTGAAGACTGGAGTGATGATTTGATCACTGGATATAAATTTTGTTTCACTTTGTAAAATATTTAGAAAACTTATTTTAAATTGTGAAACTATTTCACAATATTACGATCTTCTTTTAAAATATTAACAAATCTTACCGTTCAAAAACTTTTAACTGGTAATATGTATGTGTCAAGTAATCAATTTTATTCAATAAATTCAATTATTATAATAATAATAAAAATAATAATAATAATTCTGTTCTCATTCTGCTGGATCTATCTGCTGCCTTCGACACCGTAAACCATCAAATTATTCTGTCCACCCTCTCGTCACTGGGCATCTCAGGTACTGCACTTCAGTGGTTTGAGTCCTATCTCACAGGTAGGTCTTTCAGAGTCTCCTGGGGAGGGGAGGTATCCAAACCTCATGAACTGATCACTGGGGTTCCTCAGGGTTCAGTTCTTGGTCCCCTCCTATTCTCCATTTATACTACATCACTGGGTCCCATCATACAGGCACATGGTTTCTCCTACCACTGCTATGCTGATGACACACAACTCTACCTGTCCTTCCAGCCAGATGATTCCACAGTAGCTGCACGGATCTCAAGCTGTCTGGCGGATATCTCCACGTGGATGGAAGAACACCACCTGCAGCTCAACCTGGCAAAGACTGAGCTTTTAGTCTTCCCTGCCACTCCTACTCTACAACACGACATCAACATACAGCTTGGTACAACCACCATCACCCCATCTAAGTCGGCCAGAAATCTTGAAGTTATCTTCGATGACCAACTGACCTTCAGAGACCACATCTCAAAGACGGCACAGTCATGCAGATTTGCACTTCACAACATCATTAAAATCCGTCCCTTCCTGACTGAGCAACACAACTGCTGGTCCAGGCCCTGGTCATTTCAAGGCTTGATTACTGCAATGCTCTTCTGGCTGGTCTGCCGTCAAGTGCAATCAAACCTCTTCAAATGATCCAGAACGCTGCTGCACGTCTTGTCTTCAACGAGCCCAAGAGAGCCCACGTCACTCTCTTCATCTCTCTGCACTGGCTACCCCTCGCTGCTCGCATCAAGTTCAAAGCGCTGATGCTTACAGATCCACCACAGGCTCTGCACCTCCTACCTCCACACACTGCTACAACGCTACGTCCCCACCAGAAGCTTGCGATCACTAAAGGAGCGAAGGCTTGTGGTACCGTCACAGAGAGGCACAAAATCACTCTCCAGAATATTCTCGTTCACTGCTCCCTGCTGGTGGAATGATCTCCCTAGTTTCATCAGGAACGCAGAATCCCTGGCAATATTCAAGAGACAGATGAAAACTCACCTCTTCCGTGAACACTTGATCCCCTCATAAAAAAAAACAAAAAATTAAAAAATTAAAAAAAACCCTTTCCTTCCTTTTTCCCTTCCTATTCCAGCTTATGGTACTGAGCAATGTATGAAACTTGTATTGTGAGCACTTCCTGTGTTATTTGCCAATTCATGAAGAATCGCTTGTTTGAATTCCTCACTTGTAAGTCACTTTGGATAAAAGCGTCTGCTAAATGACTAAATGTAAATGTAATGTAAATGTAATAGTAATAATAATATTAATAATAATAAGGAACTGTAGTTGTTACCAGTAAAATAAAATCAAATAAAAGTGAAATAATAGAAAAAAAGGGAAATGCAATTATACCTAAATAGGGAAATAAAAGCATAAATACTAATTTTTTTGCATTTCCTCGTATATTGATTTATTTAGTTTTTATACATTTATTCATATATTTATTTACATAATTATTTATTTACTATTTTTGCAGGTTTCGTCTTCCATATTAATCCGAGTTACAGCATGAAAAAAAACTATTTAAACCTACAACATTTTTATTTTTCACAATTCTGACTTTTTTCATGAGTTTACATCTCACAAAAGCAAGAAAAAACTTTTTTTTATTATTATTCCGTGCCAGAAACAAGGCCTGCGTCATCCTGAATAGTACGTGACGTCAGTCGTATTCAGTATTTAGAGCGGATATACACACACTGGGATGCAGGAAAGCGTCCAGTCACTTCCTGTCACCAACTAGGCTCCGCCCACGGACACGTCATCGCTGTTTACAAACACTCACTGCTGGACTCACAGTTATTTCATTGCATCTTCTCACATTTGTCCGGTTCTTAAGCGCTTGTTCGGCGGGGTGAAGCTCGTGTACCTGATGAAGGACAGGTGGACGCCCAGAGAGCGGTGGGTCCCGGAGCAGTCGATGCAGAGGAACACGCCGTAGGTGACGCTCGCCCAGCTGGGGTTCTTCACCGAGCAGTCGAAGCACATCTGCGGGAACACACACTCACACACTCACACAACTTTAACTGCTCTGGAGTTTAATCCCCACACAAGTGGTTCGCAACACCACCGAAACAGCGAGTCTGAGTCTGACATTAGTTTGATAAAGTTTATGACGCAGCGCTCGCCATATGTTTGGTGTGAACACGTGACGGGTCAGAACTCGGGTCAGTCTCCACGGGTCAGACTCACCTTGTTGGTGGGCACGGAGCGCAGTCTCTTCAGGACGGTGGTGATGTCGTGTTTGCTGGGCTCCGTCATGTTTACAGCCGCGAGAAAGACCGAGTGAAGAAACTGCCAACACTCCGCATCTGCGCTTCACTTCCTCCCGCGGTGACGTCACGCGCCGCGCCGCGCGCTGATTGGCCGGAAACTCGCGTACGCTCAACTCACGCAGAACAGCAGCACAAACCGACGGGATGAACTCATTCCTTTACTTCTGTTCGTGTATGTGTCATCACAATTAAAAAGCATTGAAATGTACTAAGATCCTTCTATTATCTATTGAATCCCACAATGACATTTAAAATATCAGTAAGCTTATTATATATAAAATCATCATTTATTGGGTATTTTCACTGGGAGTTGTTCTACCCCTGAACTTCAACTTGAGAAAATACTGAAACTTTTTGCAATTTTTTCCCATTGTTGTTGTTTTGTTTTTTTTAAAGTGAAGTTAAAAATATTTATTTTATACTTCATTTATAAACTTTATGTAAAAAACCGTGTCCCGCATTTTCATATCCCCATCAGAACAGTGTTTTAGTCCGTCGGCTGAGACTGAATATTCCCGTTCCTCTCTCTCATCGCCTCTTTCACAGCAGATAGACCATCATTATGAGTTAAAAGTGTTCAAAAGACTGAAATCTGAGTGTATCTCTAAAGAACGTCACTACCAACACCTTTTAATGCAATTAAACAATGTTTTTTTGGGTGTTATTGCTTTGAATGTAGTTTTTATGTGTGTAGAACTGTGCTAGCTAACATGCTGATTAGCATCTGTGAGCTGGACTCAAAAGTATTGAAAACTGTCACGACCGAAACACGTCCTCATTGTTTTGGTAGTGACAAAAGGAAACACAATCGTTTATTTGGGGGAAATAAGCAATTTTAGTGCAGTTCTGCAAATCATTTGTATGTTTTAGTAAGTTAACAACATTCTGGTCACTACCAACACATCAGTCACGAGCGAAACGTGGATGTTTTATCAGAAATAAAGTATATTGAATGATGTGACTTATAGTGTTTATTCAAACTAATGAATCCCGAACTTTGAAATCAGTTTGATAAACGTTATGACTTCTACAAGATTGAAAAAAAAAAAAAAAAAATCTCATAAATTACACATGAAATATTGTTCAAATTGTAACCGTTATTGATTTACCTGTGAAAACTTAAAAAAAAAAAAAAGTATGTTTACATGGTAGACGTAAACAAATCTGAAGAGGTCGATGTAATTCTTCTTATTAAATTATTTATTGTGTTTCGGTGACAAACTCGAAGAGAGGAAAAATATTCCTGGACTTTCTGAAAACACAATTTGAGAATTAACTGCACAATCACTAGAAATGTGAACCTTGGATATTAACATAAAATCTGTGGAAATTTTGATGTTTCCAACTGTGACTTTAAACCAATCCTGTAGAATATTTATTATTGTATGTTTTTCCTGTTTGAATTCATAAATATTTTTGGAAATATATAGAAAAATACAGATGAAATTAATAAAAAAAACGAACTCAAAAGGAACTTCAACTCATTTATTGCCAGCTCAACAATATACAAAAGTAAATAAACTCCAACTGTGTAACTGAGTTTTGTCATGTGACATCAAACAGGTCACCTGACGCAAACAGCAAGGCTAAAAACTCATTCGATCCATTTGGGCTTGTTTTCGTCGCTGCACTCGTGCGAGCGCCGTCGTGACACCTGAGAGGCGGGAAGGCTTATGTACACCCAACAATCGGCTCGTGTCGACATTCATACGCCGTACATTCTCATAGCGCTCTCACACACACACACACACACACACTATATCTAGAGGATATGCACTTTTCACGAGTGTAACTACAGCATGTCGTCCAGTGTGCACGTCAAGGTCCAGCTGAAGCGGACGGACCCGTTCCTAAACAATGAAAATAAAAGTACACAGCGCAGTCTCGGTGGCCTGGGAGGTCAGAGGTCAGGCTTACAGACGGGTCATGTGATCATCTGCATGGATTACGTTCCTAAAAGCAAACAGCATCGGTAAAATATCTTTAAAACGTCAGATCGCTGATCCACGCTCGTTTTCCGTAGTATAAACGGTCAGTGATGAGCAAAAACGTCCTATTGGCTAATATTGGATTCGGAGTGAGTGTAGTACGATTGAAGTGAGGCACCGTTTCCCATCATGCCGCGGGGCGCGAACAGTGCGGCCGTCTACAGTCACACGGGCCGGATTCACTGCATGTCTTCCACGTAATTGGCCGGATAGAGTCCGACGGTGCCGTCGCTCAGCCGCCCTTTACACCAGCCCTGCTCGTCCTCCTCCCCGATCTTCGTGAACGCCTCTCCTGCGCACACACACAATAATAATGGCTACTGATGGATTGAAACATTCAATATCGAGTTGAAATGACAAATACATATTAAAGTATTATGATATTATTAATATTATTTCACTCCAATGGTAAAGGACTTAAAGACATTTACTATAGAAATGAATTAAAAACATCGTTCAGAAATCATTACAGTTGGTCACTCTTTACGTCTCGAGCTCGACACTAAACCTCGTAACTCCATTGGCTGCTCAAACTGTCAGTCAAACATCATAGCTCCGCCCCCTCTATCATGAATGAATGCCGCACACATCTCTGCAAATCAAGAGCTGTTTGCTTTCTTTGATTACGGTTATATCTGCGGACAATCCGCGGGTCGACTAATGAAAAATAACTGTGGAGAGATCAATCAATGTGTTGCTTTTAATAAAGACATGGTAAAATGTAACAAACACTCTTACTTTCGTTTTCAACAACATATCAAGAACACAAGCCGAGAGCACCTCCTAGTGGCCATTACATAAAACACAGATAAACCGCACTGCTCAACAACACCACAGCTGTCACGAAGAGAAATGACTCTGATAGGAGCGTTTAAGTTATTTTCATTTGCTCAAATTCATCAGGGTTTAGCAGGGCAACAGAACGGCCTTCATTCTCTCTAATCAAGACGCTACGCACTGCTGTGTGTGTGTGTGTGTGTGTGTTCATGAAGACGGTTGGGCTTCAGGACGCCACGCTGAACATTTAAGAATAAGTTCCAGCGTCGCACAAGCTCTCCTCAATGATCCGTCCACACGAGAGCAGCCGCGCTCTACAATCCTTTAAACAGATATATATCTGATGCAGAGGACAAAGGCTGTGTATTACACTGTGTGTGTGTGTGTGTAATGGGTCACTGCAGTGAGCATTGTGGGAAGTTTTCAAGCTCTTATCTCAAGGTTTCATGACCCTTTAATAACATGAGAAGTCAGAAAAAAGTGCACTAAACTTTATAACCTGTAAGTGGATGAAAACACAGATATGGACACAGAGCTCAGGAACTCCACGAGCTTTGATTCTGGTGAAGTGTTAATCGTGTCTGATCACGCATTCAACAAACCCGGCGTGGTCCCGGTCCTGTACCTGCTCTGAAGCTCAGCTCGTCCTGCTCCTGGCCCTCGTAGTCGTACAGCGCGCGCACCGGCACCGACACTTCCGGGGAAGACGGCTCGTCCTCGAACGGATTGCCGTTGGCGTTGGCGGAGGCGAAGGGATTCCCCGCTTCCTCGTCCGAGCCGTTGGCCGGCGTCTTCTCCGCGACACTAGCTCTGAGAGGACAGGAAACGGGACACGTTTAACACACAGAAGCCGGTCCAGCGGAGCCACACAGAGCGGGACAGAGGCCGGACCGCAGCGGGGAAGAGAGCGTCTCGGAGCTGTGAGGAGGAACGGGACACCAACATGCCAGACCCACTGTGAGACAGGAACACATCCAGACGCGTCCCGACCAGACAACAGCAGGAGTCACGTGACTGCCTGAGAAACTCACCTCAACCACACTGAACTGAAGGATCGCTCTACGCGTTTACTGTGTTTGTTCCTACATTAAACCTGTCAATCTCCTTCACTGGGACGACTGTTTGATGATGTTATTTTTAAATAATACAAAATAACTTAATATTTCTTGTAATAATTACTACTTCACTATAATGACTGTTTGCTTAGAATAAAATTAAATGTACAAGCATTCAAAACAAATGAAGTTATTTAGAACATTTTAAAATAAAATAATTTCCTTCATGTACTATTATTATACTTTAGTAGAAAATATATATACATTTTTTTTTTCCTAATTGTAATTATTTTTTATTTAAAATAAAATTTTAAAGTAAGTAAAAATTACATTATTACTAATAAATATTTACTAATAAATGAATAACTTATTTTAAAATGAATTTAAAAAAAAAGTGAAATAATACCGTTTTAAAATAATATATGACAATATAAAGATAATTGACTTCACTAATAACAATAACAATAATAATGATTATTATAACTGAGGAACTGAAAATGAGCGAGAG
Organism: Opsariichthys bidens; assembly: GCA_037194245.1. Lineage (NCBI taxonomy): Eukaryota > Metazoa > Chordata > Actinopteri > Cypriniformes > Xenocyprididae > Opsariichthys > Opsariichthys bidens. The sequence goes on from CM074287.1 coordinate 25,500,206, forward strand.
ACTGCGGAGGTCAGAACAAGCTCAGGCTGACGTGTTTCTGGTCAGGACACGGAGTGTGTGTGTGTGTGTGTGAGTGTGTATGTGTGTGTGTGTGAGTGAGTGTGTGTCAGTGCAGGTTCACCACAGCAGTCATGCAGACACACACAGACACCTGAAACAAACACGAGCAGAGGCCGGAGGAGAGGGAGAGAGACAGAGACAGAGACAGAGGAGAGAGAGCGGAGCGGGTCACCAACGTTTGCACTATCATCACTTCCTCTCGTTTGACACTGAGCGGACTGCTCTCGGGCCGCTGCTCCGCCGCCGCCGGCTCTTCATCCTCATCCTCGTCGTCCTCGAACGGGTTTAAGCAAGCTGCTTCTGAACTACTGGCCACAGTCACGCTAACAACACAGAGACAGCGTTACACACGCACACACACACACACACACACACACACACAGTGTGAGCTCAACGGAGCGCCGGCGCGCCTCAGGCAGGATGTGTGTCAGACGGCACACCGGCAGAACCGGTTTCACATGTTTACACACTAGAGCGCTTCAGACGCGAGAATGAGGTCTGAGTGAAACAGGAAACACACGCCTCATCACATCATTCATCATCCCTCCATCGGACTTAAGACGGACAGGTAATTATGGGATAAAAACCTGACATTGTGATGAAATAATTATGAAATCAAGTTGCTAATGAGACAAAAACGATCACATTTTGACTGGTGTAATAATAACCAAGTCACCAACAACCCAGATCAATACAGGAAACCTCATTCAGAGCGAGATCTGCTGATGACCACGCTTTCAGCTTCTGCCCAGTTCTGTAGAATTAATCATTCGTCATTCAATTCGTAATTATATTTGGAAAGAAATGCAAATCAATGTTTCAGAAATAAACACACATTACTCACATTAACTAAATTCTGAAGATTAAATTAATTCATTTAATTACCATTAAACGTCAAACTATCATTTTATTTACACGAATCCCAAATTCAGCGCATTTTCTCGCCCTCTTTTGATTGATCGGCTGTCCGTAAACTAGCGATTATCGTCTGATATATCGGACAATAGAAACTGAGCAGTTAAAATGATGAAATACTAATGATAACTTATCTCATAACTCATAATTATGACAGCATCTCGTCTCATAATTTTGACTTTTCTTCTGATTTTTCCTCATAATTGGCAGAATTTTTACTTTATCTTGGCATGTTTTGATTTCAACTTTCACGTACCTTGTGATTCTGAATTTTAATTTCATAATTTTGACATTTCAAACTCATTACGACGACTTAGTATCTCATGATTGTATCTTAATTTTTAATTTAAGACATAATTGTGATTAAATCACCACTGAAATCATTTCCTGAGCACTTGGAGAGGAAACAGAAGCAAAATAAACAAAATAGCAGACGAGAATCCATGAACCGCAATATCCGAGCGCTTTCTAAAGCTGAATCATGTGTAAAAAGCATTATATAGTGCGACTGAATTCACAACGGCGGCGGTTCAATTATGTGAATAAATTGCGGGGTTAATACACACCGCTTCAATTATTCACACGCGTGGAGCGTCTCACACTCCGTCTCTGGATAAGCGGTGAGTTTGTGTCGCTCCTAACGCTAGCGTCCGATTTCTCAGGCACATCATTCATAACCAGCAGAACACATTAATCTGTTGGTAAGCATGCGAGCCGATCATCGTGATGTCAGAATAAAAGCTCAGAGAGAGCCTGTTTTCATGTGCACATGTCAGTGGCTGCAGCATTTCTATCGTAAAGAAGTGAGCAGATATCCAAGATTTAGTTAACATTTGAATTAAACGATAAATGATATTAAACGAGGATTTGATCTGCCGTAAACTAACAGCGATCACGGGCCGTCGGCGCCTCTGCAGGCGTTTGATACATGACGCACGACGCGATCGCTTATATGGTGTATTTTAGCAGTTGTTCCATCAAACCCCACGATTACTTGCTTTTTATACTTTATTTGAATCATAAATTCTTGTCTCATTGCAATTATGTATTTTAAGTCACTTTAAAGGCTTCGGTCTATTCATATGAACACACAAAAATATCCAATTACTTGTCAAAATAATCGCCCGATGATTCGATTACCTAAATCATCGTTAGTATTTGCCGAACGCTCTTTGAGGATTTTATCCTGAGCATCGATTAATCATTTCATGTGTCTTGTTGTTTAATTCATTACAGGCAGTTCACATGTTGGCAATAAGAAAAGAGATTCTCATCGAATTCAGATTGTAGCGAGGACGTGTGTGTGCAGGAAACCAGAGGTCAAATGTCAGAGAGAACGAGCACATGAAACGCTCCTGTCGCTCTACACGCTCTGAACACCAGAGGAATGTTGCGTTACCTGCTGCTGGCCTTCGAGACCTGCTCCGAGGTCTGGCTGATTCCCGTCAGAGTGACTCCATCCACCGGCTTCCTCTTGGTCTCTCGCCGGCTGAGCGTTCGATTCAGGTCCATGGACAACTCCTACAACACACACACACACACACACACACACACACACACACCTTCAGCGCGTCGTGTCTTTCCTAAGTCATGTGTGACACAGCTGTGGATGAAGATCAAGCTCCACAATGACAAAATCACGTCAGTGTCAAACAAGTCATCCATGTGTCATGTGACGTCATGTGTGAGGAAATCTTTTGTGCTCGTGTTTGTAGACCAACCCTGAGTGATGTCACATGATCCTGCTACAACCAACCAATGAGAATTTCAGTCTCATGGCTTCACTCACAATTAAAACTCATTTTTAAACTTCGTCCACACAATTATAAGAGTTTCTAATCATTTGGTCTTTTTCTCTCATAATTTTCACCTAATCTCTCATTATCGAACTTTTACCTCATAATTATGTTTTGCAGTTATCGTGTCATTATTATAAATGAATATCTATTAAATCTCATATTTTAGGCTTCAGAATTATAAAAGAATCATCTGATTTGGTCTCTCTCATAACTTTCACCAAACATCACATTATTTTCATCATGACGATCTCACGAATTTGACTTGAGATCAACTTTTTATCTTATAATCATGTCTCAGTGCCTCATTATTTTGACTTTTCACAATTATATTTAGACTATTTTCATAATGACTCTTTTTACTTTTTTTAATCTCATAATTATGACTCTAAATCTCATGATACGCACTGAAATCTTTCCCTTCAAGTGTTTTACACCAATACTGGGGCAACGAAAGAGACTTTCAGGGTGTAACCTCTTGAGTTTCAGGCAGTTCCTCACACATGGTACTGTGTTCAAACAGAAACTACGGCGTCACATGATCTGTCATACGAACGGCTCTTATGACGCCGTTATGGTGTCATTTTTGGCGTTTGTTAGCCCCGTTCTCCTACTGTATGTAAAGGAGCAGCGTGATCCACAGAGGACAGTCGTGTGTGTGTGTGTGTGTGTGTGTGTGTGTGTGTGTGTGCACCTCAAACTGAGGCCAGTTCATGGGCATGCCAGGCCCGTGGTTGGAGCGGAACCACTTGAGGTCTTCCTGTGCGTCAGCGGCCTGGATGGTGTCTTCTAGTGTGTTATACACCGTCTGGTACCTGAAGGAGAGAGAGGTTGAACACATCAGATCCAGAGTCAAACACTAATCAAACAGCTGGAGGTGACTCGTCCCGAGGCTTTGCATGCTGGTCTCTGAACAATAACAGCGCTCCTGTGCTTGTCTATGCAAATGACGACAAACCACCAGTTCCTGCTCCACACACACACACACACACACGGTTCTCACTTGTGATTGGTGGAGAGGTCGAGGTGCTGCTTGACGCCGAGCAGCAGATCCTTGAAGAAGCGCAGTCTCTTGTCCTCAAACTGCTGCCACTGTTCAAACACCTGCTCCATGTTCTCCATGTACTGAGGCGTCACCTTATCCAGATCCTCCAGAGACTTCTCGTAGCGCTCCTTCGTCTGAAACGCACATCACGACAGACGTCAGCAGACGTCGCTCACAGACCGCTTCTAAATAAGAGTGCCAATCAGCACTTGGTAAAGCCATCGCTTCACTGCAGCGGATGTTGTTGAACTTTCGATGGTACTCGAGCGTAATGGTGTGTGTGCGCCAAAAGAGAGTTTGATTACGTGCACAAGTAGATCACACACAGGGTCAATGAAAAGGCGCGACGTAAATGACGTGAATTGTGCAACGCGACTGCCGAGAACGTGCGATATTTGAAAAATTTCAACCCGAGCGGGAAATTCGCATGACGCCAGCCAATCAGCGAAGAGCTTATGGACTCGTCGGCGTTTGGCTTTCTGCCGTATTTGGGACTTCCACAACAGGTGCCGAGCAGCAATAGTAGTTACGGCCAATATGAGTGAATGTGATGTTGATGTGCGTGAAGACGCCTCTCATCACACAATGTTTTTCGGGTCACTTGTGCGAATAAAAACCAGTGATTTTGAAAGTAATCTAGAGCGAGTAACACACTTATAAAGATTTGATTAGGTTCCACTTGACCCTTCGCCCACAGTTTGATGGACAGGCGAGCTGACCGGTTAGTAGATTACCGAGGGTGAACTTGAAAAATTGTGTGTACTAACAATATTTTAATAATGAAACTGCTTCATATCAAAAGTAACCTGCGCGGTCTTGTCCGTCGACGCGTGTCCTCTTTGCTATTTTCCTCCACATGATGTGTGGCGTGAGAGCACACGGGTCGCCGGACATAGCAACGGTAACTAAAGGGGGCGGGACTTCGCGAAGGGTTACTAACTACGACTTGCCTCAAACTCTCAATTACTGCTTATTAAGGTAGTTAAAAGTGGACCGTAAAGTGTTACCGAAGCAACATTTGAGAGTTCATGACATTTTCTTGCGATTTCAAAGGTTATTTGAATGTGCGTTTGGCACGCAGTTCTGGAGGTTTCAAGTGAACATGAGTTGGTCCTACAGGTGTGAGACTTTGACCAAACCTTCAGGCACAAGCAAAATAAGAGACCTCTCATAGCGCTCCCAAGTCTCCAAACATGGTGAAAACAGGAGACATTACAGGGCTCATGTGATGAAACAGGATGTGCCACGCTCTTTTGAAATAAGAGATTGATGTTCTATATAACTTCCACAACTCGAAACTTCCTCTCCAGTGAAAAAAGCTGCTCAGAAAGACAGAAATGTCCGCATTCAGGCACTGAGCATCACATACTCCACAAGTGAAGCGGTTAGCCAATCACAGCAGAGCTCATTTACATAAGGGAAACTTACAGGAACAACAGAGAGAGAGAGAGGCTGGCTTGAGAAAGCACCAGGGGAAAACAGTGACCTGACCTTCTGAACCTCCTGCTGGCACTTCTCCACTTTCTCCTGCAGCTTCTTCTGCGCCTCCGGGTTGTTGTTCTCCAGTTTACTGGTACTCTCTCGGCTGGTGGCCGCTTTCTCGTCCTTACAGGCGGTGTGGTAAGCCTTTTTCATCACGTCCACCTGCATCCATCATCGTAACAAACACACTGTATCATTCTAAAACACGGCGTCAGACTGGGATGAGGGTGAAATTACAAAGCGTGCATGCATGGATGGATGCCTTGCAAATGTTTTTAGGACACACCCTTCTTGCACACTTCACTGAACACATCAAATGCAAATTTACACGAAGCCCTCAAACCGTATAACCATGTGCATGTGCAGCTCTGATCACATGACTGCACTGACAGGTGTAATGCTCTTATTTGTTCTCATACATGTTTATACAAAGTGACTAGACGAACAAAAGCAATTTGTCATTGTTTTTAAAGATTAAAAAGTACATACTGTAAAAGATTAAGGAATCTGAAGGCATTATTTTAAGGAATTTAAGGATTTTTTTGAATGAAATCAGAAGTAAAATGTTACAATTTTATTTTACAATGTAAGGACTTTGAGGAATCAGATGGAGAATAATTTCAGTAAAGAATTTAAGGAATCAAAAGTGGAATGATTTCAGCCCTGCGGGTTTGGAGATGGGCACAGTAAATAAGAGAACAAACGTAAATTGATCACAAATCTTCCTTCATTGATTCTGCACTGATCTGAGGCCCTACTGGAGACAAACGCAGATGTTTACACAGATTCTGATGTCTCTGTGCTGAATCAAGCAGATGTTGTCCTGACCTGAGACTCGTGAACAACTCCGGGTCACAAAAACAACAACAGATGTGAGTTTCTCAGGAGTGCCCCAGGGTTCACTACTGGGCCCGCTGATATTCTCACTACACCAAGTCCACAGAAGCGTAACCATGTGCAACACTGATCACATGACTGCACTGACAGGTGGAATGCTCTTATTTGTTCTCAAACATGTTTTACACAAAGTGCCCAGAGGAACAAAAGCAATTTGTCAATTTAAGGAATCACATGTATGATTTTTTTTTTTTTTTAAAGAAATCAAAAGTAGAAATATATTTTAAGGAATCATAAGTAGGCATTGATTTTTTTTTTCTTTCGAGGAATTTAAGGGTTTTTTTTTCCTAAAAATGATTATTTTACAATTTTTAAGTACTTTTAAAGGAATCGGATGAAGACTTTTATTTATTATTTAAGACAAATTTAAGGATTCAAAATATTTTAAGGAATCAGAAGTAGGATCATTTTTAAGGATTTCTTTCTTTATTTTTTTTAAGCCATTTTTAATGGAATCAGAAGTGGAATGATTTCCGTCCTGCTGGTTTGGAGAAGGGTATAGCAAATATAAAAAAATAAATGGAAATGAATTCACAGATCTTCCTTGAATGATTCTGATCAGGTGTAGCTCAATCTAACAGATCGAGTGTGTGTTTTCTGGGTGTGTTTGGTAGATTTAGTAAGCGGCCTCATGTGTAAATAGGTTGCACACACCCATATTTAAAAGAGGCTTTGCTAACTGTACACACATGAAGTGAAGCTTACGGACAGTTTTAATCCTATATTTTCTGGCAGTGTGTAGTTGGTGCGATTGTACCTCCTTGAGTTTCTTGGCCCAGGGTTTCTGCGCCTTGCGAAAGCCATCGTCCGCTTCTTTGGTCTCCTTGAAGCCGCCAATCATCTGTTTGTGGTAAGCGTCCTTCTGCCAGTTCTTGACTTTCTCAAAGTCCTCGCCCATCAGAGCAGCCTTCACCTCCATATGCAGGTCGCTCACCTTCTCTGCCTCGGTCATCAGAGCAAACCACGCTCGCTCCACTGTCCCGTACTGAGGCCCTACAGGACACAACGCAGATGTTTAGACAGATTCTGCAGTCTCTGTGCTGCATCGATCCGGTGTTGTCCTGACCTGAGACTCGTGAACAACTCTGGGTGACAAACAAAACACAAAACCAACAGCAGATCCTAGTTTTCTCAGGAGTGCCCCAGGGTTCACTACTGGGCCCGCTGACATTCTCATTACAATTCTCAGAGCCGCACCACACAATACCAAAAGCAAACCCTCTAAATGCATGTTTTGTGTGGTCACATCATGTATCCGTTCATTTTGTATTCATTACATGGCTTGGTTCTCTTATTCACACTATATCAGCTTGTAGAAATTAAGCCTTTCACGTTCATTCCTGATGAAGCTTGGGCTAGCCAATAACACAATCGTGCGGTGTCGATTTAATCTGAAATGCATAATTATAAAACAATCTCAGGAAATTTAGCAAAAAACCTGTAAACATCTAAAGTATGACCAGTAAAGTGTGACGAATGCCAGTCGACATGGAAATATTTCTGTACTGACTCGCTTCTTCCTCAGTATCATATTTAAATATGGTTTTTAGCCAAACAAAAGATATGAAACCAAGCACACACACACACACACACGTCAGCGAGGAGCTTTCACAACACTGTGCGAAGGACTGATTCATCTAATGGACCAGAAGGGAGCCGAGACCTGGACACAGGAACGTTATGAATCCAAGATACTGCACATTATCAGAAAGTAAGATAACGACACATGACCAAATCAAAGATCACGTCACCTTATCAGAAAGCAGCAACTCTGGATGAACTTTACTTCCCTGAATACCTGCAGCAAAGTCTTTCGAATCCATCATTACCAATCAGGAAACACGGGCCTTATTTCTAACGTGAATCTTTCTAACGTGAATCCTAGTTTGCACAGAAAAAAACAATCCAAGTGTTTTGTGTTCTTTTGACAACCATATTTAACCTAGTTTTTACCATAATAATATATAACAAAATTAATGATTAACCAAAGAGATAAATGTGAAATTAAACGTCACTGGTGAACAAAAAATAATTAAAATTATCTGCAAAGTCCTTTTACCTTTTCATCATAGATGACTATCATTCTGAACTCCAGCAGTATTTGACTCAATCATTTTCATAAGACACATTTATCTCCTTTTCAGGCAACATTCCTGTACACGTTATTCACAAACATGATTTATGCTAATTGTGAAGCACTTATGTCTTATTCACAAATGATTTGAGTTCATTAACATACATTAAAAGAAGTCATCTTCAGTCACGGTCAATGATAAATTAGTACTCCGTCGTAGATTGTTGTTGTATGATCTCAGTGTGTGTCAGACACAAACTCAATATATCTCAGGAGGAATATCAGTGATTTCTTGTCAAAGGTGTTTCATCTCATTTTCTCTTTTTATTTGGATCTTGACGGATTCAGAGCAAAAGATGATATCAAGTGAATGAATCAGTCTAAAAGTATGAATCTGAAGGTCTGATGTCGCAGCTGAACTTCCTCCAGAAAGAACACCTGACACACACGACCGACAGCGCTTGAAGCGCAGCGCTGCAGCTGCCGAGGCGTGCCGTGACTTGTAAACAGGGGCGTCGTCAGTGACTACACAGGACGTCAGGAAGACCCCTCAAAGACCCTGAAGTCATCACGATTATTACATTACGTCTGCGCTATGGAGGCCTAGTGTGCCAGTATTGTGTTGTGTAAATAGAACAGTGTATATACCAGAAACAACTGGTTCCCAAACCGATGATTATCGCACTCTAAACACTGAAGAAACACGAGAAGTGTGAGACGGATCTTTAGAGAGAAAATATATGGAATATATTGTAAAGATCACAAGGGGAAGTGAGCATCAAGTCAACATCACGACCCTATGACTCGAGAGAGCAAGGCTGCGTTCACACTTGTAGTTCGGTTGGTTTGGACCAAAAAACAAAACAGAACATATAGTCCTGGTCCGCTCAGCGTTCACACTGGCATTTTTAACAGGAACCTGAAGTGACCGAACCGAAGGCGTAGGGATACGGTCACGACCTGATTGGTCGCTTTTATGCTGTATATTTGGCGACGGACTCGCTTACCGAACATTCAAAACAACGCTGTGTTCTGGATTAAACGCCATCATTTCATGCTTTATTTTCACCAGCTGAGAATCACGAAGAGCTCATCAAATGTTCAAAACATTCAAAACAGCTCCAGGATTTCCAGAAACTTCACCTCCTCGTCGCTCCACGTTTGCCCTCGACTCATTTTGGATACGCCGATCTTCCCGCGTCGTCGAATCAGTGACTCGTAGCGTCGCATCTCGTGACATCACGTCCTGTTTTTGGTTGGTTCACACGTCTTTGGTCCGTGTCACGTTCATATATCAATCGAACCGCACCAGAGTTCGTTTGGAAGTGGACCCAGACCCGTCTTTTTAGCGTCTCGGGGTCTGATGGCAGCGTTCACATATGAACCGCACTGACTGAGCGATCGCACCAGGGTTCGTTTTAATCCAACCGAACATGACAAGTGTGAACGCACCCTTAGACACGTCACACACCCTGAACATGCTTGAAAACAAGGTGTGAAAAAATAAGCAGCGTGCATCATGGGAGGTGTGAGAAGCAGCGTCAAACACACACACACACACACACACACACACACACACAAGTTCCCGGTCTTGAGAAGCACTTCCTCATTATAAGGCTCGCTCAGATGATTCACGATCCCGTCAGCAGCCCTTTATAGAGAGCGTTTAGGGGAAGTGAGGTCAAACTCAGCAGCCTAACGAGTGACCGTCACTAAACGTCCTGCAGACGGCGAGTCGTGGGGAAGATACGCACCTTTCTCCACGAGCTGCCTCCAGCGTTTGGCCCACTCGCTCAGCTGCTGCGCGTAGCTCTTCTCGATGCGCGCGCGCTCGTGAAGGCAGTTCATCAGGTCGTTGCACAGCCGGTTCCCATCATCCACGCGCTTCACCACGCGCTTGTAGTTCCCCACCTGACGGACAGACACGCAGCGTTAGACACGCGACGCTCACGCGGAAACCAACACTGAAGAGATACGTACCTCCCAGAAGCTGTCGCTGGAGACGTCGACCAGAGAGTCGTGGAAGTCTGACATGGCTGAAACGACAAACACAGTCAGTTTCACAAAAACATGAACGGTTTTCAACACTGATAATAATCATGTTTGTTGAGCATCAGATCATCATATCAGAGTGATTTCTGAAGGATCATGTGACTCTGAAGACTGGAGGAATGATGCTGAACATTCAGGAATAAATCACACTGTACTATATATATATATTCACATTGAAAACTGGTGACGTAATCGTAATATTTCACATTTTTACTGCATTTCTCAATTGATAAATGCAGTCTTGATGAGCAGAAGACACTTTCAAAAACATTGAAAAAAATCTTGATTTTTTAAACTATTCTTGTTTTAACTTAATGAGTCGACTGGCGATTCTTTAGAGTCATTGGATTGGTTTGTGAATCGCAGGACTGCTTCATAAGAGTCATTTACTAGAGTCACGTGATCGAATCATCTGAAGCAGCGCTTCATCAGAAGAACAGAGCCGTTCACATCACTGAACTGAACAACCGCTTCCTCCTTTTCACCACAAATTACGGTTTATTTTTCCATAATTCTTATTTTTTCCTAATTCTGTTTCAATGGTTACATTAAATTCAATAATTAAAAGGAATGCCTATTTAATTGAAATAAGTTTAAATTTAACAAACATTAAATTTCAGTGTCCTAGAAGTTTAAAATGTTGACTTAATTTATGTTGTTGTTTATTTGTATTAAAACATACATTTTTAATAAATTATGTTAATCAAATTAAGGCATAAACCATTAACAATTTAATTAATCTTTTAAATGTAATCAAATGTAACAATTCCTTTATTTTTCATGAGCAAACAAATTTGAAATTGAATCTCTAAACTTAAAGTCATCATTAAACTGAAGCTGAGCTCATCTTTTCTCTATTATGTCATGAATCTGAGTGAAACGAGGCGGGGCTTGATTGTGTCTGTGGGAGTTGATTGGATGGTGGTGGTTTGCTATTGGTGGATCTCATGTGAGTGACAGGTCAGGTCGCCCCGCCCTCGTCAAAGAGAAGAGGAGCTGCGAGAGGAAGTTATTCTGATTCAAGATCACGGGAACACAGTAATGATGATGTGCACCGATTACACAGCCCTACTTTTGCTTTATTCCTCCAAAGCTTGACAAATCATGCAGTAAATTCAGTTTTCACGACTGCATTCTGTGACAGAGCTGGACGTTCAGCACTGGAGAGGAGGGCTGAAGTACGAGCAGAAAACTGCTGTGTTTCATCACAGCTCACACACTTTCCAGGGAAGCGAAGGACATTCCTGCTATTCCTCCCGCGGCGTTCCTGAGCCGCTTTATCACACGCACGGCAAACTCATACTTTCCACGATTTAGAGACTCAAACAATATTACATAATCAGATTACTTCACGGTGGGAAACAGGAACACGGAAACTTCTAGATGCGAGGCTCTTAAAGGCCCAGAGGACGGAGTCTCACGGGTCTGTTCGAGTCTGTGCATGTTTCTAACGTGAGGTCACAGGAACGCCACATTCTCAAGATGCTGAACCCACACGTCATGTGATGCCCTCTCTGACAGCGATACCATGCACACATTTCTGGTCTGACACATACAGCTGTTTTCACTGCCCAATTTCAGTCTGAAATCTATCGGTCGATCAGTGACGCACCCAAACTTTCACTTTTCAGTTTCAACCGAGCAGGTCTGAAAACACTGACTGAAACGGCGCGTTTCGTCTCGTGACACGCCATGAGAGCTTCACACCGGTCAGCGGTCAGCGGTGTGGACACTAGCGCTGGATAGAGACTTATCAATTACCTGTCAAGAGTCGATCCTTCACAAAATGTCTCTAAAAATCCAATAATCACGATTAAACTTTGATCCTTTTGACAAAGTCTCGGCTTTCAGATTCAATGTGTTTTTGTGTGTGACGTGACAGATCTTCCTCTTTACTGCCAGTTCCAGCAGCAAATAAACATGAAGGTCAGAAGGTACAGAACAACCTACTGAAATCAATCAGGTCAACGAATTGAAACATAAAATAATATATAAAGCAAACAGAAAAGGTACATCCACTATATTTCCAAGTTTAAGTTGGCTAGTCTCGCACATCTAGATAGCTTTTTTGGGTTCTGGTGTTTCTGACTCTGTCAGTCCATCCTGATCTCTCTGTTCATCTACATCAACATCTCAGAGCAACACTGAGAGAAAGTGCTGGTCAGTTCATTGTGTTCACAACAACAGCGTCACGTGCTTCACACACACACACACACTGATGCGGGAACATGCCCTGAAACACACACACACTCTCACACTCACTCACACACACTCACTATCACACACACTCACTATCACACACACTCTCACTCTCACAGACACTCACACTCTCACACACTCTCACACACTCTCACTCTCTCACACACTCTCTCTCACACTCACACACACTCTCACAGTCTCACTCTCACACACACACACACTCACACTCACTCTCACACTCACAGTCTCACACTCACAGTCTCACTCTCACACTCACACACTCACTCTCTCACACTCACTCTCACACTCACAGTCTCACACTCACACTCACTCTCACACTCAGTCTCACACTCTCACTCACTCACACACTCTCTCTCACACTCTCTCTCACACTCACACACACACACACTCTCACACTCACTCACACACACTCACTATCACACACACTCTCACTCTCACAGACACTCACTCTCACTCACACACTCTCTCACACACTCACACTCACTCTCAGTCTCACTCTCACACTCACTCTCACACACACACTCACTCACTCACACTCTCTCACACACTCACACACACACTCACTCTCACTCTCACACTCACTCACACTCTCACACACTCTCACACACTCTCACACACTCTCACACACTCTCACACACACTCTCTCACACACTCACTCACACACACTCTCACAGTCTCACTCTCACACACACACTCACACTCACTCTCACACTCAGTCTCACTCTCACACACACACACTCACTCTCACACTCACAGTCTCACACTCACTCTCACACTCAGTCTCACACTCTCACTCACACACTCTCTCTCACACTCTCTCTCACACTCTCTCTCACACTCACACACACACACTCACTCTCACAGTCTCACTCTCACACTCACTCTCACACACACACTCACACACTCTCTCACACACTCTCTCACACACTCACACACACACTCACTCTCACTCTCACTCACACTCTCACACTCTCACTCACACACTCTCACACTCACACACTCTCACACTCACACTCACACTCTCTCACACTCTCTCTCACACACACACACACTCACAGTCTCACTCTCACACACACACTCACACTCTCTCTCACACACACACTCACTCTCACACTCACAGTCTCACACTCACACTCACTCTCACACTCTCACTCTCACACTCAGTCTCACACTCTCACTCTCTCTCACACACACACACACACACACACACACACACACTCAGTATGGCACAGATGTACACCTGTATGAAACAGACGCATGTTCCACATTCACACTTCCTTAGAGTTTTAACTTTAGAGAATCAACTCTTCTAAAACTCATTCTCCAACGGCACAGAGCGATTTTATCCAGCTGACGAACCATAAACACACTGCCGGCCAATCAGAGGCCACCCTGCTGGAGCGGGCACGAGCGTTTGAAGCGACAGGCGAGTTCTTGGAGTGTCAGATTCTCCGTACTGAAATGAAAGCAAGCACACATGAGGTTTCCCACAGCGGTCATAAATAAACCTGCAGCCGCGAGACGTTTCACATCATCAACCCATGATAAAATAACCGTCAATGACGCCAGTGAGTCCGTTCTCACGCCGAGGTCAGGTCAAAAACAGTGATATTTATGAAATCAGAAACTAACACTTTTGTTTCAAATCTTTTTGTTAAATAATAATGTCGTCGTGATCACTCAGTTACACCAAATCAACGCTATTTCTGTATTATCATGTACTAGTCAGTGTGTTTTCACTTTAATTGAAAAGTGAAACTTGAGATCAGAGTAATCGGTCAATTATTTGACGATTAATTGAGTAGTCCGATATTATTTTTTTTTTGGGGGGGGGGGGGGGGGGGGGTAATAAAAATACACCGAAGGCAAAAAATAGCCTTTACAAACTTAAAATACATATAATGACAGTTAGTTCATGGATTCTCATCCGTTAATGAACCACTCACTCACTTCTGTACTTTCATTATCCCAAATGTTTCCAAGAAATATTAAACCCAGAGACATGAGCGATTTTAAGCCGGACACAGACCGCGTGCCGCCTGTCAATATCCGCCTTACCCTCGACTTCAAGCTTCATTTCGTAGAAACCATGGAAACGTCAGAGAAGCTTTAACATATTACGTGTTTTATTAGACAGGTGAGCGACTGTTTAAATACATTCGTCGAGAGAAAACTGTTATCAATCGTTCTTGATTTACCGTGGCTCATATGGATCTCTCTTACTGCAGCGTGAACAGCCGTCGCACAGCAGAGACGCACTGGAACAACTCTCAACACTGAATCTGACGCCATAAACAAACTAAATAAATAAATAAACTTGACCGGAAGAAGCGACTGCGTCATAATAAAAGTCCCGCTGCTCTCCAGCCGCGTGCGTGTCGCTCGTCTCTCATTATCATATTCAGCTCCACAACACCCGCTCCTGCTCTTCACACTACAGTGACGGTAATAATCGCATTAATCTGACGATAACTCACAGGCCAAATATAAAGTTGGACAAATAAATATGTCCATCTCAATATACTTAAATTACAGTCGACTAAATCAATATATACTACAGCACATCTCAACTGCGAGACTGATCATGTACAATATCGCATGAAGAAATCATGATTCTCTGTACAGTCGCTTTGAAACTTTTTTTTTTTTTTCGATTATAAACATTGAAACTTGTATTTAAAAAGTAAACTAAAATGTGCTCATTTCTCGACTGGATTTAAAGTCGTGAACATTCTCGCCAGTGATGGTCATGTCGTGTCCAGTGATGGTCATGTGATGGTCGTGTCGTGTCCAGTGATGGTCATGTCGTGTCCAGTGATGGTCATGTGATGGTCATGTCGTGTCCAGTGATGGTCATGTGATGGTCATGTCGTGTCCAGTGATGGTCATGTGATGGTCATGTCGTGTCCAGTGATGGTCATGTGATGGTCGTGTCGTGTCCAGTGATGGTCGTGTCGTGTCCAGTGATGGTCATGTGATGGTCATGTCGTGTCCAGTGATGGTCATGTCGTGTCCAGTGATGGTCGTGTCGTGTCCAGTGATGGTCATGTGATGGTCATGTCGTGTCCAGTGATGGTCGTGTCGTGTCCAGTGATGGTCATGTGATGGTCATGTCGTGTCCAGTGATGGTCATGTCGTGTCCAGTGATGGTCATGTCGTGTCCAGTGATGGTCGTGTCCAGTGATGGTCATGTCGTGTCCAGTGATGGTCATGTCGTGTCCAGTGATGGTTGTGTCCAGTGATGGTCATGTCGTGTCCAGTGATGGTCATGTCGTGTCCAGTGATGGTCGTGTCCAGTGATGGTCGTGTCCAGTGATGGTCGTGTCCAGTGATGGTCATGTCGTGTCCAGTGATGGTCATGTCGTGTCCAGTGATGGTCATGTCGTGTCCAGTGATGGTCATGTCGTGTCCAGTGATGGTCGTGTCCAGTGATGGTCGTGTCCAGTGATGGTCGTGTCCAGTGATGGTCATGTGATGGTCATGTCGTGTCCAGTGATGGTCATGTCGTGTCCAGTGATGGTCATGTCGTGTCCAGTGATGGTCGTGTCGTGTCCAGTGATTACCAGGGTAAATCAGTTCAAACACACACGAGACCGTGACGTTCCTGAGGAGGACCCGCGCGCTCGTGACGCGACACTGCGGCGTTATCACGTCACCGACCCATTAAACCGAGTTAAACACACATTACAGAGTAAAACCGAACCGCGGAAACCGCGGAAGCGCCCCGCCCTGTGAACACACAGCTGTGGATGTCGAACAAGAGCACAAACACACAGATATGAGGCTGTGACGCGCCTGAGGACTCAGAACCGACACCGACGGCGCGTGACCCGTCACCCGCGATCGATGACTCCGATCAGAAACTTTCTCTAGACTACCAGAAAAGTGCGGGAAGTGTCGCTCGCGCGCCGAACCGCAGCCGACGAGATGTTGTGTGGTTACCTGAGTGTGTGACAGTCCCGATCCGCGCTCGCGTGTCGATGTGACGGTGACTTTCTCCCGTTTTTCATCGAAATTCAACGACTAGTGAGCGGAGGCGCGCCTCTCTGACGTCACATCCCCTCCGCGCACGAGCGCTGCTCACGTATGACACCACTGGATTTAGGAGCGCGCGCACTAGTTATTTTTACCTTTCTGTGGTTGAAATTGTGCATTCATCCGTAAAATGAGGAAAAAAAGTTTATATTTTATATTGATTTCATTTAATTATACGTAATCTTTTTATTTCCTGAAAAAAGATTCAGTTTGAAGGGTTGTTTCCCTTCCAAACATACGGAAAAAAATAAAAATATTCATTTTACATTTATTCGTCTATATATATATATATATATATATATATATATATATATGTATATACTGTCGAACCCAATAGGGGCATGTTGTCACAATGCCATGAACAACTTACTATCATCTTTTCAGCAGAAATTAAACAGAGAAACGCGAATTCTTTCGTCAAATAGAAAAAAGTAAAAAAAAAAACCACAATTATAAGTCTAACAGATATTATAATTAATCTCACACATTTGCCCCGCTCCTAACAAATACATTCAATCCCTTAGAGAACTCTTCATCCTTCACTGCTGTGCTGAACGTCAGAGGATTTTATTGTGTTGATCCTGAATTTGAGCACAGAATTCACTGAATGCGTCGAACCAACATAAAAACCTCAAAACATAAACACTGATAGAGCCTGACAACTACAATACTGTAAAAATGTGATATTGATATTGTTTCTATGTGAATATATAGTACAGTGAATGTTCAGCATCATTAGAGTCACATGATCTTCAGAACTCATTCTGATAGGATGATTTGATGCTCAACAAACATTTATGATTATTATCAGTGTTCAAAACTCATACATTTTGTTTTTCAGGACTCTTTGATGAACAGAAAGCACAAAAGAACAGCATAAATTTGAAACAGAAATCTTTTGTAACATTATATATGTCTTTATTGTTGAATTATTCAAATAATAAATAAATAAATATATAAATAAAAGCATTGATTTCTTTCAGACTGCACGTGACCTCAGTTTCTCTGAAGGTTTGATGTGTCGGGTCAGTCACACAGTCAGACTGCAGAATCAGTCGTGTGTGTGTGTGTGTGTGTGTGTGTGCGTGTGTGTGTGTGTGTGTGTGTGTGTGTGTGTGTGTGCGCTCGCTCAGACACCGCATCCGTGTGTCCAGTGCGGACAGCCTCACTTCCAGGTGGCGGGGAACGGTGGACGCACGCTGCCGGACCGGCTGCCCTTCGACCCCAGCGACTGCCCCGAGCGGCTCCTGAGGTCGGCGCTCTCGCTCAGGGCCTGCTCCTCGTCGAACCTGCGAGACACAGAGAGAGAGTGATTGGAGCCGCTCGCGGGACGCGGCGTCACGCGGACCCGTCCGGACTCACAGCACTTGGTAGTGTCCCAGAGCCTCTTTGGGCAGGCTGCGGTTCCAGCGGCAGTCGGGGATCTCTGCGTTGGGCGTGACGATGTTCAGCGTGTCGTTGATCAGGTTGTACTTCAGGATGCGGTCGTTGGCCGTGCTGGAGGTGAGCGACGGGGACGCGTTCACCTGAGAGAGACACGCCATTGACAACCTGTCACACGCTAAACCACAGAAATAAACATCAAAGTAAAGAAAAACAGTGACAGAAAGCACACGAAAACTGACACTAAAGCGGAACTGAATAAATATTATAGCATAGAAATAAAACTGAAATAAGATTTGCCCAAAATGTCTGTTTTCATTCATTGAAATACTGAAATATAAATATTAGACTAAATTAAAACTGAAGTCTAATGAAAATTAGAAATGTTGCCTTGGCAACTACCTGAAATAAAATAAGTTTAGGTACTAAAAATCGAACTAAAATAACATTAACACTAAATAGAAACATAATAAAATGACTAAAATTAAGAGGAAATGTTGCCTTGGCGAGTAACTGAAATAAAATATATTCAAGTTAAACTCCTACAATTACTAAAACTGAAATAAAAAGCTAAACAGAAATGAACAAAAACACAAAAACAAAACTAGTAAATTCAAACTAATAATATAAAAATAAAAGCAAACAAAAAAAATAAACTTTAGAAGTTTAAAAAAAGTTTAGACTACTATTAACAACCGTTTACGGGATTAAGCGTATAATAAAATACTTATGTGAAAAACAAACTTAAATGACCGAAACTGAGACTCTAAATAGAAATATTAACAAAAACACACATTGCCGAAATTATAAAAATAAAAGCCAATTCAAAATAGAAATATTTGATGAAAAAAACAGAACTTGAAAAATAGAAATGTTGCCATGGCAACTAACTGAAATAAAAGAGTTTCAGCTTGAGTGCTAAAGTTATTAAAACTGAAGTAAAATAATATTACCAATAAATAGAAATACAACACAATGACAAAAACTACAATTATGTCTTGGCAAATTATTGAAATAAATTACATTCAAGTTAAAATATTAAAATGACTAAAGCTGAAATAAAAAATAATTTAAAGCTAAAGGGAAATATTAGCATAATGAAATGCCAAAAACAAACCTAAAATATTCAAACTGATAATATAAAAATTCAAAATATTAATATTAGACGAAAAAGTAAACAAAT
Source organism: Opsariichthys bidens (assembly GCA_037194245.1). Lineage (NCBI taxonomy): Eukaryota > Metazoa > Chordata > Actinopteri > Cypriniformes > Xenocyprididae > Opsariichthys > Opsariichthys bidens. The sequence goes on from CM074287.1 coordinate 25,519,348, forward strand.
TTATTTTATTTCAGTTAGTTGCCAAGGCAACTTTTGAATAGAATATTAAAAAAGTGACTCAAACTAAAATGATATTTAAAACAACTGAAATAAATTGAAATGCTAAAATGAAAATATAAAAATAAAAGCCAATACAAAGTATAAATATTTGATAAAAAAAAAAAAAAAATTACTTGAAAAATAGACATGTTGCCATGGCAACTAACTGAAATGATATAAGTTTCAGTTTAAGTACTAAAGATATTAAAACTGAAGTTAAATAAAATTAACACCAAGTAGAAAATATAAAAATGACTCAAACTAAAATGATATCTAAAACAATTGAAGACATGTGACCTCGATCAGCCACGGCTTGAGCCTGTCGTCGATGATGATGTCATAACCGTAACACTCGAAGCAGTGCTTGTCGTTATTCATGACGGGCTGCAGAAGAGAAGAGAAACACCTCATCATCATCATCTTCACTGTGAGTGACAAATCCGGACGGCTGACGGTCGCGATCTGGACTTACAGCCACGGCTTTGAGCGACTGGACGATGATCCAGTGGATCTGGTCAAACAGGTGGTTGGTGACGTCCCGTCCTCGAGTGCTCTCCAGATAGAGCCGCAGGTTACTGACCGTCCACTTCCCGCCGTGAACGTGATTGTAGTCGTCCTGCGGTCAAACCGTGAACATATATTAGCCAATCCTTGATTTCACACATGCTTCAGACACCGGCACTGCGACACAACCGACGGAGCACTGACTCGGCGTGAGCGACTTACGCCGTGTTTCTGGATGGCCACGTTGGTGAGGTGCACGAACATGTTGTCCAGTTCACTGGTGCTGGGCGTGTATTTGACCGTGCAGAAGCGGCAGAAGCCCAGTTTGTACCTGAAACACAAAGCGTTGAGTGCGGATGGAGCGGAGCGGCGCGGAGGCGTGCGGCGGTCACGTACTCACATGTAGCACTTCAGCGGCCTGTAGCTGGTCACCAGCACATACAGACGCAGGTCGAACTTCTTCCCGCCGATCAGCAGCGGGTTGTCGATGTACAGAGAGATGACGTAGGCCTCCTTCCCACTGTTCGCCGCCACGAACCTGTCAAACACACGCAAGCCAGCAGCCGACGGCACTTTCACTCACGGGAACGCAGAGCTACTGAAATACAGGGTTTCAACTAATCTAATGTAATGCCGTTACATTTATACGATCGCTAAAAGATGATGTCACATGGCAATTAGAATATTCATGACGTCATGAAGCTTGCATTCTCAGCCCTTTAGATTCGTTTGCTTCCCAACAAAATTGTTTCAGCTATTTCTTTTGTTGTTGTCCGACGATATGACATACACGCAGTGCTCTACATTAAGCCTCGTCGTGTGCCTGTCCGACGGAGAATTAAACCGGTCATTCACTTGTCCGAGTAAAAGTTCATTGTGTGAAAAAAAAAACGTTTTTTTTTTGTGGTGTAAATATAAAAGCAATATTGTTTATTCTGAATATTCATTTGGAATATTGCAGCTTTGACATATTTAAGTCTGCATATTTAATATTTAATCTGCACATTTAATGCTGCTGAAAATACAAATAAGAAATATACGGGTGATTATTATAGTAAACCGCCAGTAGGTGGCGGCAACTACTAAGTACTTAATAAGTGAGTCGTTGAGTCATTCAAATGATTCGTTCAAACGGCTGATTCATTCAAGAATGAGGCATTGAATCAACGACTCAACCGATTCGTTGAATTATTCTGCTGTGATGTTTATTTGGAACTATTTTCGCTGCTGAAACGGAACAAAAACAGTCAATTTTCCTTCTAAAATGAAAGTAACTTTATCAACTACTTGAACTGTTGTGTGAAAGCAGATTAACGTTTACAATCAAAAGACGGCACTCGTGCTTGCGTGACGTGGCTTATCTGTATCATGTGTTATAAATATAAAAACGCCACATTTAGAATTTTACCGCAGTATTTCTTGTGTGTGCTGCGCTCATCTGTTTCCGTCAGTACGTTATACAGCTGATTATTATCCACTATTGCACTAAATGATGAACGCTGCAGCGCAGACAGAGCTGAGCCTGTATTCGAAATAAACTGGCTAAAAACTTGAATGCTTTTTAATGCTCCGCTGAAACTCTGTACTACATCTTTTTCTCCATCACCCTGTTCCTCACGGTGTGTAACGGCTTTAAAATTCTCAGTATGGGCCGATCTTACGTGGAGGTGCGGCTGTCGCGGGACCACTTCTTGATCTGAGAGAGCTTGTTGATGAGGAAGATGCCTTTTCCCTGCGCCTTCCCGCACGGCTTCATGATCCACGTGCTGGACGGGCTCTTCCGGAACTCCTCCACGAACAGATTATAGTCGGCCGGCAGCATGAACGTCACCGGCACGAAATCTGCGGTCAGAGCGGGAGCGTGAGCGACGGCACAAACGCGAGAGAGACGGAGATGAGAGGAAGAAAGCGGCCGCTCGTTTTACCCAGGTACAGGTATTTCCCGCTCTCGTCCTTCTCGGCTAAGGGACTGGACTCCTTCTCCAGGTCTTTGCGGTAGCGCTTGATGTTCTTGATCATCAGGTCCTTCCTGGTCAGCTCGTAGTGGTTGGGGAAGTGGTTGACCATCTGGTCGTCGGTCAGCCGGTAGCCGGTGTCCACGCTGAACACGCTGCGGATGGTCTGGATGCTCATCCTGCGGACGAAACGACAGAAAGTGTGTGACAGTGTGATCCGATCAAATCGGGTGTTTCAGGATCTAGTTCAGCCGTGTTCAGGAACAAATGAAACGAGCTCTTGCCAGTAGAAGTTCCAGTCGTCGCTGTCCGTCACCTGGATCCATCCTCTCTTCTCAAAGTTATTGATCAGCACCGATTTCTCGATGTCCGTCACCCACTTCACCTTCCCAGCCATCGCACACACACTCCTGAGAAACACACGTCACTTCCGTCTCAGAGACGCCGAACCACGACAACATTCATGAAGTCCATCACTGTGGGATTATTCACTGATTTCACAACAGTTTCTGACTTTTCATCCGTTACAAATGCAGTTCATGTCAGCCGCTAAACCATGTGAACTTTTCATTTGAATAATGTCAAAAATAACATGAACTAAGATGAATAAATGCTTCAGAAGAACTGACCAACACTTATACGTGATTATTTCTATTATTACACTTTGTTTGTCATTAAAACAAGCTCTCACACATGAATCATGAGTCACATGATCATTCAGTGAGTGTTTGATAATGCAGCAGATGTTGATGTGAGTTTAGAGGAAGATTTGTGTGTCTCAAACAGATTCTCCCCAACAAACACATTTACGTTGTGGCAACGTTGACTGTCCACGTGCTCGCGACATTGTAGCAACGTTGTTGCGCGACATTCGGCAACTGCAAGACGACGTTCCGACCACATTTATTTTTATGCCAGATTATAAATATTATATTACCTTTTCTGCGTTTGTATTTATTTTTTGTGGTCAATCTCTTCATAATCATACACAAGATGAACATGTAACACTTTTTTAAACACTGTTAATCATTAATTGTTATTTTCAATGTAAAACCAGCTCTGAAACTTTAAAGAGGAAAAATGCCATACTTCATTAAAACATTGCATACATATAATGACACTACCAAAACATACATTTGAAGGGGAAAAAACGATCATATAGAGTATATTCATTATATTAAGCTCAAATATAATAGACTACAAATAAAAAAGCATAAAAAGAGCATTTGTTGAACAAAATAAAGGCAGCTGGTCACCTGATGAGGCCGATCCGGACTGGAGAACAGGGCGGACGGGGCAGCGCAGGTGCAGTCCAGTAAACATGAACACATCCAGTGGGAAAGGGCAGAAACCAGTCGCCAGGCACAAGTCCAAACCATGTGACAGTCCGGGGACGGAGAATGATGGGAGAACAAGACGGAGCAAAATCAAATAATGTAGGAGGACACACATAGGATCTTGATACGACAGGACATGAGCAGACAGAAGAAAATTATTTAAACCGAAAATAGTAGATAAATATAGCAGATAAATGGCTAAAACTTTACAATATGGAGACACTATTAATTCATGCTGAATCGTTCAGTCAGTGTTCAAATGTAGGCAAGCGAAAATGTGTCTGTGCTGAAATATCTTTTACACGTTTAACAAAAACACTGGCGCGTTAAATTGAACAATTTATTGGCCAATGGCTGATGATATTAGTCGCCAAGCTTGAACATGAACTTGGGTCGCTTTTGTCATGATGTTAAAACTCTTCATCACATGACCAGAATATGTTTAACGCCTTTTCCTAAATAACGATATCCGAGTAGACCTTCTGAAAGAAATATAATTAACTTACACCAAACCCGATCAATGAATGATCAGCTATTCAGTTTATTAACAGAACAAATAAATCTCACATTAGACATGACAATTGTAGGTTTTGTTTGGATATTATCTTATTTATCTAAAAGAGAAATCATAAGCAATACTCACGTATCTTGAGGAAGAATAACGGCCCGACGGTCTGATCAATTTAAAATGCGCTTCGGAACAGTGACGAGGACATGTTGAACAATGGTTGTCCAGACAACCTAAACACAACCTTCAGCAGAACCGCGGGTGAATGGCAACATTGTGACAGTAACAACCTTAACGACACAACAACGTTCTGTGTTTGTTGGGTCACTGAACACGATGATTCATTATAAACTGACAGACAATAAAACCCGGCGGATTGTACTCACAGTCACAGCTGTCAATCCTCTGAATGAGCTTTGATTCATGACATGAGCGTCACAACAGCAGCAGCGGCTCTTCACTTCCGCCCGGACAACGTCACTTCCGCAGCCGATCACTTTATATTACTATAAATGACTAACGCTAACATTTACACACGTCAAGAAAACATGAACATCATTCGTTGTAAATGTATTTATTGATATTTATGCGTTTATTCATCGCTGAAACGAAATACAGTGTTTGAAATAAGGCTGTTTCTCAAAATCAAATGAAAGAACAAATATATTAGAACATAACAGAGTAATAATTAATAATAAAGAGACAAAAATTAGACAGAAAAATCAATGTATCATAATAATAAATAACTTTTATAATAATGATATACTACTTACTACACTAAAATAAAATGAAATAAAAAAAAAGCTAATGGTGAATCTAGATTTTTTTCATAATAAGACTTTTACTTTTAATATGTTTTTTTCACTGTTGTTGTATTTTCAGATTAGATCGAACACACAGGTTGTTGTTGAAATTACAAAATTAAAAATGTTAATTATGAAGAAAGAATGAGAAACTGTGGTGTGAAAGATGTTAGAGATAAGAGTAAAACTCTTTCACAGTATTTTTACCCACATTAATGAAGTCCAACAACACATTTCACTCATTAATGTCAGATTTAACTTCAAAATAAAAGCTTCTGAAATCATTGATATGCAGTTGTTCTTCTATAGATTCAGATGTAATTTAAAGGAATCTAGTTTGAGTTCAGAATGACAGTTCATCACCTCAGAGAGTCTCTCACACAGAGTCAGGACTGTCTGAAGATGAGCTTCAAAATAAAAGCCCCATGAGAGATCATGTCAATGTTCTTGAAGGATCGTATGCCCTTTTACAAACTCTTGATTATGTTTTTAGGTTTTCCTGCTTGATTATTCAAAAAAACATAATATGAAATGTGCTGTGATTGGTTAGCTCTCTCAGTGTGTTGTGATTGACGAGCAGCTCAAATTGTGTTCAGGAAGTGTCACGCTCCTTACCATGTTGTGTTCTCTAGTTTATATCGTAAGTAAATAGCACACAAACACCAGTGGATCCTTCATTGGCCTTGCATTTATTCTAACCCTTCAACGCCCCCTCATGGCTGGAAACAGTATTAAGGGTTCAAACCATGTGATGCAGAAACACAACCAAACTAAACAACCCTGACAATAACAACATGATAAATGCTGTAAATCAAATGACAACACCATACATGACTGAATTAAAAAAAGAACAAATAGTTGAAGTAACACACTGAGATCCTTCATTTACACAGGAATTGATCAACAAACTGTCGATAGATTCATTCTCTTCAATCTTATTCCCTTGACTTTGACTATTATTATACTTTATCTGATGTATTTTAACCCTCAGTCATCTTGTGTTCATGTTTATTACAGGTTTGTTCAGCTTCTCACACACAAAATCATTACTTGTCACACAGTCTCTGAAACCTGACACTCAAACACCAGAAACACACACCAAATCTGCAAAATCTTACACTAATTCTCAAACTTTACATCATTTTCATTAAACACTTTTTGCAAAACACAACACACAATTTTTACTTTAACACACAAAAACCTGATTTCCTTTTTCAAACACATCTATTGTTTCTGTCCAACTACACACGGCTGATGTGTTTCTGTTCTTTCGTTCTGTGTAACACTGTGTTCACAACCACAAATGCTTACAGTAAAATGAAATAGTTCAGGTTCAATCTTGCTTTGGTGTTCCTGTGAGTTTTTCAACATCTAATGACTTTGTCTTGTACAGAAATGTTCAGAGGAGCTCATGAAAGAAGAGCTTTAGGTTTTGAATAACTGTGTGTGTGAAATATCCAAAAATACAATATTATGACAAAAGTGTTTGCAACGTAGACAAATGTTTGCTTTTGAGACGTGTTGAAAAAACTGTAAAAATACTGTAAATGTTCATCGTCTTTCTCTTCTCTTGGATCATCTAGTCACTGATTCATCATGAGCTCAAAGCATTATGGGTAGAATCTCTACAGTCTGTTCTGATTCATCAACACAGTTTCACTGATGATTTATAACCAACCATAAACCCAGGATAGAGCGGTTGAGTGAATGTGGTCTGGACTGTGTGGATGAGGTTCATTGTGTCAGAGACGCTGTAGAAGGACAGAGTTCCTGCAGTGTGATCCACAAACACTCCTATTCTCCTGCTGATGGACTTTACAGTGAGATCAGTCCGTATGTCATTGTGCCAGAAAAAGTAACTGTGAGGAGAGCAGATCAAACTCCAGGACTGATCATTACGTCCAAACAAACACTCATTACCCCGTCCCTTCCTGCTGATGCTCTTATATGACACTGATATACACACACATTTTCCACTCCACTCAATCTCCCAGTAACAGCGTTGATCACTCACACTCTCTCTACACAACACCTGAGACACATCAAATCTGTCTGGATGATCAGGATACGGCTGGAGAGTGTAAGTGTTAGTGAAAGTAATGACTCTGTTGTCCTCAGACAGACGGAGGAGTTCATTCACTGTGTTCAGATCCAGAGTGATCTGATGGGAATCTGATGGAGATAAAACACATCAGAGGTGTCAGTATTGGAGATTTTTTCTATCTTAAATCTTTAGTTCAGATCAAGTTGATTCAGGATTCTTATCCTGTCTTACAGAATCTCACCTGTAGTTCAGAAATCTAGAGTTCGGTACTCAACTCTCAGGTCTCAGGTGAGGAGAGTGCGGCACGAGAGCGACCTCTAGAGGCCGAATAAAAACTATCACTGAAGCCTCGTGGAGTTTGTTTTGACACGTGATGCGAGGCTGCGCGGGGACACTTCAAAAATGGATTTAAAACGGACAGCAAAGCCATATGTTTTACAGTACACTACAGCATATGTTTTCATATCACTAAAGTTATTAGTTTGTTGACTAGACGCTGCATTGGTGGAGAACAGCAGTGTGTTTGCCATCGAGGCTGAGAAGATGCTGACGGTAGTAGTTCCTCAATCGGTTCAATGTGACAAAGACACCAACTGTTTAATGTCACGATTGTTACCCTTGATTTGCTTTAGTTTATATCCATTTGTTCGATTTTATGCATTCATTATCCAGCGAAGATGCATATTTAAATTGTATCTAATCCTGCAGTCGACAGAAACATAAATCAGAAATGTGTTCCATTTCAGTTTTTTTTAATCGCACTTTAACACATATTTCATCAAGTGTTCTAAAATAGAAGCCAATAACGAGTGAAAGTTTACATATAATATTCCTTTGTGCGTAAAGATACCATTTTTAAGCATGATTGTTTGGATTTATGTGAAATGGAAAAACTTATAATAGAGTTCATTTGTGACATTAAAGGTTAATGAAAGCGTTGTTCATTGTTAATTTCAATATTTACATTTAAACATTTTAAAGTTGCCTCTTACATTAATTATAACGCACTGTGAATTAACGTGAATGATCAAGGTATAATTAATGTATTAGTATTTTTTTATATTTAAAACTTACAATAACATTTAGCCATTTTTTAAAATTCAAAGCAAACAAAACAAGAAAGAGTTCAAACAATCTTGCGGCTCAAACTGTGTATAGAACAATTTTTACTAATGTTTTATGCTTCTTTTGTATTTTGCATTTACTTGTACTTTTACTTTAAATACTTAAGTATGTTTAATATCAAAAAAATACTTTTCATACTTAAGTAAAAAAAATATCACTTACTTTAAAACTTTTACTCAGGTAATATTCTAAACAGTGACTTTTACTTCTACCAAAGTCATTTTCTGGTAAGATATCTGTACTTTTACTCAAGTATGGCTTTCAAGTCCTTTATACACCACTGATGGATTTGTGATCGAGGATCAGCATAAACGGCCGGTGCGAGGACCCCGTGTGACTCTGAGACCCAGATGAACGAGAACGATAAGAGTAAAAGTTAAATAGAATAACCAAACACCCGAATTAAGACTTGACCAATGATTAATTCATAAGTATACACAATTTAAAAGTAGTAATAGTTTGAAATTGGAGTCAGATTAAGCGAGCAGCTAAAGTAAAATTTAAACTAAATCCTAAAAATTAAGTGAGCTTCACATGAGCGCTGAAAAGACGTACACGCATTATACCTTCACCCAGACCGTTAGATTCTGTCATTGGGCTGACGGGTGGTCCTTACAATTAATGCAGAATGTTTTCTGTGATGGGGAGGTTTAGGGGTCGGGGTAGAGTAGGGGGACAAAATATACAGTTTGTACAGTATAAAAACCATTACGCCTATGATATGTCCCCATAAAACATGAAAACACAACTGTGCGTGTGTGTGTGTGTGTGTGTGTGTGTGAGAATGTCTGTAGACGTACATTTTCGTACTCCTGGTGTAATCCAGATCTCTCCTCCATGATCCACACTAGAAAACACACACAGACACAATCAATCATTGATAATAATGTTTTTTATACTGTATAAATGAACGCTAAATAAAGAGATCGGGTTGATGTGTGAGTCACAAGCTCCTGATCGGATTTAATCTTTTGACATGCACACACTGCACAAATATACAGTTTCCCTCCGTTGTTGCATTACTAACCGTCCTCCTTTTCTTTGTTTTAAAAAGCAGACTTTATATTTCGGGTCCTAATTAGGCGACGGCGAGCACATGAACCGCTGAGTCGTGCTGCTCGTCTTTATCAAGCAGTAAAAAACCACAAACCAGTCGACTGTGGATGAGAGTATAAAACAAGGACTGGTGGGACGTTCTCCTGCTCCTTTTCACAGATGACGAGAGGAAAGAGAATTTCAGAATGACAGGACACTCATTTATGACACTTTATCACCGGAAAGAACTGCTCGTTCCGTGTGCCATACGTCATTACGCTATTTCTACGTCATTACTCTATTTCTACGTCATTACTCTATTTCTACGTCATTACTCTATTTCTACGTCATTAATCTATTTCTACGTCATTACGCTATTTCTACGTCATTAATCTATTTCTACGTCATTACGCTATTTCTACGTCATTAATCTATTTCTACGTCATTACGCTATTTCTACGTCATTACGCTATTTCTACGTCATTACGCTATTTCTACGTCATTAATCTATTTCTACGTCATTACGCTATTTCTACGTCATTACTCTATTTCTACGTCATTACGCTATTTCTACGTCATTACGCTATTTCTACGTCATTACTCCATTTCTACGTCATTACTCCATTTCTACGTCATTACTCCATTTCTACGTCATTACTCCATTTCTACGTCATTACTCCATTTCTACGTCATTACTCCATTTCTACGTCATTACTCCATTTCTACGTCATTACTCTATTTCTACGTCATTACTCTATTTCTACGTCATTACTCTATTTCTACGTCATTACGCTATTTCTACGTCATTACGCTATTTCTACGTCATTACTCCATTTCTACGTCATTACTCCATTTCTACGTCATTACTCCATTTCTACGTCATTACGCTATTTCTACGTCATTACTCTATTTCTACGTCATTACTCTATTTCTACGTCATTACTCCATTTCTACGTCATTACTCCATTTCTACGTCATTACTCCATTTCTACGTCATTACTCCATTTCTACGTCATTACTCCATTTCTACGTCATTACTCCATTTCTACGTCATTACTCTATTTCTACGTCATTACTCTATTTCTACGTCATTACTCTATTTCTACGTCATTACTCTATTTCTACGTCACTACTCTATTTCTACGTCATTACCCTATTTCTACGTCATTACCCTATTTCTACGTCATTAATCTATTTCTACGTCATTAATCTATTTCTACGTCATTACTCTATTTCTACGTCATTACTCTATTTCTACGTCATTACTCTATTTCTACGTCATTACTCTATTTCTACGTCATTACTCTATATCTACGTCATTACTCTATTTCTACGTCATTACGCTATTTCTACGTCATTACTCTACTTCTACGTCATTACTCTATTTCTACGTCATTACTCTATTTCTACGTCATTACTCTATTTCTACGTCATTACTCTATTTCTACGTCATTACTCTATTTCTGCGTCATTACTCTATTTCTACGTCATTACACTATTTCTACATCATTACTCTATTTCTACATATTACACTATTTCTATGTCATTACTCTATTTCTACGTCATTACTCTATTTCTACATCATTACTCTATTTCTACATATTACGCTATTTCTACGTCATTACGCTATTTCTACGTCATTACTCTATTTCTATATCATTACTCTATTTCTACGTCATTACACTATTTCTACATCATTACTCTATTTCTACATATTACACTATTTCTAAGTCATTACTCTATTTCTACGTCATTAATCTATTTCTACGTCATTACACTATTTCTACGTCATTACTCTATTTCTACGTCATTACACTATTTCTACGTCATTACTCTATTTCTACGTCATTACTCTATTTCTACATCATTACTCTATTTCTACGTCATTACTCTATTTCTACGTCATTACACTATTTCTACGTCATTACTCTATTTCTACGTCATTACTCTATTTCTACGTCATTACTCTATTTCTACGTCATTAATCTATTTCTACGTCATTACTCTATTTCTACGTCATTACAATATTTCTACGTCATTACTCTATTTCTACGTCATTATTCTATTTCTATGTCATTGCACATGTGCAGTACTCTCCAGTTTCGGTTTTCAACCCGATGAAGTGTTTAAATGTCCTCTCATTCTGATTAAAAAAGGACTAAACCACCCCTTACAATCCGAATGATATTTAATCAGATTTGGCCAATCCATTCTGATTGACGTGTTACATGTGACTTTTTCATTCTGACTGTACTAGTCGATCAGAGTCGGATTATTAGTGTCCATGTAAACGCAGCTAATGACAGTAAAATATAAACCATAAGCATGTCATTCATTCAACAGCCCATCTCACACTGAACTAAAACTGCACACAGTCAACAAGACAGCGAGACAAGAACTGTCTTTACCTGCTGGTTTGTAGCAGCTGTTCAGACAAACGGACAAAATCTGACCATTACAGTAGTTTAAACACCATTAGCCCTCAATAAATCACAGCACACATATACTAATACATTCAAAAATAAAGCTAATTCATCATATGTACTAGTGCAAATTGTATTTGTTCTAATATAGTTTTCTCTATCTTTTCTAACTGAATAGTTTCACTTTTTAATGCTTAAATCGCATTCTGAACACACAGTTCAGTAAAATACAACCACCTTTACAGAAATTCTACACAGTGTGTATAGAACCAAACAATTTGAAATACTGCAGCACTGGGGTTTTTTCCAAAGCCTGTTTCAGTCTCGTCGTGAGTCTCAGTGCTTGTTTTCCTGAAGAGTTGGGAAGTCATGTACTGCTTTAGTTTTTTCAGGGTCAGGTTTGACATCCTGATCAACTTCATGGAATTTAAATTGTCCTCAGAGGCACTGCAAAACTGCTGTTACCACAGTGTTGATTGTCTCTCCACCATAAACCACAACATTATATTTCTCTGCTGTGTTGATGGGTGAGATCGACACTATTCAGCATTCAATCGGATGTCACTTTACATTTTGGCGTCCGTGCCAATTTTTACTTTCTTTTACATTTTTTAAAAACTGGACTGGTGACTGTGTTAAGCAGGAAGAACTGAAACTGAAAAACTGACACCTGAAACAAACTTGTTTGTGTTCGTGGCACTTATGACACTTCAAATCCTTGAACTTTGAAACTAACTGCAGCGAGGAGCACGTTCTTTTAAAAATTGAGGTGTTGGTTATATAAATGTATAAGTAATAAAGTCAAACTGGTTTGTGATAAGATGATTATGCTGTTTTTGGAGTTGTTTAATCAAAACTCCTCCTGCTTCACATACTTGAGTTTGTCCAGTGTGCAGTTTGGATCCTCCAGTTTTTCAGAAAGCAGCTTCACTCCTGAATCTCCTGGGTGATTGTAGCTCAGATCCAGCTCTCTCAGGTGTGAAGGGTTCAAACTCAGAGCTGAAGACACATAATGACAGCCTTCCTCTGTCACCATACAGCCAGACAACCTACAGACACACATCAACAGTCCACATGAGTTTAATTTATACACATTTATGCCATTCATTAGGTATTATTTATTTGTAACTGTGTAAAAAAAAAAAAAACTTAAATAGTAACTTCAGCGACTAATTAACACTCAAGGGTCAGCCGTATTGGATTCTTTCTTAGTTCACTCAGTCACATTCCTGACTGAATGGCTCATTATGCGGCTCATTAGGGGTAGGGTCTTAGGGTGCGTTCACACTTGTAGTTCGGTTGGTTTGGTTTGTTTGGTCCGGACCAAAAATAAAAAAAATCATATAGTCCTGGTCTGCTTAGCGTTCACACTGGCATTTTTAACAGCGAACCTTAAGTTACCAGACCAAAGGCATAGGGATACGGTCACAACCTGATTGGTCGGCTTTTATGATGTGTATTTGGCGACGGAGCTCGCTTACCGAACATTCAAAAACATGCTGTGTGCTGGATTAAACACAATCATTTTATGCGTGTATATATGCTTTATTTTTACCAGCTGAGAACTCATGAAGAGCTCATAAAATGTTCAAAACATTCAAAACAGCAGCAGGATTTCCTCCGTTGTGTGCTGAAACAAATATTGATGAGGCACTTTACCTCCTCGTTGCTCCACGTTTGCCCTCTACTCATTTTTGATACACCAATCTTTCCGCGTCGTCAAATCAGCTGACTTGTAGCATCGCGTCTTGTGACATCACATCCTCTTTTTGGTTCGTTTACATGTCTTTGGTCCGTGTTGCGTTCATATATCAATCGAACCGCACCAGAGTTCGTTTGGAAGCGGACCGAGACCCATCTTTTTAGCGGTCTCGGTCCGCTTGTTTGGTCCGTACCAGGGTTCTTCTTAATCCAACCAAACATGACAAGTGTGAACGCACCCTAAATCTCCTCTGCTATGAATTTAAGATGTATAGTTTATGTTATTTGTATCATTTGCAATTAAATATGAAGAGACAAGAAATATTAACACTAACAACTAATTAACAATACTAGGCATACAAATAAGAGTGAACGTTCATATTTTAAAATAAAATAGTATTTGTAAAATATTATTAGTTGAAATGCATTACTTTGGATTGTGGTCTGTTTGCTAATAAATTCTTCATTTCCCTCAAATACCTTTAAATAATTCATTAAAGTACTTTAATTATAAAATAACAAAATCGCTAGTTGTTGAGAAATTATTATTATTATTATTCTATAAGTTATTATTTATAAATAATTCTCATTAAAAAAATCGGAAAAATATTTGGTATGTGCTGCATATTCTTCAGGATTAGGAGACTTAGGTAGGTGAGTTGGAGCTGACTGGAGTTAAACTCTGCAATGGCTCTCCAGAAGTTTGAGACCACTGATTTACTGTGAATCGAGGTGCTCTGTTTCACTCTGAAACACAGAGCATGTAAGAATGTACACACAGCAGATCTTCATCATTATGGAGGACCAGGAGTGACACATAAAAATAAAACCATGAATGAATTAATTCATTTAATAATTCACACATAAAAATGTAAATAAATAAATCACTTTTAAATAGGCAAATAAATAGACGTATTTAAAGTTGTTTATTTAATTCCTGTTTTTAAACGTAGATTAATAGAACAATAAAAAAATACATTTGTAAATCATTTTAAATCTCTTTTTAAATCGCTTTTTAAATGCCTTTTTAAAACGCTTTTTTAAAAAAGGATTTGCCAATTGCTTTTCTCTGTCGGTTTGCCAAACGCTTTTCTTTATCCATTTGTCAATCGAGTACTAAAATGCCATTGGACAGTACACAGGTGGGAGCAACCAATCAGCTTTCGCCTCAATTTGAAGAGCCCACCCTCTCTAGAAGAGTTCCATGATCCCAAATTCACAGCGTCATCAATCTACGCCTTTGTTATTGTTTTGAATTGTTTAGCGCCCCCTAGTGGCAAAAAACTACGGATTGTACCTTTAAGAGAGCAGCCAGAAAACTGAGGAGCGCAGCTAAAAAAAAAAAAAAAAAGTTTTTTTTTTTCATATGGAGAGAGAGAAATGAATGAGTAAGAACAGAAAGAAAAAAAAAAAATCGCTAGCTTATTTTTTTTTTCTTTTTATTTTTAGAAAAAACAAAACAAGTATTAAGTATTTATTTAATACTAAAATTAAAAAGACAAGAAAATACAGCCTCAACTTCTGATGTTTCCAAAACAGCACAGCAGTAATGAACTTCTTCTTTTCTTTTAGATTGACAACATTACATAGAAGAGAAAAGCCATGCCATGTGCAACTACATACATACATGCATCACACAGACAGTGGAGTGTCCCTGAGAGAAAAAAATTCCATTCATTCGCTGCCATAAGGAAAGGAATAATTGTCTAAACTAATCATCAAATCATCAAAACAAACAACATGTTGTTAGATACCGACTAATATATATAGCTATTGAGAAAGAGATGTCATCATAGATCTTTAGATCAAGATCATTAATTCATTAATATTCATTCTTTACGTACTAGTAAATTTTAAGCAAAAATTTTATTAAAATTATTATAAAAAAAAAATTAAAAAAAAAACATCAAAAATATTAATCAATAACCGTAAATCTAAAACCGACCTCAATCTACTAAAATACTAGTAAAAAAAGTAGTAAGTTCCTCTACTAAAAAGACTGTCTTGGAAAGAAAAATCTGAGTCAGGATTTCAGATTTCCAGTCAGGATTTAGACCGTACCATGAGACTGAGACTGCTCTTCATTAGAGTTACGAATGATTTTTCATCATCAGATCGTGGTTGTATCTCTCATCTCTATGTTACTTTCTAGCCTCACCTGCTTTTTTTACTTGACCACAAAATTATGCTGGAATTAGTGGAATTGCATTGGCTGGCATCAAATCATTTTTATTCTCAATTGCATTGGCTTGTAGAGTAAACGAAGAGACGTCATTTCGATCACAAGTTAAATATGGAGTACCACAAGGCTCAGTTCTAGGACCGTTGCTTTTCACTCTGTACATGCTACCCTTGGGAGATGTCATTAGGAAGCATGGCATTAGCTTTCACTGTTACGCTGATGATACTCAGCTCTATATTTCCTCGCGCCCTGACGAAACCTACCAATTCTCAAAATTAACAGAATGTGTAGCTGATTGGATTGAAAATTGGATGACTAGTAATTTCCTACTACTAAATTCAGAAAACATAGAGATTCTAATTATTGGACCAAAAACTTCAGCACATAATAACCTAGAATACTGTCTAACACTTGATGGCTGCTCTGTTAAGTCGTCTTCGTCAGTTAGGAACCTGGGTGTGCTCTTTGATACCAATATTTCATTTGAAAGCCACATTTCTAGCATATGCAAAACCGCATGCTTCCATCTTAAAAATATATCAAAATAACGACATATGCTCTCAATGACAAATGCGGAACAGCTAGTTCATGTGTTTATGACCTCGAGACTAGATTACTGTAACGCTCTACTGGGTGGTTGCCCTGCTCGCGTAATAAACAAATTACAGCTGGTCCAAAACGCAGCTGCCAGAGTCCTTACTAGAACCAGGAAGTATAAACATATTAGCCCGGTTCTGTCAAAACTGCACTGGATCCTTTTCCTATTTGGCATCTAAACTCTGGAACGATCTTCCTAGCATTGTTCGGGAAGCAGACACACTCTGTCAGTTTAAATCTAGACTAAAAACGCATCTATTTAACCTGGCATACACATGACGCATTATCAATTTTTGTCTTCATATCCGTTAAAGGATTGTTAGGCTGCATAGATCAGGTCAGCGGGAACCAGGAACACTTCCTATAACACCGGATGTACTCGTTACCTCAGAAGAAGAATGGCGTCTATGCTAATTTTTGTCTCTCTGCTTATACCAAGGTTTACCAATTAACGTGATTGGCTGGATCCGGGCCGTGTCCAGGTCGGATGGGGAACCTGTGCCTGTGTGCGGCAGTAATGTGGCCCTGGGGTGTCGGCGGAGACTGTGTGAACTAGCTCATCCTTTGTTAAGGCCTTACCGACTCATCAGCCAGTGGCACATATCGCAACAAACCGTCCCATACCGGCGTGATCAAAAAGATCTTAAACTAGACTGTTGTGATTCCAAATCAGTTTAATGACCTGTAACTCTGCGCGAGTATTGGCCAAGTGTTCACTGTTGGCCAGAGGAGAACTGGCCCCCCGACTAAGCCTGGTTTCTCCCAAGGGTTTTTTTTCTCCATTTGTTCGAGTTTTGGTTCCTTGCCACTGTTGCCTTTGGCTTGTTTAAGTTGAGGACACTTGCTTGATATTCAGCAGTGTTTTTATTGGCGCTGTTGTATGCGAATTGAGCTGAGCTGGAGGATTACGTCACTGTTTTCTCAAGTGCTGATACACATAAACTAACTAGACTAATACCTATTGATCTTTTCAACGGAATGAATCAATAATATATAGAATAAGCTGGACAATGACACCATTTTCTTTGGGAGTTGCTGTGCAGCCAAAAATGATTTGCCAATTATTAATGTAAAGCAGCTTTGCCACAATTTGCATTGTAAAAAGCACTATATAAATAAAGGTGACTTGATGTTCAAAAAGATTTTATTTAGTGCTAAAATAGAAAATTATACTAATGATTTGGGTAAATTGGATAAAAAAATTGTGGTTGAGACAGCTCCAGTGGAAAGATTAATACATGGTTATTAGATTTCTTTGATAAAAACAAAATTGAAACCATGTGGTGAGAGCAGTGGGTTTAAGTGGGTCGAGGACCAAGTGAGTGCGGACTGGAGGGTCAATCCTAGAAGAGCTTTCCTGGCCAATTTCAGGTGAAAAATCGGATCTATTGGAGATGTCAAAAAGATTAATAGTGCGCATTTGCATTTTGCATTTTACATTTAGCAGACACTTTTATCCAAAGCGACTTACAAGTGAGGCAATTAGGGGTTAGGTACCTTGCTCAAGGGCACCTTGGTCATGGTATCAAAGGTGGAGAGAGTGTTATTTATTCATAGTCCCCACTTTCAATTCCTGCCAACGTGGGAATCAAACCGGCAACCTTCAAGTTAAAAGCCCAACTCCCTCACCCTTAGGCCACAACAATGAAAAAGCAACATTTTACAGTTTTGGTACTTGTTTAAGGCGATTTTGTAATTTCAATCTTCACACAGTCCACTACCATCCCTCCAGACCTAACCATATTTTTCTGTCATTTTCGGTCAGACCTCTCAACCCTGAAAATACGGACATCTGTATAAACATTTAAAAATAACTCACCCCTTGTTGTTGCATGTTGTTTTGTCTCTTGTTCTGGTATTTCTTTGAGAGTAGATGCCACATTTATTAAAAAATCATTTATCATCATTATTTTAAAACCATTTACCTCAATATTGCCAGATAGCAGTTTGGGCTCTTCAGTCCATCAGAGAGAAGCTTCACTCCAGAATCCTTCAGGTCATTGTTACTCAGGTCCAGCTCTCTCAGGACAGTGTTTGAGGATTGTAAAGCTGAAGACAAACTCTCACAAGACTGAGCAGTGAGATTACATGTGGGAAATCTGAACAACAACAAAAAAACAAACAAAAAACAATGTAATTGCAAACATAATAAATCTAAGAGTGATTTTTAAAAAATAACAATGCAAAAAAAATAATGTATTTGAACTCAAACCTTAGCAACTCCAGCTGACAGTTTGGACTGTTCAATCCATCAGAAAGAAGATTCACTCCAGAATCTTTCAGGTCATTGTTACTCAGGTCCAGCTCTCTCAGGACAGAGTTTGAGGATTGTAGAGCTGAAGACAAACTCTCACAACACTGAGCAGTGAGATTACAACTATGGAGCCTGTGTAGAGAGTAATCCAATAGTAATGCTTATTAGGCAGGGTTTATAATCTGGAGCATAGATCATTTGGAAAAACTTTTGACTGAAGTGATGTAACAGAATCTAAAAAATGTTCTCTTTATAA
This sequence comes from Opsariichthys bidens, assembly GCA_037194245.1. Classification (NCBI taxonomy): domain Eukaryota; kingdom Metazoa; phylum Chordata; class Actinopteri; order Cypriniformes; family Xenocyprididae; genus Opsariichthys; species Opsariichthys bidens. The sequence goes on from CM074287.1 coordinate 25,538,111, forward strand.
AATAACCATTATTTTGACCAAATTAAGAATAATAAAATGGGTAAAACTCAGGTTCCTGAGTTTTGCCTGATGCCTGACCCAACTTGCCTGATGATGGAGATACATAGGCATTTCATAACATCACACACTGATACATTTACATTTATTAATCTGAACAGTCTTGGCCATCAAATCACCTGTGTATGAATAAGACCCAATTAAAATGACTAAAAGTGTATAAAAATGAATGTAAAGAAGACTCTCACAGTGCTCTTCTGGTGTTTTTGATCACTGGCAGCAATCTTCCCACTGCTTTATCAGATCTTCTGTATTTCTGCAGTTCAAAGGTCTCTTGAGTCTCTTCTGACATCTGGAGCACAAACACCAGACCAGACCACTGAGCAGAGGAAAGCTTCTGTGCTGAAAGATTTCCTGAGCTCAGATTCTTCTGGATTTCCACCACAAAGTCATCTTTCAGTTCACTCAGACAGTAGAAGAGATTGATGGTCCTCTCTACTGATTTCTCCTTCTCTATCTTCTTTTTGATAAAGTCAACAGTGTCTTTAACATTCTCTGTTTTGAGTTCCAGTCCTGGCAGCAGTTCCTTCAGGTCACTCTGATTGGACTCCAGTGAAAGACCCAGAAGGAACCGGAGGAAAAGATCCAGGTGTCCGTTCTTACTTTCTAAAGCCTTGTTGATTGCAGCCTTATGAAGCTGAAACAGTGGATTTCTGGAAAGTTTCCATTCCAGTTTTTCTGTCCATGATTCAAGAAATGGGTTTTCTTTCTTGTCTTTACAAATCAAAAACACATAAAGAGCAGCAAGGAATTCCTGCACACTGAGATGAACAAAGCTGTAAATGTTTCTTGCTGAAACCTTTCCCTCCTGAAAGATCTGAGTGCATAACCCAGAGTAGACAGACCCTTCACTGACATCTAGTCCACATACCTCAAGATCTTCTTTGTAGAAAATCAGTTTACCTTTCTGCAGCTGCTGAAAGGCCAGTTTCCCAAGCTTCAGAATAATCTGATCAAAAGATATTGCATTGGCTTTAGGTTCAGGGTCATCATGGTATTTTTCTTTCATTTGTTGCTGCTGAGAATTTAAGAAGTTTGTGTACATCTCTGTGAGAGTTGTTGGTGATTTATTTTTGTTATTGCTCTCTCGAGCCAGTAGAGGCGGAAGAACTGTAAGACAGATCCAGCAGAAGACGGGGATGTGGCACATGATGTACAGGCTCCTGGATTTCTTGATGTGACTGATGATGTTTTCAGAAACCTCAGAAGTGCTGTTTTTGATGAAGTATTGCTCTTTCTGCTCATCATTAAATCCTCGCACTTCAGTCACCTGATCAATGTAGTTTCGGGGTATCAGACTGGCTGCTGCTGGTCTGGATGTGATCCAGATGAGAGCAGAGGGAACCAGATCTCTCTTGATCAGGCTTGAAACTATCTTACTTACTGTTGTTATATTGTGAACATCTGTAACTCTGCCACCCTCTTTAAAGTTCAAAGGAAAGCGACATTCATCCAGCCCATCAAAAATGAACAAGATCTTTCCATCTCCTTCAGGAAGAGAGGGCAGTTCTTTAGGATCACTAAAGAAGTATTCGTGAATCAGTCCCATGAGACTGTAGTTCTCTGTAATCAGGTTTAGCTGACGGAACGGCAGAGGAAAAATGAAGGCTATTTCCTGATTTTCTTTTCCTTCAACCCAGTCAAGGATGAACTTATTGACAGAGACAGTTTTTCCTACCCCTGCAATCCCCATCATCAGTACCTTTTTGGTTTCATTGACTTTAAAAATATTACTGCATTGGACTGGTGTGTCCTTGGCATCATATTGTTTATGATTCAATTCGATCTGTCTCACCTCGTGGTCATTTACTCTTCCTCCAGTCTCATTCTCCACCACATATAAATCAGTGTAAATATCGTTCAGGTTTTTCTGATGACCCGTCTGTGAATTACCAACCAATATCCGCTTGTAGTCCTCTTTTAATTTGATCTTCAGCTTGACACTGGTCTCTTTGTAATCATGACGAGTATCTTTTCTGTCATCTGCAGTTGAGCCTTTAAAAAACAGGGGAAAAGACAGCAAAAACAAGTTTTTCATAAATTCCAAATAAACATATATGTAATTTGTAACCTGGTTTGTAGTTCCCATTACAAACATAATTACAGCACATCTGATAGAAACTGCACTTCTGCTATATCCAAATTAATCACACTTATCGCACTGCAACATGCACATCTTATACTGATTATGCTTAAGCTGACAACATATATGGTGATGTAAACACCTTGACTAATGCTGACTAGAATACAGTTGGTCTCAGTTTTAAAAAAATTTCCATTCCCTCCAGAAAATGTATTGGATTGACGCCATTGGACTCAACCCATTGTTGACTGACATTATTAAAAGATTTTTGGTTAAACATTGATATCTAGTACACCAACCTAGCAATAAGGGTAAATGTATTAGGGTTAAATTAGGGTCATTGAAATGAGCCTTTGCATTTAGAAGTTTCTTGCAAGTTTTAATTTAAGGGTTTTAACTAAGACCACTGTAGACGATTTAACCATTTGTAAAATCACAATGTTCTATTAAATGTACTTGTATAAGATCTGATGATGTTCTTCTTGTCCCTATAATTGTTACTTGATGTTATATTTTCTTGTTTCCATGTAGAGGCAGTGATTGTTATTTACCCCGTATCTCTTCTGAATGAGCTCCAACAGCGGCACTCGTCTTTATAATATCTGTGAATTATATTACAGTCACAACAAATGAAACATTACCTTGCTTGTGTTTGTTCTCCGTCTGCTCAGCCAGATTATTCTGGTTTATCTTCCTCAGGATCTCCACCGTGATCGTCACAGCTTTGTCTGGTCCAAAACAGTCCACCATCTTATCCACTGTTTTTAACCTATCTGCATTCTCCATGTCAGACTTTGATATACACTCATGATCATTCCTTAAGTGCCACTGAAACTTCTTCAGTTTAGCGTCTTCCAGTTCATTCAGTGATTTCTCAAGCAGCTCTTCAACAGACGCCATCACTCTTCTCAGATTTACAGCTTCAGGAAAAAAAGAAAAGGATCTGAAGCAGTTTAACTCCTAAGCACTCAAATGTAATTTAGATTATGAAATCGTCTTCGTCAGTTAGGAACCTCGGTGTGCTCTTTGATACCAATCTTTCATTTGAAAGCCACATTTCTAGAATATGTAAAATTGCATTCTTCCATCTAAAAATATATCTAAATTACGGCATATGCTCTCAATGACAAATGCGGAAAAGCTAGTTCAAGAGTTTATTTTCTCAAGACTAGATTACTGTAATGCTCTACTGGGTGGTTGCCCTGCTCGCATGATAAACAAATTACAGCTGGTCCAAAACGCAGCTGCTAGAGTCCATACTAGAAACAGGAAGTACGACCATATTAGCCCGGTTTTGTCAACACTGCACTGGCTCCCTATTAAACATTGTATAGATTTTAAAATCTTGCTAATTACTTCCAAAGCACTAAATGGCTTAGCTCCCCCGTACCTGAGTGAGCTCTTAATGCATTATAGTCCTTCACGTCCATTATGATCTCAGAATTCTAGCCAGTTGTTAATACCTAGAATATCAAAATCAACCGCAGGCGGTAGATCCTTTTCCTATTTGGCACCTCAACTTATCTATTTAACCTGGCATAAATGACGCATTATCAATTTTTGTCTTCATATCCGCTAAAGGATTGTTAGGCTGCATAGATCAGGTCAGCCGGAACCGGGAACACTTCCTATAACACCAGATGTACTCGTTACATCTGAAGAAGAATACCCTAACTTTTGTCTCTATGCTTATCCCAAGGTTTACCAATTAACGTGATTGACTGGATCTGGGCCGTGTCCGGGTCGGACGGGGAACCTGTGCCTGTGTGCGGCAGCGATGTGGCCCTGTGGTGTCGGCGGAGACTGTGTTAACTAGCTCATCCTTTGTTAAGACCTTACCGACTCATCAGCCAGTGGCACATATCCCAACAAACCGTCCCATACCGGCGTGATCAAAAAGATCTTAAACTAGATGGAACTGGAGTAAATATTTTGACTGTTGCGATTCCAAATCGGGTAATGACCCGTAACTCTGCCTGAGTATAGGACAAGTGTTCACTGTTGGCCAGAGGAGAACTGACCCCCCGACTAAGCCTGGTTTCTCCCAAGGTTTTTTTTCTCCATTTGTTGGAGTTTTGGTTCCTTGCCGCTGTTGCCTTTGGCTTGCTTAAGTTGGGGACTGTCATGTATCCGTTCCGTTGTCCTCCATCCACCTGCCACCAGAAGTTGCCCGCTCATATCATGGACTCCATACACCACACTATATTTCCCACAAGTCCCATACCTTGATGTTGATTGCTATTCAGCAGCAGTCAATTTGCTGGACTATTTAAGAGACCCTTCAAACATTTATCATTTGCGAAGTGTTGTCGATACCTGTATTAAACTTCTGAGCTTTTATTCCTCGTTTTTTCTACCCCTGGACAATGACACAATTTTCTTTGGGAGCTGCTGTGCAGCCAAAATTATTTGCCAATTATTAATGTAAAGCTGCTTTGCCACAATTTGCATTGTAAAAAGCGCTATATAAATAAAGATGACTTGACTTGACTTGTGAAGAGTGCCAGCTGGGAATGGAGCTTTCTCAGTGAGAGATCCTCGCAATGCATACATCCAGCACCCTCGAGTGCTGAACGTGCGTGCTCCACTCCTAGACAGACATGACAGACACATATTGTGACCATCACCAGGCATTATGAAACGCAGACATGGAGGGATGCAGCATTTAAAGTGCTTGCTTGCCATTCCTTCTCTTTTCATGCACTGCACTCTTCACACAGACAGGTGGCTTCCTGAAGACATTGAAACTTCTGACGTGTTTTCAGATGCCCTTTTTATACACTGGGAGCACCTGCGACATCATCACTGCGTCAGCAATGATTGACTAAGTTGTTACATGTGCCTCAGACACCGGATCCTGTGGGACGCCTCACCACTGTGTCAGCTGATGCAGCGTTGAGTTCCCTCGAAAAGGAATCTCCAGATCCAAATACAAGCAAAGAAGAAGATCTGTGTGAACCAGAAGGAGTGGATAGAAGTTCTTTACACGCATGTAAAATAACCTGATCACCAACATTAAACAGCATATACATCAAAACTACTTCACATCACTGAATGAAATGAACACATGAAGAGGAAACAACTGAAGCTTTGGAGGTGGTGATGGACTCAATCTACTACATCTATGTTTTGATCATTGTTCTGATTCCCATCCGGACAAAGACTGACAAAAACATTAATTGTCTCCTCTTGCTTCTTGATATCACATGCGCAAACACATATAACTTACATTTAAATGTATTAAACCGTTAGGTTCAGCTGAACGATTTATTAATTAAATTCAGACTGGATTCTATTGCTTACCTAAAGATAAAAGAAATTTTGTGCCTTTAACAAGTGCTTTCGACCTTCTTTTTGATCAGAATGGTATGAGGAAAACTCTTGATGTTTGTAACACACTTCTCCCACTGCCTAAAAACAACTGAATGCTTCTTCAGGCTCCTCCATACTTAAAAAAATGGAAAAATACTTTTAAACAGGATATGATGGACTATTTACATACATATTTACAGCGGGTCTATTCGCACAGGATTAATATTAACTGGGAAGGTAAAAGTCACCATAATCTTTACTAACATTGTCTGTAATGATTACTGAGATCACTTTCGGACAGGACTAAAACGCTCTGGTAATACTTTCTTTACTCTACCTTTCCATCTCTCCATATAAAACTAATCCCAAATAGGGCTTTAATTGGACTGTCTTTTAGTTCTTGTTTCTGATGGGTTATAGTTGTTAAATAAGACGTCTATTCTACTCTGAACACATCTATTCAAAGAAGATGCTCTCACTCATTTGTCCTTCTCCCAGAGCCATACAGGTTCAAGAAGAGCTGACTATAGCAGAAACACTGAACTGATTCCAAGAACTTCAATCAGTTACACAGAGGTCTGTGAGACAGATAATACAGGTTGAAGAAGGTCAAGCAAAGGCAGATGACTGCAATGATGTATTCAATCATTAGTTTGTTCATTCTATTTTTCTATTATTTACAGTGGCTAATAAATGAAAATCAGTCCTTTCAACAAGTATCAATTTATTTACAAAGTTCTACCAAGAAACTCAATGCAGACTGATGGGTCTTTAACTCCTTTGGTAGCGATCACATCATTATCTACAGCCAATTCATCAATAGCCAAAGAACTTGCTGCTCAGACATTCAGATATTTGGCACTGATGGCTATTAGCAGTCAGCAGCGTGCTTTCAGAACCCTCCTCCTTCCCCAGCTCCACCTGTGTAGATCTCTTACAGTGTTAATTCATATACAGTATGTTATATATGCAGCATATCTCACATGCTCACATAGCAGCGTAGCAGATATTTTCCACCCAGACCAAATACATTATTACCGCCTTGTTGTCTATGTTTTAAATCCGTTTTTAAAGAGTCTCATAGTTCTGTTAAAGCACAGCCTCACGTCACGTGTCAAAACAAACTCTACAAGGCATCAGTGATAGTTTTTATTTGGCCTCTAGAGGTCGCTCTCGTACCGCACTCTTCTCAGCCGTAGTAAGTAACCAAAATGCTTTGGGGAAAGGTATCAGAGTAAAAGTTTACATTTTATTTAGGAAATTAAGTGGAGTAAAAGTAAAAGTTGACAGAAATATAAAAACTCAAGTAAAGTACAGATTCTCCCAAAAAATACTTAAGAACTGTAACAAAGTAAGAATAATTCACTACATTACACCTCTGCAAAACACAATGTCATAATATTTTGTCTAGAAGCTGTGATGAAACAAAGAACAATGAAAGAATCTTTTGAAGCTGAATCACTGCAGACTAAAGCCAGTTCACGCATACGTGTGTGTGTGTGTGTGTGTGTTTGAATGTGTGTGTGTGTGTGTGTGTGTGTGTGTGTGTGTGTGTTTGAATGTGTCATATGGATGAATAGATATTAGATGCAGTTCAGGGTAGAATAAAATTCATCTCTGTGAGAAAGAATGTGTGTAATCCTCAAAATAGTTTGTGTGTATGAACGTGTGTTATTAGGCATTGAGAAAGGTCACATGACCGAAATGTTTGCTGTTAAATCATTAAAGTAGTGGATTTATCTCTCAGTTGTCAGTTTTAGTTTACTTCAGATTAACGGCTCTAAGCTTCATATGTTTTCAGCACGTGTAAAAGCACAGATCATGCTTTTTTATGCTATATTTTTCCAGTCACACATTTCACAGATCTGCATTCAAAAGCAAACAAATTGTGTGTATTTAAGGTGGTTTTATTTTGGCAATGGGATGTTTGAGAGGTATTTCTACATCTCTACAACACTGTTGTGTTCAACACTTACAGTCAATGTAATGCTGCTGGTGTCAATGAATGACTGTTGTAGTTCATCATATAGACAGAAGGAGGCAGTATTATATCAAAACTGTCTGCAAACGACATGAAGCTGATGAGTGATAGTTTCTCTCAGAGATTAGAGAAATACTGTTGGAAGAATCACAGATTCACTAATAAACACAACAGAGAAAAACTGTGATTTCACAGCATGTGACAACAATATCTGCCATCTCTGATTCACTTGATCATCTGTTCGACCGTTAAATGAGGAACTCAAATAAAATCATCAACACGACTTCAGCACAACATTAAAGTCTCAGAAGCTCACACTTATCAATGACACACACACACACACACACACACACACACACCTAAAGAAAGATGAAACTCACCACAGATAATATTTGTAGATGTTCTTTTTCCTCCTCTGAACTGCCGTGTTGAACTGAAATTCTTCCTTTCTTTTCTCTAAAGGAAGTGAAACTGTTTTTCAGGAAGACACAAGAATCAGAAGAAGGTCAGACGTCAGCACACACTCTCAGTCTCCTGTCTCATATATATATGTAAGGACTCGTCACTCTGAGTAGATCCATAAGCAGCTTTAATATAACAAATATCAGGGTACAACAGGCAGTGGTCAACAACGGCAAACAGGAAGTAGGTAAACAGGCAGATATCAGGGCAGGCTGATAACGATGACAGGGTAAAGTCCAGGCAAACGAAACAATAAGGCAGCAAAGCCTCAGAAACGGTAATCCAGACAGTCGGGAACAGTGATAACAATCACAGGAATAAATGCCTAGAACTGAACCAAGTGGAAACAAGACCTGGCAGTGTAGGTCTGGGTGGCAATAACTTTTATAGTCCAACACCTGTAGCGGTAATCAGTACTGAGGTACGGGGCTTATGGGAAATGTAGTGAATAACAATAGCAGGAAGGAAGAGGGAAAAGGTCAATATTCAGGAGACAGTGCCCTCCGATGGCCAGAGAAGGGAATCTTGAGTTCGTCTCCATAACTATAAATATATATATTTCCCTGAATATTTATAAATACTCTATACATTTGCTATTCGATGCTCCCAATCAGCGGCACGTTTTCAAATCAGAACAGCATTTTCCTCCCGCTGGATTCACCCGATTTACTGCTGTAATCCACTGAAGCTTTAGACCTGGATCAGTTAGTTCCCACAGCATCATCAGATCGCTGGAAGAGCAAGAGACGCGTGCAGGGAGAAGATCACGCTTTACACATGCTATCAATGCCCATGTCTTGCGTCTGTTACTCAGTGCTGCACAGCATTAAGTTTCTGCTACTAAAGAAGGAAGTTTGCAACCAGAAGTAGGAGGTTCAGTCTGTTGCTTGTGGTCAGCAGCAGTGAGGCAAATAATGACGAGAGAGAGTGATCATACGAATAAGAAAGAGTAGAGGATCTCCAGAAGATCTGCACAAACCAGAAGAAGCAAATAGAAGTTCTTTACACACGTGTAAAATAACCTGATCATCAGACATTCAATGGCATTTAAATCAAAACTGCCTAATGCTGAATCAAATGTTGAACCCAGGAAGAGGAAAAGATTGTGAAGCTTTGAGGGTGTTGATGGACTTGATCTACTACATCCATGTTTGATCATCGTTCTGAATCCCATCAAGGCCGACAGAAACATTTAGTTAAAGTACGGAGCATGTGTACTGCCTGATCTAAGATAAATCCATGGGGTGAGGGATGATTTGTGCAGACATTTTATTAACAACCGAGTCTTTTTCTACTCTTATTCTGTCGATATTTATTTTTGCAGCCTTGTCCCACAACCACTGATGTTGAAGGGACTGTGACGCTACCAAACACTCCTCGCTCGATTGTCCAAGATAATGTTGATGTCTTCCTCATTTTTAATGTATGTTCAAGTGTCAAGTCATCCACAGGTTTGTTTCTACCGATCCTACATGAAGCTGCTCACAATACGCTCTGTGGATTATCTTGAGTGATCTTTTAGAAAGAGACATTGATGTGGAGTTTTTTTGTATGAATGTATTTTTTGTCAAAAAGGTTTAAATCATATTTGATTAGTTATACATTTGAATAAATATTTGATTGTTGCTTTTAACCCTTAGTTTGAATTATACTCGTTCGTTCGGTTTCCTATAAACTTTTGAGTCCCGCACCGATCGGGTCATCTAGACAGAGGCGATTGACTGATACTTTTAGACGCTGAACCATGCTTGCTTATTTCTAAAAGTACGTTATTCAGTCCCCATAGATCTGTAAACACTTAATTAAAATAAGACTATATCTATCCAGAAGTTATCATAGAACCAAGTTGACCAATCTAACTTCCTCTAATGATAACTTTACATAATCATGCCGTGATTTCCAACTAGTTAGAATAATATTACAATAATCAGAGGTTGAGGCCGACCCGAATTCAGATTGGTCTGACAACCCTTTTGTTGTTCTGAACGGAAAAACCCATATTAGCCTCTACAGCCTAAGTACACGTGACTAATGCCAATGTGTTAGTTGGAGCTCCAAAACTGAGTTTTGGTCCGTTACTAACGTGAGCGTAGATTTGTGGATTTATGGACTTAACGTCATCTACTAGAGTTAATAATTCCAGAGTCAATCAGAATAAATTCAAACATAACAATTTATTACCCAGGTAGTAGAACAATAATTCGAATCCGATTCAAAGAATAAAACATACATCAAATCAATAATAAAAGCACATGGAAGCATTTAGCTGGCAGTGAAATAGTCTACACACAGCGATTGTGCGGGAGATCTGCCTACAGACTCCCGGAACCTTTTTCCATCTCTTCTCTAAATACCCAGATAATTCAATAAGACCCAATGGTGGTGTCTGCAATTGTAATTAGGTTTCAGGGGGTCACAAATGGGCAATCAGATTGAATGCGTTATTGGTACCTGTAGAAGAGGACACTTATTTACATACAGGAGGTGGTTTGAATGAAGGATCTGCTTGTCTTCTATAACGTTTTGGACATTCGTACTGTGTCTGGGAGAATGAGACCATTTTACCAGGCGCACTGAGACATTTCAAATGATACCAAATATGTATATTCATTTATTGTGCACATTCAACATTGCATGGGATTGGATGGAGTTTTAGGTGAGGGAGAAGGATGGGGAACAGAGTATGTTGGGGAGGGTGTAGTGGTGAGGTGTGAACTGCTTGGCGTGGGGCGTCTCAGATGGTGCTGTTACTTATGCAGGAGAGCGTTCAAATGTTGATTGTCAGGAAAGTCCTATGTTCTGGTAGGGAAAAGTTGTCCTTCAGTCCAGACGATCCGACTCCAGCCTTACAGATATATGGACACTTCCTGTTAAACTTTGACCGGCTATAACTTACAAAGCAAGCCGACCCCCGGCTCCAAACTCCGGCCACAGAAGGCCCTCCTTAGGCCCCCCACACACCCACCGTAGCCACCCTGGAGGTCGTGGATGGGTGCAGCAGGTCAGGTGACCTCCACCAACCAGGGCATGGCTGGAAGCTCAGGCGACCAAGGTGGAGTCCAGGGCGGCGACGTGACCTTCTTGGCCTTTTCCACCGAACCCCAGACCCCTGCTCGGTCGCTAGGGACACTGGTATCTATCTGGTATGAACTATTACATGTCTGACCTTTTCTGTTCCCTGCTTTGTTGGGAGGTTAATTCATGTATGTTACTTGTGCAGCAGCAGCATGTCTCACATGCTCACAGCAATGTCTGTGAAAGTATTGGCAGTGGCAAGTCTCGGTACTTGATCTACGACAGCAGCAGCGTAGCAGATCTATTCTGCCAAGAGCAAATACATTAACAGTGTCATATCCATTACCATGCTAATCTCAATTACCATACCAATATTCTGAGAGTTGTCATGACAGAATTAAATGACCTGATTAATGTCATGTTTTATAATGATAGAATCTTTCCTGAAGGTCATTTCAGTCAATAGCAGTGATTTATAAAATCAAATGCAAAGTAATTTTGATAGTAATATTACAAATGATTGATGTGACACTACTGCACTACACTAAAACACAACTGCAGGTTGAGAAAAGCACAGATACACAGATTGTCACATACTGATCTATCAGGATAAATTACATTTATTCTGACATGTCATTTCATCGTCTCAGTATTAATGTAATTAAGAGGAAAGAAGAGCCTGTATAACATCTCACAGTTATTGATTTATTATGCAGCTCAAAGCATTATGTGTAGAATCTCTCTACAGTTTCACTGATGATCCAGAATAACCAACAACAAACCCAGGATAGAGCGGTTGAGTGAATGTGGTCTGGACTGTGTGGATGAGGCTCATTGTGTCTGAGACGCTGTAGAAGGACAGAGTTCCTGCAGTGTGATCCACATACACTCCTATTCTACTGCTGATGGACTCTACATTGAGTTTAGTCTGTGAGTTATTGTGTTTGAATGAGCAACTGGAGGAAGAGCAGCTCAAACTCCAGGACTGATCATTATTTCCAAACACACACTCTTTACCCCATCCCTTCCTGCTGATGCTCTTATATGACACTGCTATAGACACACCATTCCCACTCCACTCAATCTCCCAGTAACAGCGTCGATCACTCACACTCTCCCTACACAACACCTGAGCATAACAATCGAATCTGTCTGGATGATCAGGATACAGCTGAGACTCTTCCACCCATGTCACCTCCCTGTTCTCCTGAGACAGGCTGAGATGCTTGTGTGCTGTGTTTGGATCCAGTGTGAGAAAACAGGCATCTGAACACAAGAATAGAGACATTTATAACACAACAACAATTGTGCATGTTTGTGTGTGTGTGTGTGTGTGTGTGTGAGAATGTCTGTAGACGTACATTTCCGTACTCCTGGTGTAATCCAGATCTCTCCTCCATGATCCACACTAGAAAACACACACAGACACAATCAATCATAGATAATAATGTTTTTTTATACTGTACAAACTGTATATTCTCTATATTCTAAATCTACCCCTAAATCTACTCATCACACAAAACTTTCTATTTCACATTTTCATAAAACATAACTCTGTATGATTTATAAGCTGGTTTCCTCATGGGGATCATCAATGTCCCTACAAGGATTTGGGATATCTCCATGTTTTTGGGCACATTTTGATCCACAGACACACAGCAGTGCAGTGGCTGCAGGCGATTAATCAAATTATCCATTACAGTTTCTAATTACATCTGAAAGGAGCGATTGGTTGTCAGTTTGTGCGTACATGTGAGTTTTTACCAGTTTTTCCACGTTTGATGTCCTGTTAACAGCACAAGATAGGATTTCATGAAGCCACACTCCACCGCTGGTGACTTAAAGTGAATCACCACATAACTCTACACAAGTGTTAAGTTTTGGCTTAAGGGTAGGTTCAGGGTTAGTACCTTATTATTACACAGTTATTGTAATTACTTACTATTGTAAATATATTTTCATGGGGAACAGGACTGTAAAGTGTCTTGTCGTGTCCTGTGTTGCACGCGGTTTATTTACATCTGCCGCGTGCTTTCATGTCGTGTTTTGTGTGAACGCGCGGTCTGTGAGTGCGCTCGCTGGCTGCGCGTTCTTGTTACGTTCGTGTCTCGTTTTGTGAGCACATGGCTTGTGATTGTTTTCATTAGCCATGTGCTCGTGTTTTCGTGTTCTTGTCATGTTTGGTGTGAGCACATGGCTTGTCATGTTTTCTTGTGCCATGTGCTCTCTTGTCAATTGTCTTGACCCCACCCTTCTTGTTTCCTGATTATTGGTTTATTTGCCCCACCTGCCCTCCCTCATTACCCGCCTTGTTTGCTACCCTTCTTATTCTCCCTGTGTTTTCTGTCCTGGGCTGGATCGTTAGGTATCGTTTGGTGTTTTCTGTGTCAAGTCATGTCAAGTCAAGTCCAAGTCTATTTTCCCCCTTGTGGGTAGTTTTGTTTGTTTGTTTTATGTTTACTTTAAATAAAGAAATACCCATTTCTCTAGCGATTGAGTCCTCGCTTCTTCCCTACACCACCTAAACCTGACAGTGTACAACCTAGATGAAAATTACCATTCTGTCCAGAATAAAAAAGGCTCCATTGTGTGAAGCTAATCAGATCCTGTGTGAAAAGAGATTAACTAGAGCCAAACCTCTGTAAATTATCAATTTAACTTTTGTTGATGTATGAAAGTAATAAAGTCAAACTGGTAAGTAATAAGTAAAGATGTTAATACTGTTTTTGGAGTTGTTTAATCAAAACTCCTCCTGCTTCACATACTTGAGTTTGTCCAGGGTGCAGTTTGGATCCTCCAGTTTTTCAGAAAGCAGCTTGACTCCTGAATCTCCTGGGTGATTGTAGCTCAGATCCAGCTCTCTCAGGTGTGAAGGGTTCAAACTCAGAGCTGAAGACACATAATGACAGCCTTCCTCTGTCACCATACAGCCAGACAACCTACAGACACACATCAACAGTCCACATGACTGTACTGTCTTTTACTCTGAAACATGTAAGAATGTATATTTATATAATTACATCACAACCTCCAAAATTAATACTAAAAAATTTTAACTGGGAGATTACCACAAAAAAGGGGAATTTTTAATCTGACCAGCCCCCAACGGACAGCAGCCATCAGCTTACATTTAAGAGAGGACCACTGCTCATGGACACAATCCCAACTAAGCCCTGCCCACATACCCTTAGATATACTGTCAAGTCAAGTCAAGTCACCTTTATTTATATAGTGCTTTTTACAATGCAAATTGTGGCAAAGCAGCTTTACATTAATAATTGTCAAATACTTTTGGCTGCACAGCAGCTCCCAAAGAAAATGGTGTCATTGTCCAGCTTATTCTATATATTATTGATTCATTCCGTTGCAAAGATCAATAGTTATTAGTCTAGTTAATTTATGTATATCAGCACTGCAGAAAACAGTGATGTAATCGTCCGGCTCAGCTCAGTTCACATACAACGGTGCCAATGTAGGCGTACCAAAAACACTGCTGAATATCAAGCAAGTATCCCCAACTTAAGCAAGCCAAATGACGTGACGTATTAGAACAGCTCGAAGATTGATCACTTTCGATGAAACAGCCAGGGAAGTCAGGACAACATACTGCAGGCTCCGGTAACACCACCAGAGCAACAGCCCCTCTCACTGGACATGTTATCCCTCTCTCCTGCATCCCCTTTTCTGTATTTCTCAGAAAAAATGGTGGAGCAGGTGCATGCTGGAACCAAACTCTCCCACTCTTTTGCTGCAAGCCCCCAGATATCAACAAAAGAGCGGCGAGCCCTACAAGCACCAAAACATGTAGGCCCAGCTCGCCTTTCCTCTCCTGTGAAAGCTCCTCGGCCTCTGCCTCAATGCCATTGGCCCACAACCTCCTCCATCTGCACTAGGTGAACCAAAAACAACTGATAACAGCTCTTAGTGATGTGTGTTGGGTCCCCACTATGATAACAGTAAATTTGTCAAATGTTTACAGAAGGAGTGGGAATTGCAGTGTGCCTGTAGCTTTCTCTATTTCTGTTCTATTACGTGATAGAACATGGTAATGGTAATCTGCTGCCTATTATTCATCAAACTAAAATTACTGTGGAGACAGAAAGTAAAAATGCTAAATTAGCACTTTTAAATATCAGTTCACTTAAAAATAAATCACTTTTAGTAAACGATTTCACCAAAAATAACCTTGAGTTTATGCTTCTAAAGGAAACATGGCTAGAAGACCCCTAACTTTACTTTTATAAGTGTCTGCAGTGCTGTTAGGTGAGGTGGAGGTGTACCTGCTCTATTTAAAGATGTCTATCAATACAAGTGTAATTTGGTGTTTACGTGTCTTTCGAATATCGGTGTATTGTGTTAAAAGGTGCTAAGTATTCTACTTAGTCATTTACAAGCCTCCAAAATACTCTCTAGCCTTTGTTGAGGACTTTACAGAACTGTTATCAAGAATTTCCTCAGAGTTTGATTGTTTTGCTATTACTGGGGACTTCAATATTCACATAGATAATGCAGACATCAGTATGGCAATAGAGATCATAACTGTTTTGAATAATTTTGATCTGACTCAGCATGTACATGGACCCACACACAATCGTAGACACACTCTAGATTTACTTTTTAGTAAGGTCTGAACATTTCATCCATTGTTATCAAGGATGTAGCGCTATCTGATCATTTCTGTATTTTCTATGATATATTGATCTCTCCTACTCTTGAAGCTAGATCTATCTTGTTCAAAAAGCAATGCTTAAATGAGAACACTAGTGTGCTGCTTATGGAGGATATATCTTTAACACCAAGGAAATCTGCAGACTCTGTTGATTTTCTCCTTGATTCTTTTAACTGTGAAAGTCAAGAAGAAGAGTGGCAGATGAAAAAGAACCTTGGAGAAACTCAACAGCACTGAGCGCATGTGGCGAAAGACAAAACTTGAAATCCACTGTAACATCTATAAAGATAACCTTCATGCTTTCAATACCTTTACCTTTTTCTCAAATATTATGAACAGCAACTTAAACACCTGCACTCTTTGAAAAGGTGAGAAGAATATGGCTTCTTCCACGATCCTAACAGTTCATTATCAAGATTAGAAAAGAATGGAAGGCCCCGTGGTAGAGATGAAATGTTTGAAGTAAGAAAGCGCTCATCCAGTTTGCTTTTAGGATGAGCACATTGTTTCTCGGCTGGCCATTCAATATTCTACTTTGACAAAGCACGAGTTATCACCTCCACCAGCTCCTCATATGCTGGGCAAAGAGATGGCGAGTCTTCTTCCCCCACTCCGACACTCAACACATCCAGCTCTTTGGAGCTGGACAGCTGAAGCAACGGGCTCTCTCCCTGGGTGGAAGAAGCCACAGCACGGGCTTCCGACACCAGAGAGGGAGCGCTGGATTTTCCAGGTGAAGGCAGAGAAAGAGCATTCACACCCGTCTCAAACCCCTCTGAAAGATACATTTACGAACCCCATGATCTATTTCTCCGCTCTGCACTAAAATGTTTTAATAAGTGGTGTTTGTCTTGATTAGAAATAATAAAGGTAGTTTATTGTGTGTATTTCAGCTCTACAGAGCCCATTTGTTGCTCTTGTTATATTTGAGTTTCTTTCATTTTTGGTTTAAATGTTTGGTTTTGGTTATGTTGTCCACTCGGGTACTTTAATCGGAAATTGGGTTGAAAGAAATGGGGAATGGCCACTTAGGCGGACTCTTTCATTTTTACTTTGCTTGTATTTTGTTTGACTCCCCCATTGTTTCCATATATACTTTACAAGGACACAATATGCTCAGTGTTTAAGCAGAGTTGAGCTATTTTTGGCATGCAAATTACTTTTGATGAATTGTTTGAATAATGAGATTTATTTTTGTATTATGAATTTTGTGTGATTGTTCTGCTTTTTGTGTGGTTTGATCCTCAACTCTTGCTTGGTTAACTCGTGTGTCAGGTGTCCTGCACAATAAAAAACTCTGTAAAGCCTTCAATAAATCTTGGGGGTCTATTTAAACAAACCTGAGTTGTATCGAATGTTTATTTAAAAGTGGGCAATGTAACAAATAAATAAATGTATTGACACTAGCAGAGCTGGGCATTGACACATATTTCACAGTTGGATCCGATTTTGAAGCAGAAGCTGACTATTTGATTTGGATTTGAATACCTTTGATTCATTCTTGATTAATTTGGGGAGTAAGAGACAAATTAAATTTACATAGAAAATTATACTAATAATTTGGGAAAAATTGATAAACCATTGTTTCATATAATTACCATTTAGCATGTGGTATTATTTGTGAAGTCTTGCTGAAATGTTAATGGTGTCCCGTGCACAGCCACTAGATGGCACTACTAGCTTGTTCAGTGCAATCAGAAGTAAACCATACACAAAATAGATGGTTTTGAAAAAGAAACATTTTACAGTTTTAGTACTTTTAGCACTCTGAAAATACAGACATCTGTATAAATATTTAAAAATATCACACTCCTTCAAATGTTGTTTTGTCTATTGATCTGGCTTTCCATTGAAAGCAGATACCACATTCTATTACAAAATAATTTATTCTGATAGTATTTCATTATTATTTTAAAACCATTTACCTCAATATTGCCAGATAGCAGTTTAGGCTCTTCAGTCCATCAGAAAGAAGCTTCACTCCAGAATCCTTCAGGTCATTGTTACTCAGGTCCAGCTCTCTCAGGACAGAGTTTGAGGACTGTAGAGCTGAAGACAAACTCTCACAAGACTGAGCAGTGAGATTACATGTGGGAAATCTGAACAAAAAACAAAACAATGTAATTGCATACATAATAAATCTTAGGGTGATTTTTTTTTTAAAAAATAATGCAAAAAAAAAAGAATGTTTTTGAGCTCAAACCTCAGCATCTCCAGGTGACAGTTTGGGCTCTTCAGTCCATCAGAAAGAAGCTTCACTCCAGAATCCTTCAGGTCATTGTTACTCAGGTCCAGCTCTCTCAGGACAGTGTTTGAAGATTGTAGAGCTGAAGACAAACTCTCACAACACTGAGCAGTGAGATTACATGAGGGAAATCTGAACAAAAAACAACAATGTAATTGCATTTACAATAAATCTGAGTGAGATTTAAAAAAAAAAAAAAGAATAATAAGAATGTATGTGATCTCAAACCTCAGCATCTCTAGGTGACAGTTTGGACTCTTCAGTCCATCAGAAAGAAGCTTCACTCCAGAATCCTTCAGGTCATTGTTACTCAGGTCCAGCTCTCTCAGGACAGAGCCTGAGGATTGTAGAGCTGAAGACAAACTCTCACAACACTGAGCAGTGAGATTACAACTATGGAGCCTGTGTAGAGAGTAATGCAATAGTAATGCTTATTAGATAGGGTTTATAATCTGGAGCATAGATCATTTGGAAAAACTTTTGACTGAAGTGATGTAAGCAAAGCTCAAAAAAATGATGCCCGACCCAGCTAGCCTGATGATGGCGATACAATGGCATTTAATTACATCATACTCTGATACATTTATATTTATTAATCTGAACAGTCTTGGCCATCAAATCACCTGTGTAAGATTCAATTAAAATTACTAAGAGTGCATGTAAATGATTGTAAAGAAGACTCTTACAGTGCTCTTCTGGTGTTTTTGATCACTGGCAGCAGTCTTTCCACTGCTTCATCAAATCTTCTGTATTTCTGCAGTTCAAAGGTCTCTTGAGTCTCTTCTGACATCTGGAGTACAAACACCAGACCAGACCACTGAGCAGAGGAAAGATTCTGTGATGAAAGATTTCCTGAGCTCAGATTCTTCTGGATTTCCTCCACAAAGTCATCTTTCAGTTCACTCAGACAGTAGAAGAGATTGATAGTCCTCTCTACTGATTTCTCCTCCTCTATCTTCTTTTTGATAAAGTCAGCAGTGTTTTTCAGGTTCTCTGTTTTGAGTTCCAGTCCTGGCAGTAGTTCCTTCAGGCCACTCTGATTGGATTCCAGTGAAAGACCCAGAAAGAACCGAAGGAAAAGATCCAGGTGTCCATTCTTGCTTTCTAAAGCCTTGTTGATTGCAGCCTCATGAAGGTGAAACAGTGTCTTTCTGAAGAGTTTCCATTCCAGTATTTCTGTCCATGATTCAAGAAATGGGTTTTCTTTCTTGTCTTTACAAATCAAAAACACATAGAGAGCAGCAAGGAATTCCTGCACACTGAGATGAACAAAGCTGTAAACTTTTCTGGCTGAAACCTTTCCCTCCTGAAAGATCTGAGTGCATAACCCAGAGTAGACAGACCCTTCACTGACATCTAGTCCACATTCCTCAAGATCTTCTTTGTAGAAAATTAGTTGACCTTTCTGCAGCTGCTGAAAGGCCAGTTTCCCAAGCTTCAGAATAATCTGATCAAAAGATATTGCATTGGCTTTAGGTTCAGGGTCATCACAGTATTTTTCTTTCATTTGTTGCTGCTGAGAATTTAAGAAGTTTGTGTACATCTCTGTGAGAGTTGTTGGTGTTTTATTTTTGTTATTGCTCTCTTGAGCCAGAAGAGGCTGAAGAACTGTAAGAGAGATCCAGCAGAAGACGGGGATGTGGCACATGATGTACAGGCTCCTGGATTTCTTGATGTGACTGATGATGTTTTCAGAAACCTCAGAAGTGCTGTTTTTGATGAAGTATTGCTCTTTCTGCTCATCATTAAATCCTCGCACTTCAGTCACCTGATCAATGTAGTTTCGGGGTATCAGACTGGCTGCTGCTGGTCTGGATGTGATCCAGATGAGAGCAGAGGGAACCAGATCTCTCTTGATCAGGCTTGTAACTATCTTACTTACTGTTGTTTTTTTGTGAACATTTGTAAATCTGCCACCCTCTTTAAAGCTCAAAGGAAAGCGACATTCATCCAGCCCATCAAAAATGAACAAGACCTTTCCATCTCCTTCAGGAAGAGAGGGCAGTTCTTTAGGATCACTAAAGAAGAATTCGTGAATCAGTCCCATGAGACTGCAGTTCTCTGTAATCAGGTTTAGCTCACGGAACGGCAGAGGAAAAATGAAGGCTATTTCCTGATTTTCTTTTCCTTCAACCCAGTCAAGGATGAACTTATTGACAGAGACAGTTTTTCCTACCCCTGCAATCCCCATCATCAGTACCTTCTTGTTTTCATTGACTTTAAAAATATTACTGCATTGGATTGGTGTGTCCTTGGCATGTTGTTTCAATTGATTCAATTCGATCTGTCTCACCTCGTGGTCATTTACTCTTCCTCCAGTCTCATTCTTCACCACATATAAATCAGTGTAAATATCGTTCAGGTTTTCCTGATGACCCATCAGTGAATTACCAACCAATATCCGCTTGTAGTCCTCTTTTAATTTGATCTTCAGCTTGACACTGGTCTCTTTGTAATCATGACGAGTATCTTTTCTGTCATCTGCAGTTGAGCCTTTAAAAAACAGGTGAAAAGACAGCAAAAACAAGTGATCAAGTTTTTCATAAATTCTTGATAAAACATACATGTAATTTGTAACCTGGTTTGCTGTTCCCATTACAAACATAACTACAGCACAAATGATAAAAACTGCACTTCTGCTAGATCCAATTTAATTACACGTATCGCACTGCAACTGTTACATATCCTGTGCCAGTTGTTTCCGTTCACTCACCACCAGAGGTCAGCCATTCACCATTTCAGGGCACACATGTCCCACTGCTCTAATTTCTTCCACGCCTGTAGTCAATTCAGAAGGACTATAAAACACTGACTTACAAAGTCACAGATCGCTGAGGAGTGTTTGCATTTATTACTCCATAGCTGATAGCAACTTTACGGAGCCTTTACCTTACAAGTAGTCATAGTCTAGTCTTGTTTCGTCTCTCTCGTTTGCCTGTGTCTTGATCCCTGCCTCGTTTCCCGTGTTCGGTCTGTTCTCTGCCTGCCCAGGACTCTTACTTGCCTCGGATAACCCCTCTCACCTCGCCCTGCTCAGATACTGCTTGCCCCACGGCGGGACTCTAGTCTGGATATCTGGATTACCCCCTAGCCTTGTCCATTGGATTACATTCTCCGTTTGTTGACCCTTGCCTGTTCTCTGGTCTATATTTGCATTTACATTTTTCATCATTTAGCAGACGCTTTTATCCAAAGCGACTTACAAGGGGAACAATTAGGGTTAGGTGTCTTGCTCAAGGACACTTTAGTCATGGTATTGAAGGTGGAGAGAGTGCTGTTCATTCACAATCCCCACTTTCAATTCCTGCCGGCATGGGAATCGAACCGACAACCTTCAGATTATAAGCCTGACTCCCTCACCACTAGGCCACGACTACCCTATATCATATATGTGTGCCTTTGTTTGTGAATAAAAGGCTTTGCAGATGGATCCACACACCTCGTGTCTCAGTGACTTTATGACAGCAACTCTGCTTACATGCACATCTTACACTGATTATTCTTAAGCTGACAACATTGTGGTGATGGAAACACCTTGACTAATATTGACCAGAATGCAGTTGGTTTCAGTTTAATTTTTTTTTTTTTATTCCTTCCAGAACATTTATTGGATTGGCACCATTGGACTCAGATCAACTTCAGGTCATGTTGACTGACATAATTAAAATATATTTGACTAAACATTAACGTCTAGTACACCAACCTAGAAATAAGGGTAAATGTATTACGGTTAAGTTAGGGTCATTGAAATGAGCTTGCAGAAGTTTTAATTTAAGGGTTTTAACTAAGATCACTGTAGACGATTTAACTATTTGTAAAATCAGACACTGTTCTGTTAAATGTTCTTGTATGAGATCTGCCTATTTTCTTCTTGTCCCTGTAATTGTTACTTGATGTGATATATTCTTGTTTCCATGTAGAGGCAGTGATTGTTATTTACCCCGTATCTCTTCTGAATGAGCTCCAACAGCGGCACTTGTCTTTATAATATCTGTGAATTATATTACAGTCACAACAAATGAAACATTACCTTGCTTGTGTTTGTTCTCCAGCTGCTCAGCCAGATTATTCTGGTTTATCTTCCTCAGGATCTCCACCGTGATCTTCACAGCTTCTTCTGGTCCAAAACAGTCCACCATCTTATCCACTGTTTTTAACCTATCTGCATTCTCCATGTCAGACTTTGATATACACTCATGATCATTCTCTAAGTGCCACTGAAACTCCTTTAGATCATCTCCTTTTAGATCATATAGTGATTTCTTGATCAGCTCTTTAACAGATGCCATCGCCCTTCACAGATTCACAGCTGCAGGACAAAAAGAAAGAGATCTGAAGTAGTTTAACTCCTAACTCCTTAGCATTCAAATGTAATTAGGATTATGAAATGAAGTTGTGATCTGATAAGAACTCTCGGTCAACTCATCCAAACTCATCTGTTAAAGTCCTATAATGCTCCTTTTTACAACATAATACAATAATACAAGATAATATGAGTCTCAGTTGTCCCATAGAATGTGTCTGAAGTTTCAGCTCAAAATACCACACAGATAATTTATTATGCAATTCTGTAAATGGCCATTTTTGAGTTAAAGCAAAAATATGTTTTTGTTTAAATAAAAATGAGCTGCTGCTCCCCATTCCCTTTTCCAGAAGTGGGCAGGGCCTTTACAGCTCGTGCCTCAGATACTCTGCCAGCAATAAATAAACTATCTGTTTGGGTTTGATTATCATCTCTATCACAGTCATAATGAAATGTTTGTTATTTGCATTAGCTTAAAAAGCCTTGCCAATTTTAGCCTTGATATGTGGTTTTCTGAGTGCAAACACACTCAGATCACAAAATCACAAGTGGTTATGTCTCTTGGTTCACTTAGTTTTTTCATGGCCATGACATATTAACTAATGGGGACGTGATAGTTACTCGTGGCCATGAGATCATTTTTTAATAATTTTTTGGAATTATGAAATGAAATGAATAGACCAATAATAACATTTACTTTTAAAATAAACAATTATATTAACATATTGCCCATTTTATTCTGTGATGGTGCCTAAAGCAGCATTTGAAGTTTGTTATTAATATTAAGAGAATATGCCGTGTGCATTTTTATCTATCCCATCTTTTAAATCAATTCACTGATCATTTATTATGTAAATATTTTTCTTATTGTCTTGGTGAGTATCCTACTAAAGATAGTTGGTTATGTCTTCAGTTGAGGAAGACAATGCATGATCCGTGTGTATTCAGTCTTTAAGAGAGTATACTAATAATCCTGCTGCTGTGCTGTCTGTGTTTTTAACCAAACAACAAAGAGGAAAAATACCACTCACTGCTCTTGAACTTGATATGAAGACTATGCAGTGTTTTTTATTTGATTAGCCTACTTTTATATAATTGCTGTACCCAAAAAAGTCTCAGCTTACACGTCACCATGGTTCCCTGAGAGAGGAATAAGACACTGCATCAGCTGCATCCCACAGTAACAACTTAGCCAATCATAGCCAACGCAGTAATGATGCTATAGAATGCTATAAAAAGGGCACCTGAAAACACGTCATCAGCTCCAAATGTCTGGAGGAAGACGCGCAGACACGTTCCTCTCTCAGGGAACCATGGTTACATGTGTAAACTGAGCCATTCCCTTCCAAGCGAACTCAATGCCGCATCAGCTGACGCAATGGGGACATCAATACCAACTATGCCATGCTGACCAGTGCCTGCCAGGAGACAAAATAATCTAGAACCTAGGTGTGGGATGACGGATAGGACGGAATTCCCCAAGTCGAATTGGTTGGGCACGCATCGTTGCATCATTGATTGGCATGTTTACAAAAGCCATTGGTTCACGCTCCCGTACAGGTGTCGTTCCCCGGATGTGGTTTGGCATTGTTGCTTTTGAATGGGACTGCAGGCAGGTAAAGGTGGGTTAATTTAGCATTTGGCGTATTGCATTCCTTTTATCCTTTTGGTTTTGGTGTTTAGTTTCTGCATTTGGTCTGTTCTCAATGTGAGGACGACGGCTGTGAGTACAGTCGTTTCTGTGTTTGCCGTTTTGCTGCGTCTATTCTGTTCAGGTGGCGAATGTAATTGCATCTGTCCTCTTTCAGGTATGGACCTGCTTTATTAAATGTTTATCAGCCGTGGAAGTGGTTTGAATTGTAATATGTGTATTATTTTAGTTACTGTTTTGTGTACGGTGTCGGCTGTTGAGAATTGGCTGTGTGTTGGCTCTGTAATCTTCTGGCCTCATCGCTGCAATTGATTGGTAAGTGGCAGTTTACTTTTGTTCTTTTGTAGATTATCGTACACAAACTTGGGTTAGGGTATCTCTGTGGCGTCACCGCTGTCTCGTTCTGAGTGTTATTGAGTTCGTGTGCGAATTGGGTCATGGTCATCCATGGGCCTTTTGTATTTTGAGTTTGAGATAACTGTGTTCATTTTTTTGATTACCTTTGTTAATTTGTTGATGTGCATGTTTCAATATTTGAATTATTTAAGTTTGTATTTTTTTTTAGTTGATTGCACCGTTTTGGGTTTTGTAATATTGTGAATTTGTATTGTTAATTTAGGCTTTAATTTCTTTTCTTATTTAATATCCTTTGGAATTAAGTTTGTAATATGCACATTTTGTGGTTTAAGACTATTGTATTAAAGTGTGTGTGTGTGCTTGAGTGTTTCTCTCCCTCTAGGAGCTGCTGGCCTTTATTGACCAGGGCCGACAACTTCCTGTTTAAGTGGTGGTGGTTCTTCATTGCTGTGAATTGTGGCGTGCACTGGGGTCCTCACTTGGTGTGTGAGTGTTATGCAGATTAGGAACTCCTTTATTGCTGGAGAGTCGTTTCCCGTGATTCAGGCCACAGCTCCATGATGAGTGGAGTATTAGTGACCCTTTTGTAAATCCTTTTTGAGAACTGATGTTTCCATTTTATTGGTTTTATAACATTTTAATAAAATATCTGCCTTGTAACCGGTCTCCACGTTTAGGTTGCCACTGGGTAGGGAACCTGTGCAAAAGTTGTTTAAGTTCTTTTGGTGAAATTCCCAAGGTGGCGTAGTCAGGCAATTTGATTATTTCAGGATTCTGTCCATATCAATTGAGCCACATAGGCACTGAGCTAAAAAGCTCTCTCCTCTAAAAAACAACATGCTGTACCCCAGCACCCTTCTCGGAGGGGCAGGGAGTAGAACTTTCAGGAAATAGGTATTTTTGAATAAAAAGGGATGGCAGAAGGGAATGAGAAGACGACTCACCGGAGAAGTGCACTTATGACTGCATTGATATCGCTCATCTAAATGGCCTCTCTCGACCTTGCGCATCAACTCAGTCTGACTGAGGCGCGAGACATAAGCTCCACTAGCTCATCGTGTCAGAAACATGAGCGAGCAATGAGTCCTCATGCTCCACGGAAGGAGCGGGCTTCTGTTTCAGGCATGAGGACAGAAAAGCTAGGATGGGAAGCGAGAAGAATTTACTCATGCTGCTGGGGCAAGGCAGTCCCCTCTGAGATCCCCTGTGGCTGTAAACTGTGCTCGAGCCGTGGTGCTCAGAGGCTTGCCTTCACTCGTGAAGAGTGCCAGCCGGGAACGGAGCTTTCTCAGTGACAAATCCTCGCAATGCATACATCCAGCATCCTCGAGTGCTGAACGTCCTCGACAGACATGGCAGACACATATCTGACACATATTTGTGCCTCTGACAAGTGCTTTCGACCTTCTTTTTGATTTGAATTGTATGTAAAAACACTTGAGGCTTGTCACACTGCCTAGAACACAACTGAACGCTTCTTCAGGCTCCTCCGTACTTGAAAAAAAAAATGGAAAAATACTTTTAAACAGGATATGATGGACTATTTACGTACATATTTACAGCGGGTCTATTCACATAGGATTAGTATTAACTGGGGGTAATTTTTCTGGACTTTTTTTTTGGAAGTTCAAAGTCACCATAATCTTTACTGACATTGTCCGTAAGGATTACTGAGATCACACTTCTCCCCTGAAACGTGGGAGTTTTTCCAGTAGCCCCTAACTGCAGAACACATGAGATCCTGGACCTTTTCAGTTTTTCCCTCCCACACGTTTTTTTCCCATGTTTTGTGACGTCACATGCCCACTTTATTTTTGCCCACATGAGAACTTTATTTTTGATGTGCGGGAAATCTAGGTAAGCAAGTATTTGAAATTGTAACCAATTTGTATCAAATGTGTGTGTATGTCTGGTAGGTGTAGTGGCGTTATCCCTTTGGGTGTCATCTAGTGAAAGTGGACAGAGCAGTTGTCTCGGGACACTACCATGGATTTAGGGGAGTCGCTAGTTTCTGGTTGCTTTTCCTTGTCTTCGGGCTCTGTGCATCATGAAACCAGCATCAGCAGCTGCATGAAGACTAGGCTTGAGTTCATGTAGTTTTGGGCTTGAGCTAGTTAGAGGGGCAAACCTTATTATGATTATCTCTGTGCTATAATTTATGTAGCAATTTAATTGCCACTAGTTTTACAGAGAACACATGTAAAATGCCTAGGAAGTTATAACGTCTCCGTCAGAAGAATTATTAGATCACTGCGCAAGAAAGCAGCTTCTTAAAACAGCTGAACATTGTGTTATTGACATAAGGAGCAGCAAAAAGTTATTTTAAAAAGTAATTTGATAGAGTGTTGAGGCATTTGTTTTGGCCTTGTGTTAAAAAAGACGTGTCCGCCTATATTAAAACTTGCCATACGTGTCAACTTGCAGATAAAACGAACCAAATGTTAAAACCTGCTCCATTATTTCCTATTCTTGCAGTGAGGCAGCCTTTTGAACAACCTATAATTGACTGTGTAGGTGCCTAGACCAAAATCGGGTGCAATACTTACTATCAATGATGCCTCATATCCCTCACACACTATAGCTACCAGGTCTGTGGTTCACGCACTATCCCTTTAAGACGGATGAGTATTGAATCAAGAAAGGTCACATGACCGAAATGTTTGCTGTTAAATCATTAAAGTAGTGGATTTATCTCTCAGTTGTCAGTTTTAGTGTACTTCAGATTAACGGCTCTAAGCTTCATATGTTTTCAGCACGTGTAAAAGCACAGATCATGCTTTTTTATGCTATATTTTTCCAGTCACACATTTCACAGATCTGCATTCAAAAGCAAACAAATTGTGTGTATTTAAGGTGGTTTTATTTTGGCAATGGGATGTTTGAGAGGTATTTCTACATCTCTACAACACTGTTGTGTTCAACACTTACAGTCAATGTAATGCTGCTGGTGTCAATGAATGACTGTTGTAGTTCATCATATAGACAGAAGGAGGCAGTATTATATCAAAACTGTCTGCAAACGACATGAAGCTGATGAGTGATAGTTTCTCTCAGAGATTAGAGAAATACTGTTGGAAGAATCACAGATTCACTAATAAACACAACAGAGAAAAACTGTGATTTCACAGCATGTGACAATAATATCTGCCTTCTCTGATTCACTTGATCATCTGTTCAACCGTGAAATGAGGAACTCAAATAAAATGATCAACACGACTTCAGCACAACATTAAAGTCTCAGAAGCTCACAGTTATCAATGACACACACACACACACACACACACACACACACACACACACACACACACACACATCTAAAGAAAGATGAAACACTCACCAAAGATAATATTTGTAGATCTTTTTCCTCTGAGCCGTCGTGTTGAACTGAATTTCTTTCACTTTCTGTCACGTAAAGAAAGTGAAACTGTTCTTCAGGAAGCGAGTCAGACGTCAGCACACACTCTCAGTCTCCTGAAAAAAAGCCAAAGTAAAGCATCCAGATGTATTATGTTAATAATAAGTACTGTAAGTAAATACGGCTACACTTTATTTTACAGTGTAATTATTACTTATGTTTCATGTATTTACTATAGTAATAACTAGAAATTATGCATAATTACATGCAACTGACCCTAAACCAAACCTTACAGTAAGTACATGTAGTTAATATGTTATTACTCAGTCCTTAAATGTATAATTACACTGTAATACTAAAATAAAGTGTAACTGTAAGTACTGTAAGTACGGATGGATGGATTCTCTCGCCTCTATGAGAAACCACTCTTCAACTCTTGAGTTTTTGATGCCAGAAGATTTTATCACCACAGAACAAAGAGTTGGTCGCAATCTTTTCATACAGTTTTCATTCCGCTCTCCACCCAGCTGGGATCTACACATCTTCTATATTGTCAAACTCTGCACCAATATTGTTTATCAATTTGTCCATTTGTTGGCAGTGAATCCAGTCTGTTTTGAAAAGTGTAACGAGAGACACCAACCTGTTTACATCGGAGGTTCCCGCTCATCCTGTAAATATTCTGTCATGGTTAACCATAGTTGCCATAAATCTATCAGCAGAAGCTCCATGATACATGATTATAATAGGAGAATAACTTATTCACACAAATGTCTATATTATACTTAAATTACACATATTCTGATTAAAATCTGCTACAATAGATAGATCAACAGGATGGAGCGATGGATGAACGATAGACAGATCTTTTGATTTTGGAGTGAACCTGTTTTCATGAGATTTCGCACAAACATCGATGAATTATAATAAAGTCAGTGCTTTATTTTCTTTATGTAACATCTCACGTCTTTTAAGTTTGAGGTGAACCTGTTTTCATGAGACTTGTCCAAAGATTAATGATAAAACAAGTAAATAAGCGAGCAAAAACATCACAGAATGTTATGATTCTGCCACGTCCCATGAATCACAGATAGAAACGGCTCAGTGTCTGACAGAGTTCAGAGGTTAAAGGGAGAGACTCTGATGAAGGCCTGTTGTCTGAGATCTTGCAGCAGGGACACGATAAATGCTCGTCTAATGTTCTTAACCCGCTGGGTTATAAATCCACACCACACGGGGTTTAATACTTGAGAAAAACAGGATCTCTGAATGATTGAAGAATTCAAGAATCAGATGATTTACTCTATTTTACTATGCCCAAGCAAAACAAAAATGGTACTTTCCACTCATGTTAACATTTTCAACCCAATAATTCCACAGAGATCCTGGGATCATTCTTGATTTTAAGCTCTTTCTGGATAACGAACACTATCAAGATTTATTATTACTCTTTTTATTTACAGAAGTGCCGTTTGTTACACAAATGTAAATTGGGTAATATTTGTTGCTAATCTTCATGTATTTCACAACACTTCAGCTCGTGATTCTTATTAAACGGAAAACATTTTATATGATTGGTCACCTAACCCGAGCCTCTGAGATGTAAGTCTGGAGACTCCAGGCTGGTGTCATGGTTTTCAACCAAAGTGCCCGAGAAAACCACTGGAGGGCACTTCAACTCGGACTCTCACTCACTCACGCTCGCATTCATTCTCACAAACTACATTTCCCACAAGCCCCTCACCCAGTCACTGACCTGGAATTGATTACTCACGCCTGTTTCACATCTCATCTCTGTAT
The DNA here is from genome assembly GCA_037194245.1 of Opsariichthys bidens. Classification (NCBI taxonomy): domain Eukaryota; kingdom Metazoa; phylum Chordata; class Actinopteri; order Cypriniformes; family Xenocyprididae; genus Opsariichthys; species Opsariichthys bidens. Next base: position 25,567,401 of record CM074287.1, read on the forward strand.
GAGCACTGCTCTCACAAACCTTCACCGCGAGGTACTGCAACAACCTACTGTGATTATTCCCTCGCTTTATTCTGAGGATTGATTTCTCGTTGTGACCTTGGACTGTTTACCTGCGTTTGAACCTTTGCTTAGTGGTGGTCAGAGCGAAGCTTCATGAAACACTGAAACAGTTGAAGCAAATGTGCCGTATCATGTCGAGGCTTCGAAACTAAACCGACACCGTCTCCACAGCGACACCCATTGTTATCTGAAACAACTTTGACAACAAATCATTTAAAAAAATAAAAACGTTGTGTTTTTGTTAATGTCGTGAGTTTTTAACATCCTCACTATATAACTATAATACATAATAATAATAACAAGGTTATTTTGGTCAAGAAAAATGGAAATTAATCAAACAAATCAATCCACAATGGTCTCATTTTTGTTTGTTTTTTTTTTTACAGATTTTTATTCAAAAATATTAATTGCTTTCTCTTCTCACAAAAACCCACGAGGTGAAGGTGCATTAACTCCTCTTTTAAACTTCGTGGGAGTCGAGACAGATGTGCGATTGTGTGATTGGTTCCCGCCCCTGTCAATCAAACGCAGACTCGGCGAGCACGTCACCCGTCGAAACGCATAGAAGCTTCGTTTAGCCGTAGTCAGGTGACATGGGTGTTTTGAATCACAGTTTGGAGCAGTGTTTCGAAACATCTACGCTTCGGGATCTCGACTCTGTGTCCAAACTTTAGTTTTGCGTCAGCCATCCCTACCTTTGCTGCCTGTTACCTGGATCTTGTATCTTTGCTGCCTGTCACGATTCCCTGCCTGTTCCTGTTCATGTCTATGGTTTGCCTTCGATGTTGTACTGCTGTTTATTGACCCGTGCCTGATTGACTATATCTACTCTAAACAAAGCTGCAACTGGATCTTACCCGTCGACTCGCCCTTCATTACAGTATGCAGTTCTGGAAAATGGTGGCACTGGAGACTTAAGGGTTCACACTTAATAACACTTAATTAACTTTCTTTTGCAGTTATCGCTTCCTCTCCCACTGTTGACCCAATGAGCATTTCACTGTCCAATCGTCATGCCTTAACTACAACTTCTAGCACTGCATTAGTGGTGCATTATTCTCATTAACTATTATATAACATTCATAATTGGTTAACTATAAAATTAATAGTATTTATTACGATTAATGTGGTTTGGAATTGGTAAGATTTGCCTGGAAAAAACTATGATCAGAAAATAAATACTACTCTATAATTAATACTGCACGCACTGTAAACGTCCGCCGTTGTTAAAGAAAACATACCAAAAGTCACTGCAAAAATAAGGCTGTGCTGTTGCAAAGTGCTGGTGTCAGCAGCATTGTATTCATGTGGTTTGATGCTTTATTAATGTCCATACCGCCCCCTACCCCGAGCCTACCTTTAAAACAATGCAATAAATACACAATCTGACAGCGTATAAACTGGCGGAGACGACAGCATGGAATAAAGCAGCACATCCCAGCCTCCTATGTTTCTGCCGCTGCCTCGGAGGATGCAGTGGTGCAGCAGTGGCAACACATTTCCATCAGCACTGCAAACCCCTCCATGTTGCTTATGATGAGGCATATACCTACTGTACCAATGCAACAACATCGCCATAAAAACCAGTGCAGATATTCTGCAAAACGAAAGCTTGCATGTACTCACGAACAATGTCAGTTTATAAGACAGCGTGTGAAACTACATGGAAGAAGTATTTAAAAGTGTCAACGCAACCACAAGCCACGCATACTTAGAATACTTATTTATACTTTTCAGTCTGTAGAAATCAAGTATACTTGTATAATTTTAAGTATATCTCTGTGAAGTACATAAAGAGTAAACTTAGAGTATACTTTTAGTTAAAAAGAGGTTTACTAATAGCACATTTGAATAAACTTCTTTTAGTAAGGAGACTCTTTAACTAAGAACACAAAAGCTCTCACGTTTACATGACTTTTTGTGGGTGTGATGTTGTTATTACACTGATCACAACTGAACAGTCTTTCTCCAGAACGAATGCACAGATGATTGTTAAAACTGCTCATTTTTCTAAAACTCGTCACACTGAGGAAAATGACAGTTGCTTTTCATAATGAGTTTGAAAATGCCTTTTCAGTTCTGTGTGGTATGTGAAGCTCTTCTCACACTGAAGACACTTGTACGGCTTCTCTCCAGTGTGGACTCTCATGTGAATCTTGAGGTTTCCTTTCGTCCTGCAGCTCTTTCCACACTGAGGGCAGGAGAAAGGCTTCTCTCCGGTGTGAACTCTGGTGTGATTCACGAGGTTTGCCGCGCTTGTGAAACTCTTTCCACAGTGATGACACATGCATGGCTTCTCTTCGGTGTGAAGTTTTACATGGATCTTAAGTGGATTCATGTCTGTGAAACTCATTCCACAATGAGTTTGAAAATGGCGTTTCAGTTCTGTGTGATATGCGAAACTCTTCTCACACTGAAGACACTTGTACGGCTTCTCTCCAGAGTGAACTCTCATGTGAATCTTGAGGTTTCCTTTAACCGTGAAGCTCTTTCCACAGTGAGGGCAGGAGAAAGGCTTCTCTCCAGTGTGAACTCTCAAGTGATTCTCAAAGTTTGCTCTGCTTGTGAAACTCTTTTCACACTGATGGCACATGAAAGGCTTCTCTTCGGTGTGAACTTTTACATGAATCTTAAGTTGATTCCTGTCTCTGAAACTCATTCCACACTGATGACATATAAAACATTTCTCTCCTGAGTGAATCCTCATGTGATGATTAAGGCTTTCTTTGTATCTGAAACTCTTTTCACACTGATCGCAATCAAACGGCTTCTCTCCAGTGTGAACCGTCATGTGAGTCTTAAAAGTTTCTTTTCGTGTGAAGCTCTTCCCACACAGTTTGCAGGCGTAAGGTTTCTCTCCAGTGTGAACTCTCAAGTGGACTTTAAGTTCTTTTTTCTGTTTAAAGCTCTTTCCACACTGAGAGCATTGAAATGGCTTCTCTCTAGTGTGAATTCTCATGTGAATCTTAAGATATCCCTTTAGCGTGAAGCTCTTCCCACACAGTTTGCAGGTGTGAGGATTCTCTCCAGTGTGAACTCTCAAGTGGGCTTTAAGGTTTTTTTTCTCTGTAAATCTCTTCCCACACTGAGGGCATATGAATGGTTTCTTTCTGCTGTGGATTTTCAAGTGGACTTTAAGTCTTTCTTTTCGACTGAAGCTCCTTCCACACAGTTGGCAGGTGTGAGGCTTCTCTCCAGTGTGAACTCTCATCTGGAGGTTCATAGTTTCTGTTTTATGAGTCTGTGAGTCACTAATAGATTCTTCACCAGTCATGAAATCATGACATTTCTCCTCCTGATTTTCCTCCTCCATTTCATTCAGTTCTTGACTCTCTTGTTTCAGCAACATCAGGTCTAGGGTGGAAAAACAAAAAGCAAGTTAACACTAGTTTAATTGCACAAATATATTTAGACATGTAAAGAATCAAATCCAACAACATGTACAGTGGGGCAAAAAGTATTTATTCAGCCACCAATTGTGCAAGTTCTTCCCCTTAAAAAGATGAGAGGCCTGTAATGTTCTTTTGTTATACTGACTCTTTCCAAAGAGGATGAGTTCGGTTTTATCCTCATTGAGTTATTTGCCAACCACTCTTTGACTTCAGTCACACACTTGTCAAATTGGAGACAGATAAATAGTCATCATACTCTATGGAACGATTGCAGGTTATCAGCATGAACATGACAGCCAACTCCATATTTCTTAAAAAATGAACCCGAGGGGCACACATATACAATGAAAAAAAAGAGTTGACCAAGAATCGACCCTTGTAGATAATGAATCAATATTAATAGATGATGAGGCACAGGTCCCAATCCTAACTGAACATGTCCTGTCATACAAACATGAGAATCATGATGTAAGGGCTACACCCTTGATACCCACATGATCTACGAGCCTAAGAGAGCCCACGTCACTCTCTTCATCTCTCTGCACTGGCTACCTCTCGCTGCAGCATCAAGTTCAAAGCGCTGATGCTTACAGATCCACCACAGGCTCTGCTCCTCCTACCTCCACACACTGCTACAACACTACGTCCCCACCAGAAGCCTGCCATCACTAAAGGAGCGAAGGCTTGTGGTACCGTCACAGAGAGGCACAAAATCACTCTCCAGAACATTCTCCTTCACTGCTCCCTGCTGGTGGAATGATCTCCCGACTTTCATCGGGAACGCAGAATCCCTGGAAACTTCTTTTCCTACCAAAATGCCGATCTTCTCCGAAGATGGTGTGAGCCTGTGTATGTGAAATACCATGTTAAAAGAAAGATTTCGTTGATATTTGGAGAAATTTTTATCCAACATGTCAGGATTATTTACATTTTTCAGCTCCCCATTCAACTTACAATCAAACTGATTGCTTTTCTTAAAGACAGACACAGAATCTATTCCTGTTCAATTAGAATAACTGATATATCAGATCATGAACCATTAGCAGGACTGTTGATTTAGCTTCATTTGAAGACCGGATTATTGAATTGAAAGTTTGAGGTCGTCTAAGGGGGTGGAGGCTTGTCCTCATCTCTTTCAGGAGGCCTATAAGATATTAAACCAATGCAAATATTGTGTTCAGCAAAAACAGCATGGTTAACACGGCGCTACTGAAGCACCACTGACAAACACTATACACTAAATTCTAGAACGAAATCAGTCAAGATGAATTTATATGGCAAAGGGCGGAAAACAAGATTATAATTAAAGACACTACAATTACTGGAAGAAAGAGGTGTTATCTAGTGGAGTATTTTTATGCAGCCCAAATATGACCTTTATTATGCCTATCTAATTCAGATTTTAGGGCCAGATGGAACATTTAACATTTATTCAATTACGCTTTTATCCAAAGCGACTTACAAGTGAGGGAATCAGGGTGTCTTGCTCAAGGCTTTAGTCATGGTGTTGAAGAGAGTGCTGTTCATTCACAATCCCCACCTTCAACTCCTGCTGGCGTGGGAATCGAACAAGCAACCTTCAGGTTACAAGCCCGACTCCCTCACCACTAGGCCACGACTACCCGTTAGATGGAAAGATGGAAAGAAATAGAAAATGCTAAACTTAAAAGTCCTCCAATTAAAGCTATAATGGCAGATGATCAAATTGACCAAATTATATAGAGGGAATTCAATTAGTGAACAAGCAATGTTAAGACTTTTCTTTCTTGTACCGATCTTGAGAAACGTATCCATGCCTTCATTTTTTCACGCCTCGATTACTGTAACGCTCTCTACACAGGAGTGATCCGGTCAGTCCGGTGCGTTCGCAGCCGGGCTCGTGACGGGAACACGTGAACATGAGCGCACTACACCCAAACTTTAGTGTTTGTTTTTAATCCTTAAACGGTTCGACTCCAACACACACTGATGATTCAGTGAAGCGCCACACATCTGCTAGATCTTTGAGCTCTTCTGATCGGCCACTTTTAACAATTCCCAGATCAAGATTAAAACTTAAGGGTGAATATTAGATCTCCAGTTTCAAGTCATTGATAAAAACCTGTCTATTACCTCAGGCTTTTAATCTCTCTGGATGTTAAGTTGTGTGTTTCTGTTTTCCTCTGTGATGTTTTTGTTCAATCATTGGGCAACAATGCTTGTATTCAATTGTGCTATAGAAGTAAAAGACATGTTTATATTGCCACGATTGGTCGAATAATTGGCCAGTTTCACTCGTCATTTCTGCAAATAGGTGATTCTGTTACAATGACATTTTTATGTACACAATCGTTTACATTGTAATCGCCTTGTTTTCTGACCAGCAGGCCGTGGGCGAACAACAACTCCTCATCGGACCCTTTCACACTCCCGGCGCAAGCGTTGACAGTTTCAGCCCATCTTCACATTCAGCACCACTTTTTTTTAAATAGCAAATACCCATTTGATTTAGTCCAAAAAGCACCGAATACCAGGAATGATTCAGGATTACAGTCCTGTGCAGAACTATAACCCGCAGTCAGAACCAGCAGAACTGGTTAACCACAGACTGATCTCAGATCTGCCTTTCCTCTGTTCAGTGTTAGACAGATCGTGTCCTCTCAGCTGTGTTCAGTGTGTGTTCATCTTGACAATTAATGGAGATAAAGAGATCAAGACGCAGAATGACTGAAGAAAGAGTTTGAGAATGAAACCAACCTGTTTGTTCCTCAGTTTCTTCATGTTTGACTCTGAATGTTTCTTCAATCTTCACGTCTTCACTCTCCTCTTTAATAAACGCCATCTTTACAATAGTGTGACGAGGATCTCAGTCGCTTCTCCAGGAGTTTCTCTGTGTGTTTGACACTCTGTCATGATGAAGATGAGAACAATTAACAGAGAGAAAAACACTCTAAACTAATCAGCACGCGGTCAGAGTGAGAGTTAATGAACTTAAATGACCTGATTAGACACACACACACACACACACACACAGTTCTTGTAGTATTTACACTAATGAACTGCACGAGTCTCGTCAGTGTGATTCAGTGATTCGAACGATTCCAAACAGTGAATCATTTGACTCAGTTGAATCTGAATTGGTTTGGAAAAGCTTTGTTTCTCATCACTTGAGTAATCAACGTATTTATGATAAACTGCTACACAATATTGGGAGCGAAATGAGACGCATGAGACTCACAAAATGTGATTCGAGCAAAAGACATGCACTTATTCACTTTACTCATACAATACCGGTGTTCGGTACTGTTATTAAAAACATTACAGTGTTGCATTTCACAAAACAATGAATTCATTTCACAGTTCTCCATATAATTGTCGGAACGGGTTGTATTAAATACTTTAACTGATTAAAAACACAAACCCTTTCTTCATCGGAATCGCAGACGCAGGGGCGTCGCGCGGCCTTATGACGTCATGATGGCGCATCAAAATAAAAGTCCCGTTCACACGCTGAAAACGCATTCAAATGATGATATCAAGGATTGATTTAAAGGATAAATCACTGATTCTCGAAGCGCTCAATACCACATTAAATGCTATCCTCCTGGGAAATGTCTTAGCTAGAGCAACATAGCCAAAGTAGTTCGCTACATCTAAGCTATTTATTAAAATTTCATTTTTATATTGAATCAGCTTCACTCCCAGTCAATGCGATCTCAGTGATCAGTAAAGCAGATTTTACTTAGACTTCTGTTGTTTATTCAACAGCTGAGCACAAGCTACACTCTCATCTGTTCAGATCACTCACCCTCACACTCGAGCGCTGCACTGCCACCTTGAGCTTAAACTGTGGAACACCACATTTCCCCTCTTGAAAGATTTCTTCATATCAGTTTGCTGTTCTGAACATTTTATACACACAAACACACAGACTTATGGCAGTACATTACAAATGCAAGATTAAGTATTTAGGCAACTATTACTGTTCACAGCATAACCAAGACAAGATGCATTTTTTTATGCATGAACAATTTTTTCACCATTTAACTTTACTGCAATTCATACTCCTTCAACCACACTGCCGATCGACACACGCTTCAACTCCTTGTAGGATTAAATGTCACTTGTGACTGTAAGTTCTCGTACGGTGTAGTAACAGGGCCTGTAAAGCGTGTTAGTTTGGAAGCATTGCATTTCTTGTTAGGTCTTTTCACACTGCACTTAACCCCGGGTTATCATCGTTGTAAACGCCGCTTTTAACCCTGGGTAAAGGAGCGTTTCACACTTGTAATTTAGATGTGGGTATACCAACATCCTCTTAGCTTGCCTTCCTATGTGCGGAAAGTTTAGAGAAGAAGAAAATTTCACCAGTGGGAATGACTTGCAGATCAATGAGTTTATCCACATTAAGGTGAAGGCAGAAGAAATCTTGAGCATGTCACTCTCCCATGTTCTGAAGTTTTAAAATCATCTTTAAAACTCCCTGTTTTCCAGGGACAGTTCTGGTCTTTGGTGTTTTGTCCCCAACTGGAGCTGAACCCAGAGATGTGGCCACTGGAGTCAATATGACCGAAAGAAAATGAGAAAGCCATAAGGTAAAATATAACACGGTGAAGGATATCAATAAAAAAATAATACAAATAAACTAAGTAGTCATGGAAGTGGACAATAAGATGAAGCCCACATTCAGCGACAGAGTGAAAATAGCCTCGATTTCAAACAGATACGCATTTTCAAACAGGGTCTCACATTTACATTATATGTCATGGTTTGCGTGTGTATAAACTCGCAAAGGTGAAGGAGGAGGTGATGAAGCAGGATGAGGACCTGGAGAAGTCCAAGGGGGAGTGGAGGATGGGAAAAGCCAATGGGGAGCCTCGAGTCGGAGAGCCAGATGTCGGTCCAGAGACCAGCTATGACGTGGCCTCAGGGTGCAGTCGAAGGCAGAAGGAGCCATGGTGGAGGCTTCATAGGCACCACCCAAGGGACGGCCACGCTGAAGAGCCCACACCAGCAGCACCACTCAACAAACGCAGCCAAATTTTCCCTGGGAAGGTCCGCTGGAATGTGGTCTGGGTTGTGTGTATGGCACACAAGATGGAGGAAATCCAGTGTGTTCTTCCAGAACACGATCTCCCTGCTCCAGGTTCATAAAACAAAAAATAAACAAAAGGGAAAAATGGCACAAAAAATGTCCCGTTTGGTCTATTCTCCTGTCACGGTTTACTTGTATATAAACTCAAGCAGATGAAGAAGAAACAGGATAAATGTCTTTAATGACAATCTCAGGAGATCAGAGTGTAAACTCCAACATACGCCATGCGACATCAATGAGAATACAGAATAAATACACAGGGAGCTACGAAGATGCAGAACATAACTGGGACAATGTGCAAGTATAATGCTTTTATTAGACTGATCACAACTGAATTGTCTTTCTCTAGAGTGAATCCTCAGATGATTGTTGAAGTTGTTCCATTTTCTAAACCTTTATCCCACTGAGGAAAGTGGCATTTTCTTTTCAGAATGTGTGTGCCAATGCCGTTTCAGGTCTGTGTGGTATGTGAAGCTCATCTCACACTGAAGACACTTGTACGGCTTCTCTCCAGTGTGAACTCTCATGTGAATCTTGAGGTTTCCTTTCGTCCTGCAGCTCTTTCCACACTGAGGGCAGGAGAAAGGCTTCTCTCCGGTGTGAACTCTGGTGTGAATATTAAGGTTTCCTTTAACAGTGAAGCTCAGTCCACACTGAGGGCAGGTGTACGGCTTCTCTCCAGTGTGAACTCTCATGTGAACCTCCAGGTGCGCTCTGTGTCTGAAGCTCTTTCCACACTGAGGGCAGGTGAAAGGCCTCTTTCCAGTGTGGATTCTCTTGTGATTCTCAAGCTTTGCTCTGTGTTTCAAACTATTTCCAGAGAGATGACCCATGTAATGCTTCTCTACAATGTGAATTTTTGCACGATTATTAAGATGATTCCGGTCTGTGAAACAGTTGTCTCCTAAATGAATCCTCATATGATCATTAAAGCTTTCTTTATATCTAAAACTCTTTCCACAATGCTCACAAACTAACGGCTTCTCTCCAGTGTGAACTGTCATGTGCGTCTTAAAACTTTCTTTTCGTGTGTAGCTCTTCCTGCACAGTTTGCAGGTGTAAGGTTTCTCTCCAGTGTGAACTCTCAAGTGGACTGTAAGGGTATTTTTCTGTGTAAATCTCTTTCCACACTGTTGACAGGTGAACGGTTTCTCTCCAGCGTGAATTCTCATGTGGACTTTAAGGCTTTCTTTTCGAGTGAAACTCTTTCCACACAGTTGGCAGGTCAAAGGACTGTCTCCAGTGTGAACAGGAGAACTTTGTGTTTTATGAGTCGTTAAATAACTAATAGATTTTTCCCCAGTCCCGAAATCATGGCATTTTTCATACCAATCTTTCTTTCTCATTCTGTTTTCATTCAGTTCTTGACCCTCCTGTTTCAGCTCCACCGGGTCTAGGGTGAAAAAACAAAACACAAATAAGTTAACACCAGTTTTATGACACAAAGACATACAAAAAACTTAAGACATCTAAAACATCAAGTCCAACAACACGTGTGCTCAATCCTATGCCCACTAAACAACAGAAAAGTGTGGAACCTGTAATCTCAGAACCTCTTGTCCATATTGTTCATCCTTTGCTTTTTTAGGGCACTTCCCAAAACAAGGCAAGTCTAATGTTCAGACAAATTAAGTGCTTGTTAAGTACTTATAGAATTACTTATACTTATTAAGCACTTATAGAATTACTTAGTTATTAAGTACTTATAGAATTACTTATAGTTATTAAGTACTTATAGAATTACTTATACTTATTAATTACTTATAGAATTACTTATACTTATTAAGTACTTATAGAGTTATTTATGCTTATTAAGTACTTATAGAATTACTTATACGTATTAAGTATTTATAGAATTACTTATAGTTATTAAGTACTTATAGAATTACTTATACTTATTAATTACTTATAGAATTACTTATACTTATTAAGTACTTATAGAGTTATTTATGCTTATTAAGTACTTATAGAATTACTTATACGTATTAAGTATTTATAGAATTACTTATACTTATTAAGTACTTATAGAATTACTTATACTTATTAATTACTTATTGAATTACTTATACTTATTAAGTACTTATAGAGTTATTTATGCTTATTAAGTACTTATAGAATTACTTATACGTATTAAGTATTTATAGAATTACTTATACTTATTAAGTACTTATAGAATTACTTATACTTATTAATTACTTATAGAATTACTTATACTTATTAAGTACTTATAGAGTTATTTATGCTTATTAAGTACTTATAGAATTACTTATACGTATTAAGTATTTATAGAATTACTTATACTTATTAAGTACTTATAGAATTACTTATACGTATGAAGTACTTATAGAATTACTTATACTAATTAAGTACTTATAGAATTACTTATACATATTAAGTACTTATAGAATTACTTATACTAATTAAGTACTTATAGAATTACTTATACTAATTAAGTACTTATAGAATTACTTAGTCATTAAGTACTTATAGAATTACTTATAGTTAGTAAGTACTTATAGAATTACTTATACTTAAGTATTTATAGAATTACTTATACTTATTAAGTACTTATAGAATTACTTATACATATTAAGTACTTATAGAATTACTTATACTAATTAAGTACTTATAGAATTACTTATACATATTAAGTACTTATAGAATTACTTATACATATTAAGTACTTATAGAATTACTTATACTAATTAAGTACTTATAGAATTACTTAGTTATTAAGTACTTATAGAATTACTTATAGTTATTAAGTACATATAGAATTACTTATAGTTATTAAGTACTTATAGAATTCCTTATAGTTATTAAGTACTTATAGAATTACTTATACATATTAAGTACTTATAGAATTACTTATACTAATTAAGTACTTATAGAATTACTTATACTTATTAAGTACTTATAGAATTACTTATACTTATTAAGTACTTATAGTTATTTATACTTATTAAGTACTTATAGAATTACTTATACTTATTAAGTACTTATAGAATTACTTATACATATTAAGTACTTATAGAATTACTTATACATATTAAGTACTTATAGAATTACTTATACGTATTAAGTACTTATAGTTATTTATACTTATTAAGTACTTATAGAATTACTTATACTTATTAAGTACTTATAGAATTACTTATACATATTAAGTACTTATAGAATTACTTATACATATTAAGTACTTATAGAATTACTTATACTTATTAAGTACTTATAGTTATTTATACTTATTAAGTACTTATAGAATTACTTATACTTATTAAGTACTTATAGAATTACTTATACATATTAAGTACTTATAGAATTACTTATACATATTAAGTACTTATAGAATTACTTATACGTATTAAGTACTTATAGAATTACTTATACTTATTAAGTACTTATAGAATTACTTATAGTTATTAAGTACTTATAGAATTACTTATATATATTAAGTACTTATAGAATTACTTATACTAATTAAGTACTTATAGAATTACTTATACATATTAAGTACTTATAGAATTACTTATACTAATTAAGTACTTATAGAATTACTTAGTTATTAAGTACTTATAGAATTACTTAGTTATTAAGTACTTATAGAATTACTTATAGTTATTAAGTACTTATAGAATTACTTATAGTTATTAACTACTTATAGAATTACTTATACATATTAAGTACTTATAGAATTACTTATACTAATTAAGTACTTATAGAATTACTTATACTTATTAAGTACTTATAGAGTTATTTATACTTATTAAGTACTTATAGAATTACTTATACTTATTAAGTACTTATAGAATTACTTATACTTATTAAGTACTTATAGAGTTATTTATACTTATTAAGTACTTATAGAATTACTTATACGTATTAAGTACTTATAGAATGTTCACTTATTAAAAGTAATTAGGAGTCCTCTGAGTAGTACTGTACTGTAAGAAAGTTATTTCCCATACTTGTGGTTTTAATTTTGATACATGAAGATAATTCTATTGACTATTGATTAACTGATCCAAATATTTATAATTAACTATGACGAGCTATAATTATTTATTCATGTTTCCCTTTTGTGCTAATTTGCTACATTTTAGCCAAATATTATTGTTTCATTGTTATTATACATGTAAATCATTAATTATTTATGAATTAAGGTACGAGTCATTCAAACGGTATTGTTTGCTTACAAAAACATAAATTACAGAAGTTTCAGAATTGGGTTTAATGTTACACTAAATAATTGTTTTGTTTATTTCTTTATTATTTCTTTCTAATTTAATTGGTGACGTCAATCATTTTGTCGAGAGTTATGTATAATAAATTCAATAAATAGTTAATTGTTTCTTATTCAGAAGTAGATATTGGGTTTGATTTTACACTAAACAGGTGTTTTGTTTTGGCTATTTCTTTATCGTTTATCCTCATCTAATGTGTGACGTCATTCATTTTGACAAATAAGAGATGAAGAGATCAAGACGCAGAATGACTGAAGAAAGACTTTGAGAATGACCAACCTGTTTGTTCCTCAGTTTCTTCATGTTTGACTCTGAATGTTTCTTCAATCTTCACGTCTTCACTCTCCTCTTTAATAAACGCCATCTTTATAATAGTGTGACGAGGATCTCAGTCGCTTCTCCAGGAGTTTCTCTGGTAAGAGTCAGAGTGAGAGTTAAAGGACTTAAACCATCTGATTAGACTAAAAACACTCAAAAGTAAATCTCTGAGAATTATGTGGGTTGGGGGGGGGGGGGACACTTACAAAATCCTTGCATCACAATAAGAGTATTGCGATTGTCAAAACATTTGGTAACTTAACAGAATTTCAAGTTTAGTGACAACATATCTGGTACTGTTTTTATTAGTGTTTGACTGAAATGTCATGATTTCAATTCATAATATTATTCAATTCTGATATTGATTCAATATTGATTCACTTGAATAAATATCAGGTACAGAACACGTTAATTCTCAAGGAGAAAATCTCTCGACTGTGAAGATTCAGGCAGCTGCTATTATTATTAACGGTTCAAATTAAAGTGATAGTTCACCCAGAAATGAACATTCTGTTACCGTTTACTCACACTCAAGTTGTTCAAAACCAGGAGTTTCTTTCTTCTGCTGAACACATATGAAGATATTTTGAAGTATGGGGAGGAATACTACATCTACTGATATTCTTCACAATTTCTTCTTTTGTGTTCAGCAGAAATGTGCAAATGATGCAGAATTTTCATTTTTGGGAGAAATATCCCTTTAACAACTCAAATTAATATAATGCATTTTTATAATAATAACATTATAATATTGAAGAAAAATAAGAGTAAACGTACAATGAATATGTAAAATAGTCCAAATGTTTAGCAAAATAATCCTCGCTATAGTTAATTTTTCTAGCTCACTAACATGATTAAATGGCTTTCCTGTAGAACAGTGAAGTAAGTCGCTGTAGAGAGTGAGAAGAGTGTCAGCCCAGCCTTCAAACAGATCAGTTTCACCATCATTACTCACCAGTGACCAAACCGTGTGCTGATGATGAACTGCTTCACAGCACAGGGTGCGAAATACGATTAATCACAAAAACTGTTCACCATTATTCTTATTTATGCAGTTTACTTATAATAAAACCTGTTCATTATTTTTATTAGATACATTATAATGTTACATTAAAAAAAAAGAATTCATTTCACAGTACTTTTGTTTGAACGCTGATTAAAAACACCAACCGTTCTTCAGCAGAATCACAGATGCAGGAGCGTGGCACAGCATTATGACATCATGTCATTAAAATAAAATAAAAGTCCTGTGTACACAGTAAAAAAAATATAAAATAGAAATTCCCACACAGAGAACACATTCCAATGATCAGATAACGGATCGATTCAAAGATTGATTCCCAAATCTATTTATTTTTTCACAAAACATAAATGTGTGAAGAGATCGCAATTATAATATAAAGTCAAGTATCTTGATCTCTGAAAGAACTGTTGAATATTTCAAATATTTTAAGATAAAATTAAGTTAAAGCTTGTATAGAGACTATTTAATTCATTAACTAAAACTAAAGCCTCGTCATGATGAAAATATCCATCTTATTCCATCTCAGTTTCTCCACAGAATATAAGGCCAATAAATAAAATAATTTGCATTATTTCAATTTGCAAAAAAAAAATTGCATTATATTAAAATGGCCATGACTGTAAAGGATTACACTAATGGTGGGATAATTTCTTCTAAATGGAAATGAAATCTGGTTTACATTTCATCATCTTTAATAAAATAAGTGGTATGTAATTTGTGCTGAAATGTGACTCAACATCTCTTAAACTCTCACATTCAGAAGCAGGTACTTGTTCACTGGAAATTGATTTACAAACTATATCATTTTATCCTTCATAATAATGACAGAATAACACATGCTTCTTTTATCTAACTGATTTCAGCTGAAATCCTCTTTTATAAGGGCTAGTTTACAGAGGGCACGGAAAGAATTCAGACCCCCTTCAATTTTTCACTCTTTGTTATATTGTTATAGATAAATTTAGCCATTTGCTAAAATCATTTAAGTTAAGTTTTCCTCATTAATGTACCCCATATTCACAGAAAAACACAGAATTCATTTATTAAAAAAGAAAAACTGAAATATCACATGGTCCTAAGTGTTCAGACGCTTTGCTGTGACACTCATATATTTAACTCCATGTTGCTCCTGGAATCCTACAGTACTGGGATATGTTACACACGAAAGACAGCATCAGCAATCAAGTGCTCCTTGCCACGTATGTGTTTAATTGCCACGGATTCGACCCAAGGAAGTCAACGGGTGACGGTCAGCGTCACGGCCGCGGACGGAACTCAATGAGACCTTGAAATGTTACACTGCTTAAAAAAGCACTGGTGATGATTGAATGTTTTTGAAAAGTAACTGACTGGATCCTCAATCCCAATCCCATTTACATCTTGCAAAAGAAAATGAGGTGTCTTCAGCACAGGAGCGTTGGCTAAAAGAGATTCAGCATTATCAAAGGCACACTGACCCTGTTCTGACCATTTAAAAGGCCAACTACGTTCTCAAAGTTCAGACAGGAGCCTCTACAGTAGCCCACCATCTAGAGAAATCGTCGTAACTCTCGAAAGGTAGCTGGAATGGGAAAACTACGGATAGCATCAACTTTAATGTTGATAGGTTTAACCAACCACCGGCCACCCACCTTACACAAGGAGTTCAAAGATGCTCAGACCGAGAAGAACTGTACAAAACAACATAGTCCAGGTAAGCTTCACATCCTGTCAACCCTGACAACACTCGATTTACTAACTGCGGAAATGTAGCGGGAGCATTTCGAGCTCCAAAAGGCATAACGGTGCATTGAAGAAAACTATCAGGGGTAATAAAAGCAGATCTTTAGCACGTGAGGTCAAGCGAACTTGCCAGTAGCCTTTCAAGTACCCCTACACCACTCCTCGAGAAGGACCTTTCTTCTCCCATCGACACGTGCTGTTGAAAACGGATATAGTTCCAGACAAGAGGGTACAGGAGTCACATATCGTTTCAATAAAGTAACATGACATGATTTCTACGATGAGGCGTATTTAAACGATACTTGTTGGGATAACACTTCGCTTTCGTAGAAAGTCCAGTGAACCTAACCTGGAATGGACGACTCAGAACAGTAACAAAGCGAGCACTAGATCGCCTACTTGGAAATTTCTGGACTTAATCTTGCGATCATAAAACCTCTGCATCTTTTTCTGAGACTCATCTCATTTTCATAGCGCAATAGCTCTGGCTCCAGGAAAAATAGACATTCTCAGCTGGATCAGATCAATTACATTCATCTGCCATTCAACAGCATTAGTGTGTCTGAACACTAATTCATTAGGACTAAAACAAAACAACCGCACAAATAGCTAACAGCATCAAGTTCAACACAACATGGTCTTATAAGTCTGATGCCCTGCCAGACTCTGAGGGTGATATTGTGTTTAACTTTGAGTTATTGCATGGCTTTAGAGAATTGTCTGGAATAAAATTTGAGCCCTGAATGGTTTTTGGAGTGCCAATGTAACCCCTCCACCCAGGTCCTACTTGACCCGCTCCTAGCGGGCCTCGAACCCGGGTCTCCCGGCATGGGAGTCAGACGCTCCAACAAGGAAGCTAAAAGGTGCAACCTCTTTCATTTGTCACTAGAGCATCTCTCGAGGTCATAGTGAGGTTTACTCGCACAGCAACTACTATCTGGCCTCCGTTACACCAAACATAGACATAATTGATTTGGTTGTAATCAATCTCAGAGAATAAGCAGCAGGATAACATGTAGAATGACATTACAGTCAGCAAATTAACTCATCCAGCCTTAGACCGTGTTAAAGGACCAACACAGCGGACAGTCAAGTGTTCCAGAGGTGTGGTCACTGCAGCAGTGGGCTGTGACGGAGCCACTGGAACCTACTGGTTTGGTTTTCCACTCATTTGACAGATGTGACCAAACCGAATATAGTTGATCACATCTCTCTTGATTCTAGGCCAGTGGTTCTCAACCTGCGGCCGGCAAGAATGCATTCGTGGCCCGCAATAGATCATTTTTTTAACAGTTTTACAATTTGTTTACTTTTAAGTGAAATTAAAATGGTTTAACACTAGAACTGCCACGGGGTCAAATTCGCCCATGGCTGATATTCAAATGCACAGATTTTCAATAAAATATCCAAGTCTCCCCGTCATTATTAAAATGGTGTTATTTATAATCCCCCGTTGTTAAAAATTGTTTGGCTAAAGTTAGATTAAAAAAATGGGGCATTTATACCTAAAAGCAGCAGGTCAGATTTATTATGTGACGTGACAGAAGGCTTGATATCGTCAATGACAATGTGCTCAGTTATTTGTAAGAAGAGTTGAGAAGATACTACTGTTCATTTCAGGAGTACTCTCTACTCTACTGGATAAAGCGGTTTCCAGCGAACTGCCTAACCTTTCAGTCCTGGAAGTGGCATAAGTGTGAAAGGATTTTTCCAGTGTCACATCCCCTTCAGTCACCATGATGTGATTCCAGTGAGGAATCATTAGTGGATTCTGCCTTACTTCATACTAACAACCATTTACCCCCACCAGCACCACCTCTGCCTTCATGGTGACATCCTGGACCCATCTGTGTGTTTGTTGGAAAACCCAACATATGAGGCAGTAACTCTCAGAGCACACAAACAGCGTCTCACATTTACATGACTTTATGTTTTTATTGCATCGATCACAACTGAATTGTCTTTCTCCAGAGTGAATGTGCATCGTCATACATCGTCACATGGAGGACAACTGCTATTTCTTTTCAGAATGAGCCTGCAAATGGCGTTTCAGGTTTGAATGATGTATGTAACTCTTCTCACACTGAAGACACTTGTACGGCTTCTCTCCAGAGTGACCTCTCATGTGAACCTTGAGGTTTCCCTTCGTCCTGCAGCTCTTCCCACACTGAGGGCAGGAGAAAGGCTTCTCTCCGGTGTGAACTCTGGTGTGATACTCAAAGCTCGTTTTGTGTATGAAACTCTTTCCACAGTGATGACAAATAAAACAGTTCTCTCTGGAGTGAATCCTCGTGTGATGATAAAGGTGTGCTTTATTTTTGAAGCTCTTCCCGCACTGATCGCAAACAAACTTCTTCTCTTCAGAGTGAATGGTCATGTGGGCATAAAGGTATCTTTTCAGTTTGAAACTGTTTCCACACTGCGAGCAGATGAACGGTTTCTCTTCAGAGTGGATTCGCATGTGAATTCTTAAATTTACTTTTCCTGGGAAGCTCTTCTCACACAGATTGCAGGAGTGAGACTTCCCTCCAGTGTGATTTATCATGTGGGTATTAAGGTCTCTTTTATGTTTGAAACTCTTTCCACACAGTTGGCAGGTGTGAGGCTTCTCTCCAGTGTGAACTCTCATCTGGAGGTTTATTGTTTCTGTTTTATGAGTCTGTGAGCAACTACAAGATTTTTGTCCATTCATGAAATCACTGCATTTCTCATCCTGATTTTTCACATTCAGTTCTTGACTCTCTTCTTTCACCGCCATCAAGCCTAGGGTGAAAAGAAACAAAATTTAACGTGTGTGTGTGTGCTGAGACTAGAGCCGACGTTGTTACCTGAACATGCATTGGAAACTACTATTTTGTAAATAAAGTGGTCCCCACCAGAAGCCTGCGATCACTAAAGGAGCGTAGGCTTGTGGTACCGTCACAGAGAGGCACAAAATCACTCTCCAGAACATTCTCCTTCACTGCTCCCTGCTGGTGGAATGATCTCCCTACTTTCATCAGGAACGCAGAATCCCTGGCAATATTCAAGAGACAGCTGAAAACTCACCTCTTCCATGAACACTTGATCCCCTCGTAAAAAAATAAAAAAATAAAAAAAAACCCTTTCCTTCCCTTTTCCCTTCCTACTCCAGCTTATGGTACTGAGCAATGTATGAAACTTGTATTGTGAGCACTTCCTGTGCTATTTGCCAATTTATGAAGAATCGCTTGTTTGTTTTCCTCACTTGTAAGTCGCTTTGGATAAAAGCGTCTGCTAAATGACTAAATGTAAATGTAAATGTAAAGTGGTCTTTTTTTTGCGTAAATAAATCACACACGTCAGTTCATACATTTGAGGTTAAAACAGAAACCACTGTCTCTCTGTCTGGACTCTGTTTTCCCGTGTGCTTGTTGTTTGGATTTTTCCCGCCACTCATTTAGTCATCATTAGTTCCACACTTATTTTATGTTTATTTATTTTATCTTATTTTATACTTTATTTGATTTTATACTTACACCCTCCTGGTTCTTATTTTTTTTCTGACCTGTATTATAGTGTATAGTATTATTTTATTTTTTGCAAGTGCTTCCTGTGTGCACTGATGTACAGTTGAACTGCAGCAACAAAGAGTTTCCCTTCGGGGATCAATAAAGTATTTCTGATTCTGATTCCTGTCAGCTGTGTGTGATCAATTAGTCTCATTATCTCCCAGTGTTCCTTGTGTAGAAGTCCTCTGTTTCTGTCTCGTCCTCAATTATGTTTGTGTATTGTTGGTTTCCTGGTTTCCCTGAGTAAATAATTAAAGTCCACAAGCGACTTCATCTTGGATCTTTATATGCCACAACGTGGACCACTGGAGTCACATGGACTACTTTAATGATGCATTTACTACTTTTCCAAGTGGTAGTTCTGTAGACGGTCAATGGAGGGGCAGAAAGCGCTCACATTTCATTAAAAGGATCTTCATTTGAGTGCCGAAGAAAAAGTCTTACGTGTTTGGAATGACGTGAGGGTAAGAAAATGATGACATTTTTTTTTTCAATTGATTTTGCATAGATAGGTTCACATACAGTTGTACATTGTTTTCTTCACAATAAACAGAAATGAGAAAGTGACCCTCTGAACCCCTCTGTGACGAGCAGGGCGGGCGAGAGATAATGAGCGTCAGCTGCGCGCTACACCGGTCTCGTGTCTCTCACGGAGGAGCTCCGGAAGCATAAAAGAGGAGCGACGACAGTGAAGGACGAGAGAGGACCAGGCCTGGACTTTATGTTGTGTTTTATTATGTTTGTGTGGACGGCAGTCGCCGTGAGGAACTGCCGCCATTTTACTTTCGTTTTATTGTTTATTTATTTGATCAAAGTTACGTTCAATGTTCGCCGGTTCCCGCCTCCTTCTTCCCGTACTAACGAACTGTGTTACACCCTCCAACCCCCCCGGTCGTCCCCGAGCTCCAGGCCACTTGTCCTTGACTTAAGATTGAAATCAAATCTAAATAATATACACATATACACATGTATAATAAAATAAATAAGCAATAAATAAATAAAAATACCAATATAGTCTGCAATATGAGAAACTGAGGATAAGTAGAGTATCACAAAGATCATAGGTTTTGAGAGTCGAAATAGTGTAAAAACCCAGAACCATCATTTAGAAGGAAAACAACTGGTTGCATTGATCATCTCAGACAGTATTGATGAGATCTTCTCCCAAAACTCATAAGCCTTCTCACATTCCCACAACATCTGCATGAATGTTTTCACTTGTTGCTAGGATGATGATTTTTGGGTGAACTAACCCTTTAGCACTGAGACACCGGCGATTACCAGTGCGAAAGACACTCAAAATACGCCGGCAATTTTGGACATACAGATAAAAGTAATATATTATTAAAACCTGTGGAATGAGATCTTTTATTGCTGTGCACTCACAGTAAAAACAAAATGCTGCGCTTTTTGCAAAATTAAGAGAACTAACATGATGAGTGAGCTGCAGTCTCTTTCTCAGTGAAGTGCATTCTGATAGTCGTCAGAACATGAACTGTAGCTTAATGAATATTAATCACACACGAGACATTTATCGAATGAAATGTTGACATGTCAGGGTTAAAGTCACGCAAGTCAAATCTATCGAGTTCAGTCAGATTCATGAACCTCGTTTTGAGATGCGGTGAGGAATAATTCTGTGGGAATTTGGAATAACAGAGGAAGTGCACTTTCAATTTAATTTCAAGGATCAACGAGATCAAGCCGATGATTGAAAGTTTTCTTCATTCGAATCGTGATGCACAGTGTCTGTGAACTACACATAAACCACATATATTTACACTCAACACTGAAATAAAATGTGTTGGAAACGTATTAAACTGCACATTAACATTTAGGCTCTATAATATAACAAATACAATACGTAAAATGCCATAGAGGTCATATGAATGTTTAGACGATTTCATTGGGCTGTTTTGTTAAGTGTTTACTGTGAAATACAAACATTTTCATCATTGGATGTCATGAAATATAATATAATATAATCTCTATAATAGAGATAAATGACTGAAGAGAGACTTTGAGAATGAAACCAACCTGTTTGTTCCTCAGTTTCTTCTTGTTTCAAACTGAACACTTCTTCAATCTTCACGTCTTCACTCTCCTCTTTAATAAACGCCATCTTTACAATAGTGTGACGAGGATCTCAGTCGCTTCTCCAGGAGTTTCTCTGTGTGTTTGACACTCTGTCATGATGAAGATGAGAACAATTAACAGAGAGAAAAACACTCTAAACTCAATCAGATCCAGTTCAGTAGTTCAGCACAGATCATACAAACAATATTGATTATATTTAATGAATGACACTGTCATGAAAACAGTTGATTTGAAGAAGTTCGTGTTGTTCTTGTTGTATTTACACTAATGAACTGCAGGAGTCGTCAGGTTGATTCAGTGATTCAAGCGATTCCAAACAGTGAATCATTTGACTCAACTGAATCTGAATCGGTTTGTAAAGCTCAGTTTCTCTATGATTATTAGCCAGAGAGCAAACAGAGTGTTTATGATGAACTGATTCACAATATACAGAGCGAAATGACACGCTCCTTTTCTGTTACTTGTGTAGATTTGCTTTACTCTTAAACAACTATGTTCATTAGTTATAAAATACATGATAATGTTAAATTAAAAAATAATTAATTCATTTCGAAGTTCTCTAAGAAATATTCAAAAGGATTGTATTGAGTTAAACACTTTTAGATTAAAAACACAAACCTTTCTTCAGCAGAATTACCGATGCGCGGCGCAGCCTTATGACGTCATATCGCCACACCAAAATAAAAGTCCTGTGTGCACTCTAATAGATTCACACACAGAAAACACATTCAAATGACCAGATAAAGGATTGATTCAAAGGATAAATCACAGATTCCCAAATCTATCAATACCACTGAGATTTTTATAGCCTATATAGCCTGCCTAAAGTTAAAAAAAAAAAAAAAGTGTGAAGAGATTGCAAATATAATATAAAGTCAAGTCACTTGATATTCAGATTACAAAGGATTGTAAAGAACTTTTGAATATTTCAGACTCATTAAGAATTTGTAGATAAAAATTAAGTTCATGGTTGCAGAGAGATCTTCTATTTAATTTATTGATTGAAATTAAATCCTTAGTTATAATTAATCCCTTAATCCTCGTGACGAAAAAATTAATCTTATTCCATCTCAGTTTCTCCACAAAACATAAGGGCAATGAATAAAATCAAATGTCAGCTTTGTTTTGTTAAAGTGCATTATATTAAAATGACCCATGGAAGCCCGTTTCTGCCAGAAGAAGATGATTGCGACGTTTTATCTCAGAGTTCTGACTTTTTTTCTCAGAATTGCGAGATATAAGGTCAGAATTCTGAGGGGGGAAAAGTCAGAATTGTGACTTTTTTCCTTTTAGGAGTAGATTTAGCGGGATGTCAACAGGATATTGCGATTTTTTTATTTTTTCATTACAGAAAGCAGTTAGAGCGTTTGTCTCGGTTACACGTCTGTGTTTTGTAGTAGTGACCCGTTAATAGCAAACACTGGTTTACAGTGAATAAAAACCCACTGCAAGTAACTGTACGAAGATCAGGGATGAGTTTAGAGAGCTTTAACATTTAGTTACAGGGAATTGCTTATTCCAATTTGTCATTTTTTTTTTTAAATTTAGTAGCCATACACTTGTCCAAATGTCCTCAAAAGTCCAAGAATGTATTAGTGCGCCGTCTGAAAGCTCATTAAATGATCTGACCAAAGATCAACTATTAGAAGTTGCCGAACACTACAATATTAATGTGATGAGTCAAGATAAACGTGTGAAAGAGAACATTAAAATCTGGGAAAAGACCGACTTAAGTAAATGTGGACTTTTGTCTCAATTTTCAGAAGATGCATCAACTTTGGTTAAATTTAAATGTCTCATTTAAGGTTTGAAGAACAAAAGCAGTTGTTGTTAATTCAAGCTGGAATGAAAGAGAAGCAGTTAGAAATGCAAAATCGAATCCAATTGCAACACTTGAACTTGAACGCTATCGTTTAGATTTAATAAAATACGGAAAACTTTCTTTACCGGGAGAATTGGAACGCAATTCAAGTTTGTGCAAGTCTGATATTGTGAATAATATGAGATTGATTCCTAAATTTGATGAAAAAAAGAGGTTGAGCGTTTTGTTTATTGTTTGAACGTGTTGCGGATGCGCGAGGTTGGCCAGATGAAGAGCGCACACTGATGTTGCAATCCGTTTTTAATAGGCAAAGCCCAAGAAACACATTCTTCACTCAGTGTGGAAGATGCTTCTGACTATCAAGCAGTAAAAGCAGCGGTGTGAAGGGCTGATGAGCTGGACCAGAGGCCTATCGACAAAGATCTCCTGGAAGAAAGGTGAAAGGTTGATTTTGTTCATGAGATTTCGGTCTATTTTAATCGTTGGTGTGTAGCCTCTGATGTTAAAACATTGATATGATTTAAAAGAATGAATGGTGCTTGAACAATTCAAGAGTTTCATTTCAGATCGTATTGCACCGTACATTAACGAGCGCAAACCTGCTGCGGCGTATGAGGCCGTCATGATGAGCTCTCGCTGACTCATTAAACAGTTTTTAATTATAAACCTGATGGTGAGAATTTTCAAAAAGAACCTTGGCGAAAATCTAGCCAACTTCCCAAATTTGTGCGCGAGTCACCCGTCAGACAGTTGAAGAAAAAGAGAGCGCAAATATGTGTAACTGTCGTCATAAGTTTGGTCACTGGAAGAACGAATGTCAAAATCTGACGGTTCTAAAGTGAATTTGACATTTGTGTCCTCTGTAAAATCTGCTGCTTTGACTGCTTTAACAATTGCTTTAATAATGAACAGACCAATTGCTCATCGTGTGTTTCAGCTTTTTCTCCATTCATTACGGAAGCTTCTGTTAGAATGCAAGACTCCACAAAAGTCGTACCAGTTAAAATTTTATGTGATACAGGATCATTCGAAACTTTTGTACTGCAGTCTATATTGCCTTTTTCATCTGGCTGGGGTAGTCGTGGCCTAATGGTGAGGGAGGGGGGCTTGTAACCTGAAGGTTGCTGGTTCGATTCCCACGCCGACAGGAATTGAAGGTGGGGATTGTGAATGAACAGCACTCTCTCCACCTTCAACACCATGACTAAAGTGTCCTTGAGCAAGACATGAAACCCCGAATTGCTCCCCTTGTAAGTCGCTTTGGATAAAAGTGTCTCCTAAATGAATAAATGTAAATGTAATAGCTGGCCTCCATTACATACACACTCAGCAAAACATAGCTGACAAAATCCCAGAAATCTGGCTCTTATACTGGAAGTAATGTGTTGATTAAGGGCATTGGATTGTCTGTTCCAGTTCATAAAGTTATTTTGCACTCTGAGTTGGTCGAGGGAGAAGTGGAAGGGGCTGTTCGTTCCTGCTCGCCGGTGGAAGGAATTCAGGTAATTCTGGGAAAGGACTTGCCTAGTGATCATGTTTGGGGGAATGAATCGCCACATCTGGTGGGGAGAAGTTGATCTGCTCTTCGACCTTCATATGACACGGCTGTGAATCTTTCGTCTGGGTATTACCTAGATGAAGGTTTGTTGGTTCGGAAATGGAGAGTTTACAATTGGTGATCCAATGGTACAAATTGTAATTCCTCAATCTCTACAGTAACTAGTGTTCCAGACCGCACATGATCCGTCTGGACATATGGGAGTGAAGAGGACGTACAAGTTACTTTTGAAACTTTTTTTTTGGTCTAAATTGAAGCGTGATGTGTCTAAATATATTAAATCGTGTCACACGTATCAGCTTACTGGAAAGCCAAATCAAAACCTGCTCCTCTTGATCCCATACCAGCTACTAGTCAACCGTTTGAGCATCTCCTCGTGTCGGGCCGCTGCCCAAATCAAAAGCAGGTAGTGAATATTTGCTTACAATCATGTGCCAAGTAACCAGATATCCCGCCGCATATCCTTTACGTTCTGTAACAGTTAAACAAGTCGTAAAAGCACTAACTAAGAACATTTCAGTGTTTGGAATACCTTGAATTATCCCATCGGATCAGGGGAGTAATTTTTTTCTTCTTTTTTTGTTTGTCAAGTGAAAACAACACACATTACATTTATTATAATTTATAATTTTGTTCTGTAAGAACTTTTCTACGGTCGCGGAGCCCCTGACAAACTTGTTGCTGGGAGGAGTGACGTCAGAGTGTCAGCAAGCGTTTGAACGGGTAAAATGCTCCTGACAGAAGCTCCCGATCTGGCAGCTCCGAGATTTGATCAAGCGTTTAAACTACAAGTCGATGCCAGTATCGAGGGGGCAGGTGCCGTCTGAGGATGACGTTGATCATCCCGTCGGATTCTTCTCTAGAAAATGTAATAAACATCAGCTTAATTATTCGGTGATCGAGAAGGAAGCGCTTGCTTTGATTTGGGCCTTACAACACTTTGAAGTTAAAGACCTCTAGTTGTCTATACAGATCACAATCCTTTAGTTTTCCTGCACTCCTTACAAAACCCTAACCAAAGACCGATGAGATGGAGTTCATTTCTTCAGAGTTACTTGTTGGATATACTCCACGTTAAAGGCGTAAAGATCGTAACTGCTGACGCATTGTCCCGTGTTCACATGGTTTAAGTGTTTTAACGTTTGTATGTTCAGATTTTTGTCTCTACTTCAGATTTTTGTAAAATCCCCAGAGTTAAATAAACTCTGCTCAGATAACATTTGCTCCCTCTCTAAATAGTGTTAATGTCACACTAGTGTTGAAGTCACACTCTTCAGAGATTGAATGTCTTTTATCTTCAGTTGATTTCATCTAAGGCTGTGGCTGAAGTCAGTTGTAGTTCTTGTGATTCTCTATTCTACAGTGATTCTGCTTGTTAACAGCAGGTGTTCATCATTAATGTTCAATCATCGCTTAATGAATTGCTTAATTATCTCATTAACTTTAACTCTGCTTCAGTGCTTTACCCTGATCAGTCAAAAGGATTCCCTCTCGTCTCAAGGCAGGAACACACCAGCCGTCGGGCAGTTTTCTCAGTGTGTTCCACACCGTCAGCTGAAGTTGGTCCTTGTCTGCTGTTCTTCAGCCATTGCGACATGTTGAAAACGTTTGAAAAGCATCCACTATAGCTTCTACACTCATCTACAAATCTTAACATTGAAAGGCCTAAAACAATCCATACCAGTGGAAAATAAGGGTGTTTTACCTATCCTGATGCAAAAGAGACAAAAAGAGAAAAGCTTCAAAGATTCAAGAGGCTTCATTTCTTCATTTCTCATCCCTACTAACAACCCGCAGCATTACTCCTCACCTCCAGCTCTGCCATCATGGTGACGTCCTGGACCCATCTGTGAGCTTGTTTGTCGATAGAAAACACCGACTAACTTCTAAAGCAGTAACAGAGAACACAAACAGAGTCTCACATTTACATGACTTTGTTTTTATTGCATGGATCACAATCAAATTGTCTATCTCCAGAATGAATGCGCAGATTATTGCTCAAATTGCTCCTTTTTCTAAACCTTGTCACATTGAGGAAAACAACGAGTTTGCAAATGCCGTTTCAGGTTCGTGTGATATATGAAACTCTTCTCGCACTGAAGACACTTGTAAGGCTTCTCTCCAGTGTGAATTCTCATGTGTTCCTCAAGGTTTGCTCTGCTTGTGAAGCTCTTCTCACACTGAAGACACTTGTACGGCTTCTCTCCAGTGTGAACTCTCACGTGAATCTTGAGGTTTCCTTTAACCGTGAAGCTCTTTCCACACTGAGGGCAGGAGAAAGGCTTCTCTCCAGTGTGAACTCTGGTGTGATTCTCAAAGCTTGCTTTGTGTATGAAACTCTTTCCACAGTGATGACATACAAAACAGTTCTCTCCCGAGTGAATCCTCGTGTGAAGATTACGTTGTGCTTTATTTCTGAAGCTCTTCCCGCACTGATCGCAAACAAACTGCTTCTCTCCAGTGTGAATGGTCATGTGGACTTTAAGGTATCTTTCCAGTTTAAAACTGGTTCCACACTGCGAGCAGATGAACGGCCTCTCTCCAGTATGAACTCGCATGTGAATTTTTAAATTTCCTTTTAGTGAGAAGCTCTTCCCACACTGTTGGCAGGCGTAAGGCTTCTCTCCAGTGTGAATTCTCAAGTGGCCATTAAGGTTTTTTTTCTGTGTAAATCTTTTTCCACACTGAGAGCATTTAAATAGCTTCTCTCCAGTGTGAACTCTCATGTGAGTCTTAAGGTTTCCTTTCACTGTGAATTTCTTTCCACACTGTTTGCAGGTGTAAGGCCTCTCTCCAATGAGATTCCTCATGTGGGCATTGAGGTCTCTTTTCTGTTTGAAACTCTTTCCACAGTGAGAGCAGATGAACGGCTCCTCTCCAGTGTGAACTCTCATGTGGGCATTAAGGTCTCTTTTCTGTCTAAAACTCTTTCCACACTGATCACAAACAAACGGCTTCTCTCCACTGTGAACTCTCATGTGAACTTTTAAATTTCCTTTTAGTGAGAAACTCTTTCCACACAGTTGGCAGGTGTGAGGCTTCTCTCCAGTGTGAACTCTCATCTGGAGGTTCATAGTTTCTGTTTCATGAGTCTGTGAGTCACTAAAAGATTTTTGTCCAGTCATTAGGGCCTGAGCACCAAAGTGTGAGGACCCTATTGGATTTCCTCCGTTTATCAAATCATTTTTCTCTTCGATTTCATTCAGTTCTCGACTCTCCTCTTTCAGTGCCATCAAGCCTACGGTGAAAAGAAACAAAATTTGAGTTAACAAGTTGACCAAGAAATTTAATTTCTGTTATTAATTACTCTAATGTTACTCCTTACTAATCTCCAATAAATGTGAGCACTGCAGTACATATGTATTGAGACTAGAACGGACATTGTGACGTGAACACGATCATGTGTTGGAAATTAATATTTTGTAAATATAGTGGTAAACTATGTTTTATGCACAAACAAATCATTCACGTCAGTTTGTAAAATTGAGGCTAAAGCACTGGAATCACATGGATTACTTTAATGATGTATTTACTACCTTTCTAGGGCTTAAAAGTGGTAGTTGTGAAGACTGTCAATGGAGGGACAGAAAGCGCTCAGATTTCATTAAAAGGATCTTCATTTGAGTGCCAAAGATGAACGAAAGTCTAACAGGTTTGAAACGACATGAGGGTAAGTAAATAATAAAATGTTTCATTTTTGGCTGAACTCACCCTTTAATGACACAAAGCAACAGACATAGAAAACATCGAATCCAAATAACATGCATGTTAGATCCAATACCTACCAAACAACTTAAAGTGTAACCGGTAATCTCAGAGCTAGCGGTTATCAAACCCATTATAAAACCCACATTAGAGCACTGGATTGAGGTCCTATCATTACTGAAATACTGGAAAGATTTTATATTCAAATATTCAAAATGATTTATTATACAACTAGGTCAAACCTGACACCTCTGGGACGCCAGGCTTGCGCTGTAACTGTACTTGCCTGGAGGGCAGAGTTCATGTTACAACAGATGCCTCCAGAACGGCGCTGTATGCAAGGGGCACGCAGCCTCTGGCTCCTGGAGAGCCTATCAACTGCTACAAGCTGCTAGCAGTGCTGCTCACCTTGCACCCATTTCGACCATTGATGCAGAAGAAGCCCAAGACAAGCACTGCGACAACGGCTTATATCAACCATCAAGGCTCTTTGTGCTCCAGTCGCATGTCGCAATTCGCCCACCATCTCGTCTTCTGGAGTCAGCAGTGACTCCGACGGTTGCGAGCCATTCACATGGGATTGAGATCAATCATGCAGCAGATGCACTCTCATGACGGCTTATGCTCCCGGGAGATTGGAAACTCCAACCTCGGGTGGTCCAGCTGATTTGGAGTCTATTCAGGGAAGTTCAGGTGGACACAATCGATTAACAGTTAAAGACTAATTACCAACTGCATATCAACCCCAGTTACAAGGGGTTGTAGACTGATTTCAACAAACACTCAAAACAATGCTTTGAGCCTATTGTGTAGACCACATGAGCGTGTCAGACAAAGGAGAGATGCAAAGTGTGCAGTGTTAGTGGGCCTCCAGGAATGTGGTTGGGAACCGCTGGTGTCGACCATGAGGTGGACTGGGATGAGGAAATTCCTCTTCTTCTGTTCAGCATCAGAAATACAGTGCAGGAGTCCCTAGGTTTTAGCCCTTCTGAACTAGTCTTTGGACATTCTGTTCATAGCCCATTGAAAATTTTACATTTTTATTTTCTCATCATTTAGCAGACGCTTTTATCCAAAACGACTTACAAGGGGAGCAATTAGGGGTCAGGTGTCTTGCTCAAGGCTTTAGTCATGGTGTCAAAGATGGAGAGAGTGCCGTTCATTCACAATCCCCACCTTCAATTCCTGCCGGAGTGGGAATCGAACCAGCAACCTTCAGATTACAAGCCCGACTCCCTCACTATTAGGCCACTACTACCCTTTGATCTTTTCTCCTCAGGTCAGCCCGAGTCCCTTGTAAGAATGTGTTGGAGCATGTGTGTGGTTTTCTTGTACGTTTGCATGTTGTTTGGGAGTTTGCCAGATGGTCACTAGTCTTATCTCAAGCCCGAATGAAAAATGGGTCTGATCAGAAATCTGTAAGCCCATTTCACGAGGAAGACCAGGAGCCTCATTTATAAAAAAATACCGTAGATTTCATCCTAGAAGTGTACGTACGCACAAAAACTAGATTCTGTGTACACACAAGTCTTCAGATTTATAAAACCATGCGTACACCAGAACCTGTGCAAAAAACCCTTTATAAATCCCAGTCGGTGTGGTCTGCTGGAGCAGCAGCATCACTGAGAGGAAGAACTTGGACAAGATCATCAGGAAGTCCAGCTCTGTCCTAGGCTGTCCTCTGTGCGGGAGGTTTGCCCCAAAGGCCTTCCTACATTTCCAGCTTCTCCAACAGCAGTCCTCTCTGTAAATGCGTTGCCATCAAATGGAAGGACTCCACACAGCTAACACTTGGGTTCCATGTGCCCCTTTGCCTAAGGGTAGGGACACAACAAAACCGACACCAGAGAGCTAGTGCTGATGAAAGACGACTGTGTTGTCGTGCTTGAACACCACTAAAGCACTACAGCCTTCTGTCAGTGCCTGCTTTCATTACTTTTGGTCTGATTTTCGTGCCCTGACCCCTTCACTAAACTGAACAGCCAATCAGAGTCTACGCTATGGCGTCCGACTAGAGCTAACAAAACACAGAAAAAACGAAGACTGCCGGTGCCACTCACAGATCGAGTCTCACTGCAAACTAAGCCTATGTCTAAGACTCTTTTCTGCTGCGGCCTGGCCCTCCTGGTTCAGGAGCTCGTGAGAATTACAGGCAGGTGTGTTGGAGCAGGATTGGCACTGGACTCTGTGGGAAGGAACAGGATTGGGCACTCCTGGTTTAGCTCTAACATTGGTGGAAACTCGTCACTATCTCCACAAGCTGTATCAACGTCACAGGATATTCCTGGTATTCACTGCCTTTTGTGGCACTGAGGAAGGGTTAAACCAGAAAACATTTATTCTTGCTGATTTATTCATTTATTTATTACCTCTGTATAATAAATAGACACAATTTTGTCTATTTAAACGGGGAAACATCTAAGATAACAACAGTAAACTATGGAGTACCACAAGGATCCGTGTTAGGCCCTCTACTGTTTTCAATATACATGCTGCCACTCGGCAATATTATTAGAAAACATGGAATTAATTTCCACTGCTATGCCGATGATACTCCGTTATATATTTCATCACGACCAGATGAAATTTCTAAATTATCCAAACTGACAGAGTGTGTTAAAGAAGTAAAACATTGGGTGACCAGTAATTTTCTTCTATTAAATTCTGATAAGGCTGATAAGATAATCTCTCAGACTACAGTCTGCATTTAGAAGGATGTGCTGTTACTCCATCCTCGACAGTTAAAGATCTGGGTGTTATATTAGACAGCAACTTGTCCTTTGACAATCATATTTCATATGTTACATAAACCGCCTTTTTCCACCTCAGAAACATTGCCAAGATACAGAATATGTTATCTATTTCTGATGCAGAAAAGTTCATTCATGCTTTCATGACGTCTCGATTAGATTACTGTAATGCATTATTAGCTGGTTCTCCTGCTTCCTCTATAAACAAGCTACAATTAGTACAAAATGCAGCTGCTAGAGTTCTTACCAGGTCAAGAAAATATGATCATATAACACCAATTTTATCATCTCTACACTGGTTACCCATTAAGTTCCGTATCGATTTTAAAGTATTGCTAATGACCTATAAGGCTCTAAATGGTTTAGCACCTGTGTACTTAACCGATCTTCTATTGCCCTACAACCCGTCACGCTCTTTAAGATCACAAAACTCGGGACTTCTGGTTGTACCTAGGATAGCTAAGTCGACTAACGGAGGGAGAGCGTTTTCACATTTGGCTCCGAAACTCCGTTAGGGGCTCAGACTCACTCACCCAGTTTAAATCTAGATTAAAGACACATCTCTTTAGCCAAGCATTCACATAATGATCTCATATCAGATCAATCGCTCATTCTGACTATCTTTGCTTAAAGTTATGAACAGCAGCTCCGCCAATTATTCTCCTTTTGCTTTTCTGTTTTCCCTCGGGACACCCGCCGCGAGGTGACTAGAGAGCACATCAGCTTCAGTCCGGATCCAGCCTCTTCAGAAGACCTCAGATGACCATCACCTGTGAAGAGACGGCGCCAGTTCCTGCGAGGACTTCAGGAGACGCACTCATCTGGATCAACATGCTCATTGCCCAATTCTATATCCTAATTATTGTTGATGTAATTTATTTTCTGGGAGCTCTTTGCTTCTAACTTCAGTTAAACTGCTAACTCTGATTGTAAATTAATTAACTAAATTATGGTATTTGCTAACTGCATCCTTTAAATTGTAATGTTGACATTCATTCTCTGTAAAGCTGCTTTGAAACGATATGTATCGTGAAAAGTGCTATACAAATAAATTTGAATTGAATTGAATAAATTGATATGAGCTTTTCTGGCTGATTTTGACGTGTCCAGATCCTTTTTCATCCTTGGACCTCATCATTAAAAAGTTGCATGTAGTAAATAGAGATGAATGACTGAAGAAAGACTTTGAGAATGAAACCAACCTGTTTGTTCCTCAGTTTCTTCATGTTTGACTCTGAATGTTTCTTCAATCTTCACGTCTTCACTCTCCTCTTTAATAAACGCCATCTTTATAATAGTGTGACGAGGATCTCAGTCGCTTCTCCAGGAGTTTCTCTGTGTGTTTGACACTGTCATGATGAAGATGAGAACAATTAACAGAGAGAAAAAACACTCTAAACTCAATCAGATCCAGTTCAGTAGTTCAGAGCTCTGGTGAGAGTCAGAGTTAATGGACCTGAAGACACAAAACAAACTCAAAAAACTCACATGTCACGTGTTCGTGTTGTTCTTGTTGTATTTACACTAATGAACTGCAGGAGTCGTCAGGTTGATTCAGTGATTCAAGCGATTCCAAACAGTGAATCATTTGACTCAACTGAATCTGAATCGGTTTGTAAAGCTCAGTTTCTCTATGATTATTAGCCAGAGAGCAAACAGAGTGTTTATGATGAACTGATTCACAATATACAGAGCGAAATGACACGCTCCTCTTCTGTTACTTTTGTAGATTTGCTTTACTCTTAAACAACTATGTTCATTAGTTATAAAATACATGATAATGTTACATTAAAAAATAATTAATTCGCTTTAAAGTTCTCTGAAAAACGTTCAAAAGGAATATATTGAGTCAAACACTTTAAATGATTAAAAACACAAACCTTTCTTCAGCAGAATCACAGATGCAGGAGCGTGTCGCAGCCTTATGACGTCACGTCGCCACACCATAATAAAAGTCCCGTGTCCTGTTTAAATAATAGAAATTCACATACAGAAAACACATTCAGGATGTTTGGCAGATTCCTAAAGCTATCAATACCACTGAGGTTTCTCTCAAAATCGTATGGCTTATCTGAGTGTAAGCATGTGTGAAGTGAACCAACAACAGAGCATGAGTGATATTCTCAAAACAAAGGTGAATCAAGTATTCATGTAACAAAGGATTGGAAAGTACTTGAGTATTTGAAATTGTTTAAGAATTTGTAGTTAACAATTAAGTTTATGGTTGCAGAGAGATGAAGATCATGAAGTATTTATCCATTTAATTCCATATCAAACAATTTAGCTTTGGATAAAAACGTCTACCAAATGATTAAATGCAAACAATTTCTTCTAAATTGAAATCTTCTAAATCTGGTTTACTTTTCATCATCTTTCAAAAAATTGGCAGAATGTAATTGTGCTGAAATGTGACTAAACATCTCTTAAGGTCTCAGATTCACAAATAGTCTCTTGTTTCCTGGAAACTGATTTTCAAACATAATTTTATTCCTCATAAAAGCCCTCAAATAACACTTTATAGATAAAAATAACAAATCTGTCTTCTATAAGGAACATTTGATCTGACTTTGATCTTATTGATTTCAGCGGAAATGCTATTTTTATAGTATCAATTTTTTTAATAAAAGAAATACAGTTAATAAAAGCCTTACGTGTTCAGTTTTTCATTGATAAATGATATGATTGCATATTCAGTTGTTCCTCCTCATCTACTCTCATCACGAGTGAATGGTGTTCAGTTTCTAGACACAAGATGCATCAACCAGTTTACTAGAAACTCCAGAGGTGAATCCATCACAGGAGAGCACAAACACATACACGTAATGAAATTAGTGATATTTTGAGAGTTCAATATCCAGTTACACCAGTAGGAAAGTCTCTGGTGAAGATCTGGGGACTGTGAATCTTCAGCAGGACGCAGAGATCGAACTGTCACACTGCAGTGAAAGTCTGTAGTTTTATTCAGTTTATTCAATTCATTTATTGTCATAGCCAAAATAATCATTTTTTCAAGGTAATGCAAGGCTGGAGTCAGACCGTCTGGACTGAAGGACAACTTTCCCTGTGAGGACAAAGGACTTTCCTGATAATTAACAGTTGAACAGTAACAGCACGATCCGAGACGCCACGCCGTTGTTAGAAATGAGGAAACCTGTGCCCCCTCCTCTTCCTGACTGACGAGGGGTTTGAGTAAAAGTGAAGTTGTTAGAAAGAGCAGCGGGGGTTGAGGAGTCCTCTGGACGAATCCATGTCTCAGTCAACCCTAAGATATTGAGAAGAGAGTTAGTGGCAAAGGCTGGAATGAAGTCAGCTTTGTTAAAAGCTGACTGACAATTCCATAGGCCTACAGAAACAGAGAGAGGTTTGTTAGGAGAGGAGTAAATAGGACGCAGGTTAGTAGTGTTGCGTTGCCTTCTACGGGTGATAGTGGAGCGTGTACGAGTGACAACAGGAATGTGTTGAAAGCACATGTTGAGAATGGGAACAAAGAAAAAAAGGGGGGAAGGGGGATACTTAAGTGTCCTGTCGGTGTTCTTGCTCGGTGGAGTCGCCGGTCTTTACCAGAGTCGCGCAGGTAGAGTCGCAGGTCTTTACCAGAGTCGCGCAGGTAGAGTTGCGGGTCTTTACCCGAGTCGCACAGGTAGAGTCGCCGGTCTTTACCAGAGTCGCGCAGGTAGAGTCGCAGGTCTTTACCCGAGTCGCACAGGTAGAGTCGCCGGTCTTTACCAGAGTCGCGGCGCAGGTAGAGTCGCAGGTCTTTACCCGAGTCGTGCAGGTAGAGTCGCGGGTCTTTACCCGAGTCGCGGGTCTTTACACGAATCGCGCAGGTAGAGTCGCAGGTCTTTACCAGAGTCGCGCAGGTAGAGTCGCAGGTCTTTACCAGAGTCGCGGGTCTTTACCCGAGTCGCAGGTCTTTACCCGAGTCGCAGGTCTTTACCCGAGTCGCGCAGGTAGAGTCGCTGGTCTTTACCTGAGTCGCGGGTCTTTACACGAATCGCGCAGGTAGAGTCGCAGGTCTTTACCAGAGTCGCAGGTCTTTACCCGAGTCGCAGGTCTTTACCCGAGTCGCGCAGGTAGAGTCGCGGGTCTTTACCTGAGTCGCGGGTCTTTACACGAATCGCGCAGGTAGAGTCGCAGGTCTTTACCAGAGTCGCACAGGTAGAGTCGCGGGTCTTTACCCGAGTCGCAGGTCTTTACCAGAGTCGCAGGTCTTTACCAGAGTCGCGCAGGTAGAGTCGCAGGTCTTTACCCGAGTCGCACAGGTAGAGTCGCGGGTCTTTACCTGAGTCGCAGGTCTTTACCAGAGTCGCACAGGTAGAGTCGCGGGTCTTTACCCGAGTCGCAGGTCTTTACCAGAGTCGCAGGTCTTTACCAGAGTCGCGCAGGTAGAGTCGCAGGTCTTTACCCGAGTCGCACAGGTAGAGTCGCGGGTCTTTACCCGAGTCGCAGGTCTTTACCAGAGTCGCAGGTCTTTACCAGAGTCGCGCAGGTAGAGTCGCAGGTCTTTACCCGAGTCGCGCAGGTAGAGTCGCGGGTCTTTACCTGAGTCGCGGGTCTTTACACGAATCGCGCAGGTAGAGTCGCAGGTCTTTACCAGAGTCGCACAGGTAGAGTCGCGGGTCTTTACCCGAGTCGCAGGTCTTTACCAGAGTCGCAGGTCTTTACCAGAGTCGCGCAGGTAGAGTCGCAGGTCTTTACCCGAGTCGCGCAGGTAGAGTCGCTGGTCTTTACCAGAGTCGCGCAGGTAGAGTCGCGGGTCTTTACCTGAGTCGCGGGTCTTTACACGAATCGCGCAGGTAGAGTCGCAGGTCTTTACCAGAGTCGCACAGGTAGAGTCGCGGGTCTTTACCCGAGTCGCAGGTCTTTACCAGAGTCGCAGGTCTTTACCAGAGTCGCGCAGGTAGAGTCGCAGGTCTTTACCCGAGTCGCACAGGTAGAGTCGCGGGTCTTTACCCGAGTCGCGGGTCTTTACACGAATCGCGCAGGTAGAGTCGCGGGTCTTTACCTGAGTCGCGGGTCTTTACACGAATCGCGCAGGTAGAGTCGCAGGTCTTTACCAGAGTCGCACAGGTAGAGTCGCGGGTCTTTACCCGAGTCGCAGGTCTTTACCAGAGTCGCAGGTCTTTACCAGAGTCGCGCAGGTAGAGTCGCAGGTCTTTACCCGAGTCGCGCAGGTAGAGTCGCTGGTCTTTACCAGAGTCGCGCAGGTAGAGTCGCGGGTCTTTACCTGAGTCGCGGGTCTTTACACGAATCGCGCAGGTAGAGTCGCAGGTCTTTACCAGAGTCGCACAGGTAGAGTCGCGGGTCTTTACCCGAGTCGCAGGTCTTTACCAGAGTCGCAGGTCTTTACCAGAGTCGCGCAGGTAGAGTCGCAGGTCTTTACCCGAGTCGCACAGGTAGAGTCGCGGGTCTTTACCCGAGTCGCAGGTCTTTACCAGAGTCGCAGGTCTTTACCAGAGTCGCACAGGTAGAGTCGCGGGTCTTTACCCGAGTCGCAGGTCTTTACCAGAGTCGCAGGTCTTTACCAGAGTCGCGCAGGTAGAGTCGCAGGTCTTTACCAGAGTCGCACAGGTAGAGTCGCGGGTCTTTACCCGAGTCGCAGGTCTTTACCCGAGTCGCAGGTCTTTACCAGAGTCGCGCAGGTAGAGTCGCAGGTCTTTACCCGAGTCGCACAGGTAGAGTCGCGGGTCTTTACCCGAGTCGCGGGTCTTTACACGAATCGCGCAGGTAGAGTCGCAGGTCTTTACCAGAGTCGCGCAGGTAGAGTCGCAGGTCTTTACCAGAGTCGCACAGGTAGAGTCGCGGGTCTTTACCCGAGTCGCAGGTCTTTACCCGAGTCGCAGGTCTTTACCCGAGTCGCGCAGATAGAGTCGCCGGTCTTTACCAGAGTCGCGCAGGTAGAGTCGCCGGTCTTTACCAGAGTCGCGCAGGTAGAGTCGCGGGTCTTTACCTGAGTCGCGGGTCTTTACACGAATCGCGCAGGTAGAGTCGCAGGTCTTTACCAGAGTCGCACAGGTAGAGTCGCGGGTCTTTACCCGAGTCGCAGGTCTTTACCAGAGTCGCAGGTCTTTACCAGAGTCGCGCAGGTAGAGTCGCAGGTCTTTACCCGAGTCGCACAGGTAGAGTCGCGGGTCTTTACCCGAGTCGCGGGTCTTTACACGAATCGCGCAGGTAGAGTCGCAGGTCTTTACCAGAGTCGCGCAGGTAGAGTCGCAGGTCTTTACCAGAGTCGCACAGGTAGAGTCGCGGGTCTTTACCCGAGTCGCAGGTCTTTACCCGAGTCGCGCAGGTAGAGTCGCAGGTCTTTACCCGAGTCGCACAGGTAGAGTCGCCGGTCTTTACCAGAGTCGCGCAGGTAGAGTCGCAGGTCTTTACCCGAGTCGCACAGGTAGAGTCGCAGGTCTTTACCAGAGTCGCGCAGGTAGAGTCGCAGGTCTTTACCAGAGTCGCACAGGTAGAGTCGCAGGTCTTTACCAGAGTCGCGCAGGTAGAGTCGCGGGTCTTTACCCGAGTCGCGGGTCTTTACACGAATCGCGCAGGTAGAGTCGCAGGTCTTTACCAGAGTCGCGCAGGTAGAGTCGCAGGTCTTTCCCAGAGTCGCACAGGTAGAGTCGCGGGTCTTTACCCGAGTCGCAGGTCTTTACCAGAATCGCGCAGGTAGAGTCGCCGGTCTTTACCAGAGTCGCGCAGGTAGAGTCGCAGGTCTTTACCCGAGTCGCACAGGTAGAGTCGCAAGTCTTTACCAGAGTCGCGCAGGTAGAGTCGCGGGTCTTTACCTGAGTCGCGGGTCTTTACACGAATCGCGCAGGTAGAGTCGCAGGTCTTTACCAGAGTCGCACAGTAGATTCGCGGGTCTTTACCGAGTCGCAGGTCTTTACCCGTCATCCAGGTAACAACAAGGTAGTAACTTCTTCCATAATATTATGAATTTAATGTTTTTATTGTACACATGCCATTACAGCGATTCAAACGGATTCACAAACTTTTTCTTGCCAGTGTATGCGTTGACACAAACAATATCAGCATCCTCTGAATCTGTTTTGGTGTGGAGAGTCCTTCAATGCGGACAGTCCAGTTTTTGTTTTGGCGTTTTGTCCCAGACTGGAGCTGTCCCTGAAAATGTCCCTCTTTTACAGCACATTCACAATACCCCACAAATACATTGCAAAATAGGCCAACCAACATATATGGCATGCAGCAGCACCTCTACATAGCCTAACTTAAAGGGCTTCTACTTCACCCAAAATTGTTGTTGAACACTGCTGATATTTGAAATCAACCCAAATAAACACAAGCCTCTCTTCATTGCTCTGCCTCCAAAGTTCATTAACACACGTCCCCCTCAGGGGAGTGAGGTTTACCTGCACACCTCTCTCTAGCTGGCCTCCCTTACACATCAGGATGTATATTTAACATAGCAGATAAGAAGCAAAATAATGCTTCACAAAAAATGAAGTGAATATGATGACCAAATGACAAGGAAGCACAAAAAATGAACAAACAGTAGACACAAGTAAGTATATACAAGAGCTGTTGTAATGTTAGCTTTAGTAACAGGACAGTTTTAAGTGTCATTGTTTGTCTGGAGCTGCTGTGCTGCTGGCGACCAACAACAAACCATTTCTTAGTTCTTTGAAACTACAAAACTAGTGTTACGCACATACGGAACAGAAACAACGCAACCTCTGCGTCTGTTTTCTGGCCTTCCCGCTTAAGTCTCTCAAGCACTGGAAAGATTTCTAATATTAACGAGGGTCCTAAAGGATCCTTCAAATCTCCCTCTTGCTCACTCGCTCTACTCCACCATAATAGACCCGCTAAAGCCGGTCGGCTACACGTTTGTTGTGGCGTTCGGTCCGAGTAACTTTCAACAGCGTCATTGCAAAATCACCTACTGCACCTTTGAGATTTAAAAATATAGCAAAGAAGATGGTCAGGTGTGGCCACTGGAGTACATATTCACACAATAAAGGAAATAACTAAAAGATAATTACAAATAAAAGAAGTGGTCATGAAGGTGGACCATCAGATGAAGCCCACATTCAGCTGTGGTGTGAAAGTAGCCTTGACTTTAAACAGATATGCATTTTCTTTGGAAATACTCTATAAAAGAACATAAAGGGTCGCACATTTGACTTTTCATATATACACTCACCTAAAGGATTATTAGGAACACCATACTAACACTGTGTTTGACCCCCTTTCACCTTCAGAACTGCCTTAATTCTACGTGGCATTGATTCAACAAGGTGCTGAAAGCATTCATTAGAAATGTTGGTCCATATTGATAGGAGAGCATCTTGCAGTGGATGGAGATTTGTGGGATGCACATCCAGGGCACGAAGCT
This sequence comes from Opsariichthys bidens, assembly GCA_037194245.1. NCBI lineage: Eukaryota > Metazoa > Chordata > Actinopteri > Cypriniformes > Xenocyprididae > Opsariichthys > Opsariichthys bidens. The sequence continues at coordinate 25,607,044 of CM074287.1, forward strand.
CCCGTTGCACCACATCCCAAAGATGCTCTACTGGGTTGAGATCTGGTGACTGTGGGCCATTTTAGTTCAGTGAACTCACTGTCAGGTTCAAGAAACCAATTTGAAATGATTTGAGCTTTGTGACATGGTGCATTATCCTGCAGGAAGTAGCCATCAGAGGACAGGTACATGGTGGTCATGAAGGGATGGACATGGTCAGAAACAATGCTCAGGTAGGCCATGGCATTTAAACCATGCCCAATTGGCACTAAGGGGCCTAAAGTGTGCCAAGAAAACACACCCACACCATTACACCACCACCACCAGCCTGCACAGTGGGAACAAGGCATGATGGATCCATGTTCTCATTCTGTTTACGCCAAATTCTGACTCGACCATCTCAATGTCTCAGCAGACATCGAGACTCATCAGACTAAGCAACATTTTTCCAGTCTTCAACTGTCCAATTTTGGTGAGCTTGTGCACGTTGTAGCCTCTTTTTCCTATTTGTAGTGGAGATGAGTGGTACCAGTGGGGTGTTCTGCTGTTGTAGCCCATCCGCCTCAAGGTTGTGCGTGTTGTGGCTTCACAAATGCTTTGCTGCAGACCTCGGTTGTAACGAGTGGTTATTTCTGTCAAAGTTGCTCTTCTATCAGCTTGAATCAGTCTCCCATTCTCCTCTGACCTCCAGCATCAACAAGGCATTTTCGCCCACAGGACTGCCGCATACTGGATGTTTTTCCCTTTTCACACCATTCTTTGTAAACCCTAGAAATGGTTGTGCGTGAAAATTCCAGTAACTGAGCAGATTATGAAATATTCAGACCGGCCCGTCTGGCACCAACAACCACGCCACGCTCAAAACTGCTTAAATCACCTTTCTTTCCCATTCTGACGTTCAGTTTGGAGTTCAGGAGATTGTCTTGAGCAGGACCACACCCCTAAATGCATTGAAGCAACTGCCATGGGATTGGTTGATTAGATAATCGCATTAATGAGAAATTGAACAGGTGTTCCTAATAATCCTTCAGGTGAGTGTATGTGTGGGTTTTTATTGCACTGACTTGTGTCTCTAGAGGGAATGTGTAGATGATTGCTGAAATTGCTTTCTAAACCTTGTCATACTTTCTTTCTGGAATGAGTTTTCAAATGCTGTTTCAGGCTTATGTGGTATGTGAAACTCATGTCACACTGAAGACAATGGTAAGGCTTCTCTCCAGTGTGAACTCTCATGTGAATATTAAGGTTTCCTTTAATTGTGAAACTCTTCTCACATTGAAGACACTTGTAAGGCTTCTCTCCAGTGTGAACTCTCATGTGCAGCTTGAGGTTTCCTTTCACAGTGAAGCTCCTTCCACACTGAGGGCAGGTGTAAGGCTTCTCTCCAGTGTGAATTCTTAAGTGATACTCAAGGTTTGCTCTGTATGTGAATCCCTTTCCACAGTGTTGGCACAAGAAAGGCTTCTCTCCAATGTGAATTTTTACATGATTCTCAAGCTGACTCCTGTCTGTGAAACTCTTCTCACACTGAAGACACTTGTAAGGCTTCTCTCCAGAGTGAACTCTCATGTGAATATTAAGGTCTCCTTTAAGCGTGAAGCTCTTTCCACACTGAGGGCAGGTGAAAGGCTTCTCTCCAGTGTGAACTCTCAAGTGAGCCTCAAGGTTTGTTCTGTTAGTGAAACTCTTTCCACATTGATGACACATGAAAGGCTTCTCTCCGATATGAATTTTTACATGATTCTCAAGGTGATTCCTATCTGAGAAACTCCTTTCACACTGATGACACATAAAACATTTCTCTCCTGAGTGAATCCTCATGTGATTATTGAGGTATTCTTTACATCTGAAACTCTTTCCACACTGATCACAAACAAATGGCTTCTCTCCAGTGTGAACCGTCATGTGAGTCTTAAAACTGTCTTTTACTGTGAAGCTCTTCCCACACAGTTTGCAGGTGTAAGGTTTCTCTCCAGTGTGAATTGTCATGTGGGCATTGAGGTCTCTTTTCTGTTTAAAACTATTTCCACACTGAGAGCATATGAATGGCCTCTCTCCAGTGTGAACTCTCATGTGAACTTTAAGACTTCCGTTTAGTGAGAAGCTCTTCCCACACAGTTTGCAGGTGTAAGGCTTCTCTCCTGTGTGAAGTCTCAAGTGGGCTTTAAGGTTTTTTTTCTGTGTAAAACTCTTTCCACACTGAAGGCATACAACCGACTTCTCTCCATCATGGATTTTCAAGTGGTCTTCAAGGCCTTCTGTTTGCATTTGGCCTTGTGTCCAGTTTTCACAAGGCCTTGTGTCCAGTTCACAGGTGAAAGGTTTCTCTCCAGTGTGAACTCTCAAGTGGATTGTAAGGTTTTTTTTCTGGGTAAAACTTTTTCCACACTGAGAGCATAAGTAAGGCCTCTCTCCAGTGTGAATTCTCATGTGAGTCTTAAGATTTCCTTTTAGTGAGAAACTCTTCCCACACAGTTTGCAGGTGAAAGGCTTCAATCCAGTGTGGATTTTCATGTGGACTTTAAGGCTGTCTTTTCGACTGAAACTCTTTCCACATTGTTGGCAGGTCAAAGGTCTCTTTCCAATGGTTACTCTCACCTGGAGGTTTCTAGTTTCTGTTTTATGAGTCTGTGAGTCACTAAAAGATTCTTCACCAGTCATGAAATCATGACATTTCTCATCCTGATTTTCCTCCATTTCATTCAGTTCTTGACTCTCCTGTTTCAACGGCATCAGGTCTAGGGTAAAAAGAAACAAAACCACGTTAACACTAGTTTAAATGGCACAAAACAGTAATAAACACTCTTAGACATGTAAAACATCAAACCAACAACACGTATTCCAGATCCTAAACCCACTAAACAACTAAAAAAAAAGTTGTAACCTGTAATCTCAGAAACTCTTGTTAATACTGTTAGTTCTTAACTTTCTTTAGGACACATCCTAAACACTACCCCTTATAAAAAACCTGAAATAAAGCACCGCGCTGGACACATTTGTATTGGGATCCTAAATATACCGCAGGTCCCTGGACTAAGAAGAATGGAGTCAACAAATGTTTAGAAAAAAATTACAAATTTCCCAGTTGTTCTTGAAAAAAACAACAACTAAAGAATTGGCCATTGTACATTGAAACAAATACGCAAAAATACTGATTAACAATGGGCACGACCTCTGGGTTGAAGTGACACCTTTGATCTCATTGCATTGCAAAGATGGCATCTGAGGACTTGATCCATCACAGGTTCCTTCTTACATACATTAATGCACTTCAAAAATGGTTTTATTTTGCATTTCTTTTGTAGATAACTGGTATCAACCTCATACAGGTTTGTTAAATAGTTTTCCAGGTCTTCGTAGGCAAATGGAAAGCGTACTTAAAGAGATTGTTCTATATTAACCAAGTCACAGTTCTCATGCAATATGGGGAAGAAGAAAGATCTTTCTGAAGATTAAGAGCATGAAAAGGCATGGTTAGTTCAGAATCTCTCGACTGACCAGCGGCCATCATGACTCGCTAGCATCAAAGCACAACAGGTTCATGTGCTATGCTCATTTCCATTATCTCAAGGAACCAGGGTTTCGCGAGTAACCAGAGCTTACCCTTTTGATGTCGTTCACTTGCATTGGGTCAGTTAGCTGATGCTATGGGGAACGCATTGCAACATGCTGTGCTACAAGCGCAGAATGGAATCACTTTGCGAGCCAACAGCTTGAAGGTGGTTGAATCGAGGGCCCCACGAACAGCCTTACTGAGAGGATCTCAGAGCTCGTTAGACAAAAAAACAATGTATTAGACTGAGAACACTGTGCTTGAAGAGCAGGGATGTGCAGGTTGTAAAATATGACCAGTCAGACTGGACTAAAATTGGAATCTGGACTCTCAACACAGATCCATTGTACAGGAAGGGTCAGGCTCTACCTCCTGAGGAGACTCAGGTCTTTTGGAGTTCAGGAGGTGCTCCTGAAGACTTTCTATGACTCTGTGGTGGCATCAGCCATCCTGTACGGTGTGGTCTGCTGGAGCAGCAGCATCACTGAGAGGGAGACAAGGAAGTTGGACAAGGTCATTAGGAAGTCTGTTCCTCTGTGCGGGAGGTGGGTAACAGAAGGGTATATCTATTTCCCAACTGCGGGACAATAAAGGCTTTACTTACTTACCGCACAGACTCCCCTGGACCAAGCCCAAGAGGAGGCCATGCCTCTAGTTGAGTAAGCTCTCACTCCCAAAGGGCACAACAAGTCCACCAACTTGTAAGTCAGCATTATCACATCAATGTAGCATCTGGTCCAAGACAAAGTCTTGGATTTGAAACCAGCAGTCCCTCAGTGCAACTGATAAACAGCTTTTGTCGATACTGACTAAAGTGCTCAATATACACAGTTACAGAACATTCTGTGAGCGGAAGAGCTGACCGCACAGTTACTTGCATTCTAAACAGGGTAGAAAGAACTTTTGGCACGTAGCCTTTTCTCAGTCAAAGAACCACTTTACTGACGTTAGGACTGAAATCCAGGCAGGAAGGATCCACAGATAGAACCTGCAGACCTCCAACTTGCTTGACTAATGCTAAAGCCAACAGAAGGACAGTCTTGAGCGAGAGGGACCGAAGGTCAGCGGACTCAAGTGGCTCAAATGGAGGGCCTCGAAAGCATGGTGGGTAGGTCCCATGATGGAACCGAGCAAGGGAAGGGAGGATGCAACCTCCTTGTCCCTTTAAGAAACATAATGACCAGGTCATGTTTCCCAATTGATTGGCCAGCCACTAGAGATGTAGTTTCCAAAAAGTTCAGCTCCAACCCTAATTAATCAAACACACTTCAACCAGCTAACGAAGATCTTCAGGACTTACCTCAATTTTAATTAAATAGCATTTCAAAAATATACAAATGGACCAAAGTGTGTTGGAGCAGGATAGATACAGGCAGATAGATCTCCAGGAACAGGATTGGGCACTCCTGCTTTAGCCCAAACGAAAACAGTCCCATGCAGGACTATAACCCACAATCTCACCCAGAAGAACTGGTTAATTACAAACAAATCTGCCAAATAATGTACTTTCAACTTTATTTTGTCATGAGTTCAGTACAAAGACAAATAAATGCAGAATGACTGAAGAAGGAGTTTGAGAATGAAACCAACCTGTTTGTTCCTCAGTTTCTTCTTGTTTCAAACTGAACACTTCTTCAATCCTCACGTCTTCACTCTCCTCTTTAATAAACGCCATCTTTGTTTGTTCCTCAGTTTCTTCATGTTTGACTCTGAATGTTTCTTCAATCTTCACGTCTTCACTCTCCTCTTTAATATACGCCATCTTTATAATAGTGTGACGAGGATCTCAGTCGCTTCTCCAGGAGTTTCTCTGTGTTTGGACACTCTGTCATGATGAAGATGAGAACAATTAATAGAGAGAAAAACAATGATTATGGGAAAAGAGACCGTCTATACATTTTAGTGTGCGTTCACACTTGTAGTTCGGTTGGTTTGGTTCGTTTGGTCCGGACCAAAAGACAAAAACAAAACATATAGTCCTGGTCCTCTTAGCGCTCACACTGACATTTTTAACAGCGAACCTGAAGTTACCGAACCAAAGGCGTAGGGATACGGACACGACCCGATTGGTCGCTTTTATGACGTATATTTGGCGACGGAGCTCGCTTACCGAACATTCAAAACAACGCTGTGTTCTGGATTAAACACCATCATTTTATGCTTTATTTTCACCAGCTGAGAATCACGAAGAGCTCATCAAATGTTCAAAACATTCAGAACAGCAGCAGGATTTCCTCCGTCGTTCACAGAAACAGAAACTTCACCTCCTCGTCGCTCCACGTTTGCCCTCGACCCATTTTGGATACGCCGATCTTCCCGCATCGTCAAATCAGTGACTCGTAGCGTCACATCTCGTGACATCACGTCCTGTTTTTGGTTGGTTTACGTGTCTTTGGTCCGTGTCGCGTTCATATATCAATCGAACCGCACCAGAGTTCGTTTGGAAGCGGACCCAGACCCATCTTTTTAGCGGTCTCGGTCCGCACCAGGGTTCAGATGGCAGCGTTCACATGTGTTCAAACGAACCGCACTCACTGAGCGATCGCACCAGGGTTCGCTTTAATCCAACCAAACATGACAAGAGTGAACGCACCCTAAGTCAACGATGCTGACTCGTCATCTCCACAGTAGTGGACGCGCCTATAAATGCATGCTTCATACGGATGACATAATCTGAGAATATTTATTTTCCATTTGAATTGGTTCGTTTAAAGTAGACAAGATTTCTATAAATGTATTTCTCATGTCTGTGAGGCAGACTACTAAAGGGACGTGGAGGTGGAAAAAAATTGGGTTGGGAGGAATAAAAAAAAAAAAAAAAAAACTTTTGCGTTCCCACGTAAAGATATTATCATTCCCTAACCTGCTGTGAGCTCGGACAAACACTTCCTCCGACAGTAGTGTTTCAGTCAGCTCAAGCATTAACACACACAAATGATGCGCGGATCATTTAGAGTTTGACTCGGATATAAAGAAATACGGTCAGTGCTTAAAGAGTTCAGTAAAGTTGGCAATATATTCACAGATTCGAACTTTCCACAAATGCAGCTATTTCCAATCATAGTAACCTAGACAACGAGCCACAACAACCCCGTTTTCATCAAATGTGCTTTATTACATATAAATTTGGCTCTCAGCCGGCGGCGAGACAAGGGACCGTCTGAAAAGTGCAAAACCCAAAACCCTTTTGCTCATTTTATTTTATGAAAATTACTGAATAATGTCACTGTAACACGTCACTGCTGTCCTGCTGGTTGTACTGGAACACTTCCATTAAATGGCATCAAATTCAGCAAGCAATCTTGAGGCAAAAGCTGGTTGTAAGTATGTAAGGTAAAAAATTGACCCTTTCCAAATCCCCGCCCCCTTTAGTTACTGTTGCCACACATCATGTTCGAAGTCAAAAATACATGTATGAAACAGTTTCATATTTAAAATAGAAGTTGAATCAATCAATAGCGTCTGGTGTGTGTTTAATGTGTGGTGACAGATCGCTGTCGCTCCTCGATCATCTCTTCACACTAGTTCATTTACAGCATCAAATAAACATGATGAACATCAGAAGATATATATATATATATATAACTTTTATGATTATTATGAAACAAAATCAATAACTTCACCGCTATTAGTAAAAAAAGTAATAAATTGTAACATCATTAGTGTAAAGAGCGTTTATGTGTTTCCTGGTGTGACCAGCAGTGAAGCTGAACTGAATCCGGTCACACTACAGTGTGCGACACTGAACTTATTAATGACTATTTTTGTAGAAATGCTCTTCTGATTTTGCACTTTTCAGACGGTCCCTTCACACGTCTCGCCGTCGCCAATTTATTATTAAGCTTGTTTGAGGAAAATTGGGTTGTAGAAGCTCATTGTCTACGTTGGAAATAGCTTGTGATTTAACAACATTTAGCTCGAGTTTTTGATCCGGTATGTTCGATTCTGTGAATATATTGCCAACTTTACTGAACTCTTTAACACTGACCGCATTTCTTTATATCCGAGTCCAACAAGTTCAAACTCTAAATGATCCGCAAAAAGTCATCGCATCATTCTGTGTTGAACTAATAAACAAACAACACTAAAACCCGCCGGGAGTCATCTGAGCAAACGGCTCTCAGACGGGAGTCGACTCATATCGTTCATTCAAGGGAGCCGATTCGCTGGCGAACGACACATCATACAAACAGTGAATCATTTGATTCCGAACTAAATCCGAATTGGTTCGGAAAAGCTCAGTTTCTCTCTCATCCCTTTCCAGAGACCCGACAGCGTTTGAGATGAACTGATTCACAACACACACATCGCTGCATCTCGACAACTTGTGTGGATACACAACAACTGTGTGCATTCATGTTATTAAATATTACACCCCAAAACAGAGAATTCGCTCCAAAGTTTTCTATATAATTGTCTGAACTGCTTGTTTTGATTTAAACACTTTCAATGATTAAAACCACAAACCTTTCTTCAACCGAATCACAGAGGCAGGAGCTCGACGCGGCGTGGTGACGTCATGTCACCACACCAAAATAAAAGTCCTGTTCGCCGGCTAAAACATTCAATCAGCCCATCTATTACACAAATGACATGATAAAGGATTGATTCGGAGGATAAATTGCAGATTTCCAAAGCTATCAATACCATTGAGATTATTTCAAAAGCTTCTGGCTTATATATAAATAAAACACGTTTGAAAATTATAACACCAAATACTGATTATTTGTGATATTCTCAATCATGATTCCTGAATAAAGTATCTTGATCTTTAAATGACAAAGAATTGGAGTATTGCAAACTAATTAAGTATTTGTGGATAAAAATGTTTGTGGTTGCATAGAGATCTACAGTTTATTTAGTTATTTATTTTTTAAGTAAAACTGAATCCGTCTCATGATGAATATATTCCCTCTCAGTTTCTGAGGGCAACAAATAAAATCAAATTTCACCTTTATTTTGTTAAAGTGCATTATATTAAAATGGCAGGGAATGTAAAGTATTACACTGATGGTGGATTTAAAACAATTAATTTTGACTGTCTGAATGGAAAACTTAAATAAAAATGTTGTTCAAAATTCAAAGACTTATAATAAATTGATTAAAGTCATGTCCATTTTCTTCAATACGACACCATTTTCTAGGCCCGTCACCAGGGTGGTGATTGCGGGTCATTGGTTCAGCGATTCGTTGGCAGAGTGATGACCTGGACCTGCTGGAACGGGTTGGAACGGATCCTGAGAGTGAGTAAACTTCACCGTGAGGCCGAGCTCAGAGCTGTGGGATGCGCTCACTGATTTGGATGATACTTCCACACCTTCACAACGGCAGCGCCAAGTAAAGTGAAAGTGAAAGTCGTGACATATTGTCAGGTATGGTGACCCATACTTGAAATTTGTGCTCTGCATTTATCCCATCCAAGTGCACACACACAGCGGTGAGTAGTGAACACACACACACACACACACACACGGAGCAGTGGCAGCTATTGCGACAGCGCCCAGGGAGCAATCAGGGGTCAGGTGTCTTGCTCAAGTCGTGGTTTTGAAGGTGGAGAGAGTGCTGTTCATTCACAATCCCCACCTTCAAAGCCGGAGTGGGAATCGAACCCGCAACCTTCAGGTTACAAGCCCGACTCCCTCACCATTAGGCCACGACTACCCTAGATAAAAACTTGCACCAGTATTTCATGGAAGAAACAACAGGACAAAAGCACAATGACACGTCAGAGCTATGAAGGCTTTATTACAGTGCATTTGACACACTTGGAGAAATCAACCATCGCTTTGGTGATCCATTTTTGAATCTGGAGTCACTTCAGCACATCATGCCCTTCACAAAATCAACCATTGTTGACACAGAATGTATTGTTGCTGAACAGTTTATTTCTACACAAACAAAACAGAAGAAAAGGCAAAATGGACAACACAAAATCTCCATTCAAAGTACCACAAAACATTAGAAGCAATTCCAAGTGTTCAGACAGCTTCGATTAACTCGTAGCACTTCCACCGCAATGAGTGAGAACTCATTCTCAGTTTGGAGGAATGCATTCACTGACGTTTTATGAAGTGTACAGGCATAAAGCAAAGGGGTTTTGGTGTCGTTTTAGCAATGATATCCATTGATTGCGCTCGTTACCCAAGAACGCCAGTAGATGGCACTGTGTTGAGTGTTGTGTGAGTAACGAAGGATAATTACTACAAATGTTCAGAGAAAATAAACAGGAGTCGAGATTTTATTTGAATCACTGGATAAATCAGGATTGTCTTGTGTTTTGGTGTGTTGTTCAGATATAGAACGTGATCTGTTTTAGTTATAATGTGCACGGGTTGTCTTGGTCTGGTTCTGGTTCTGGCGACGGCCCTGGCATATCAAGTTATTTCTCATTAAGAGTGAATGGTGTTCAGTTTCTAGATACAAGATGAAATAAACATTTACTAGAAACAACTCTAGAGCTGTATCCATCACAGGGGTACAGAACTAGAGCTACACATTCACTCTGTGATATTAGTGAAGTAAAAGTCCTTTTGAGATCAAAAGAGTTCAACATCCAGTTACACCAGTAGGAAACTCTCTGGTGAAGATCTGGAGACTGTGAATCTTCAGCAGGACGCAGAGATCGAACTGTCGGCACAAAGGATGAGTGTGGGTCTCTCACGGCTTTGAGTTTGGATGATATTTTGTTGCTGAAATCAGTCTTGACTCTGGTGCTGTACAAAAATACGTTGATGCTTTTGCAGATCAAAGCCACCTTTGAGGATGGTACATTTGTGGAATTCTACCGATTCCTGTCAGATTCATCCTTCTGCTCCAGAGACATGATGTAATTCTAGCTCAGGTAAGGCAGACAGAGACAATATGGGTGACAAATATAGTTTTTGATCTATAACCCGACATATATTTCTTACATGTTAGTTAGAAAGCAACTGTCTACAATATACTTTCTTAGTCAATACAGTATTTTAATGTGCCTCCACTTAACTGCTTTTTAATGAATCACTTGGGAATGCATTTGTTTTCAAGGCCATTAAAATAATTATAGTTTTACAGCACATTCAAAACACCCCATATACATTGGATAAAAGGATGACCAAGTGGTTGAGGTAGACGGCCATTAATTTAGACTGTAGAGGTGTTGCTCCATGTCATGTTAATATTTGAAACTATAGCAAAGCTGATGTTCAGATGTGGCTATTGGAGTAAATATGCAAATAAGCCTCAAGGGAAAGTATAAAGAGGTGAAGAACATAAATAAAAAATAATAATAATACAAAAAAAGCAGTGGCCATGAAGGTGAACCAACGGATGAAGGCCACATTCAGCTGCAGTGTGAAAGGAAAGTAGCCCTGATTTCAAACAGATACGCATTTTCTATTGCCGTACTCTTAACAAAGAACTCAAACAGGGTCTCACGTTTACATGACTTTTCACACGCATTTGCATGTGACATTTTTGTCTTTCTCCAGAGTGAATGCGCAGATGATTGTCAAAACTTCTCCTTATTCTAAACCTCTTGTCACACTGAGGAAAATGGCGTTTTCTTTTCAGGATGTTTACGCAAGTGCTTTTTCAGGTCTGTGTGATATGCGAAGCTCTTCTCACACTGAAGACACTTGTACGGCTTCTCTCCAGTGTGAACTCTCACGTGAATCTTGAGGTTTCCTTTGAGCGTGAAGCTCTTTCCACAGTGAGGGCAGGAGAAAGGCTTCTCTCCGGTGTGAACTCTCAAGTGATTCTCAAGGTTTGTTCTGTTTACGAAACTCTTTCCACAGTGATGACACATGAAAGGCTTCTCTCCAGTGTGAAGTTTTACATGATTCTTAAGTTGATTCTGGTCCGTGAAACTCCTTTTGCACTGATGACATATAAAACATTTCTCTCTTAAGTGAATCCTCATGTGTTGATTAAAGTTATCTTTATGTCTGAAGCTCTTTCCACACTGATCACAATCAAACGGCTTCTCTCCGGTGTGAACCGTCATGTGAGTCTTAAAATTTCCTTTCGTTGTGAAGCTCTTCCCACACAGTTCACAGGAGAAAGGCTTCTCTCCAGTGTGAACTCTCAAGTGGGCAGTAAGGGTTTTTTTCTGTGTAAATCTCTTTCCACACTGAGAGCATATGAACGGTTTCTCTCCAGCATGAATTTTCATGTGGACTGTAAGGCCTTCTCTTCGACTGAAGCTCCTTCCACACAGTTGGCAGGTGTGAGGCTTCTCTCCAGTGTGAACTCTCATCTGGAGGTTTATAGTTTCTGTTTTATGAGTCTGTGAGTCACTAAAAGATTCTTCTCCATTCATGAAATCATGACATTTCTCATCCTGATTTTTCTCTTCCATTTCATTCAATTCTTTACTCTCCTCTTTCAGCGCCATCAGGCCTAGGGTGAAAAGAAATGAAGACACGTTAACAACAGTCTAATGGCACAGATCAACAGACACGTTACGAAGGGATGAGACAGGAAACAGGATTTTTAATGACGAGACTCTTTACACATATCAAACACATGTACACATTGACGAGATCAGACAGTGACTGAAAGACAGGGGCTGTGTCCGAAATCGCCTACTTCTCCACTATTGAGTAGATGAAAGCAGTAGGCGAGCGAATAAGTATGTCCGAAACCTTAGTAGTCATAAAAGAGTAGGCGAGAAGTTCCCGGATGGCCTTCTGCTTCCGCCCAGATTCTTGAGCGCTTTCCGATAAGTACTTTTCTATCCCAGGAGGCCACGGGAGAGGATACGTCAATCAAACACGGAGGAGAAAGAGGCGTTTTCAAATGTGAGTATTGAAATCCAAAAACGTGTCTGGATGTTACAGGGAAAGATGAACTCTTATCCGGTGGAGAGAGACAGATGAAGGAATGCTCTGAGCGAGTTTATTACAGTAATTAAAAAATAAATAGCCCACTACACCACAAAAGTAATAAAACTTCATCAAAAATTAGCACGTAAAAATATTAAATGAAAAATGGCAAGAAACGAAGTGCTGACATGGATTGTAAAATGTTTTACTCTTTAAATGTTTTACAGGTAGTCACGCTCATGGAGAGCAGGCACACAAATGTTTGACGTAGACACAGCGGCAACCAGATTGTCCCGCACATCTTCTGCCACTCTTGCTTCAAGGTTGTGGGGTTCAGGGGTCCATCATCATGGTCTTCCTCATCCTGTGGATCAATGATGTCCCCATTGAGAAGAGCAGCAATGAGGGACATGATGGACGGCAAAGACAGGAGAAGATGTTCACGGTGATCAGCTGCTTCATCAAAATAAAGCTGCAGAATTGGCACAGCTGTGTTGAGATGACAGAAGGACGGACAGTAGGATGTGGGGTTCAGCGCCCGTAAATACATGATTATTAGTACAAGAAGTCTGAATAAAGCTTTGTTTCATGTGCTAATGACTTGTATGTGCATTTATTGATTATGGTTATTTTTATTCATTCTTTTACTCATTTATGTTTCCTATTGTTATCAGTAAATAAAATATAATTATTTTATTAATTCATGCTTTAAATCACTGCTTGACTGAAATTTTAGATATATTCACCTTGACGGCACGTGTCTAGAGTGTGTTCAGTCATAGCTGTCATATGACAAAACAAATGACATTTTGCTTGTTTTACTAAAACTTCATTTTCAGTAAGAAGTATCATAAGTTGGGCAGCAGCTTTCATTTTTATTGTGCAATTGTTTTCTGGGGTAATCTTATTTTTAGAAGTAATAATTACATTTTAGTGCAAAATCAACATTTTTCTCCAAAGGCGGGATCTTCGAGCAGCTGAGGAAAACTGATCTAGACAGGGTTGTCGAGTAACTGATTATCTTAGGATTACCAGCCGAAGCTCCTGCCATAACCACAAGAGGGCACTCTACCGTGGAACTGTTCATTTCACCAGACTCCACTTCCCATAATTCACACACATACACTCCCACCTCAGTCACTCTTCACTACATTTCCCAGAAGCCTTCACACTTGGACTGATTGCACTCTGATCCATATCACTTCTCACTATTTAAGCTCCACACACTCACACAGTCGCAAAGTCTTGATTTGGTTATCCTGTCATTTCTGAGCGTTTATTCCCGTGTCTTGTTTTCCTGGTCCTGTTTTCTGCCGGTCTGTTCCAGTTACTGATTGTTCGCTGCCTACCTTGTTGGATTTCCTGCTCTGATCACTGGATTGTTGTTTGCCTGCTGACTGCCTCGACCCACCCGCCTCTTTACTGTTTACGACTCTGCTCATCTCTGATATTCCTGTTTGCCGCTGTTTTACCCTGCCTGTTACGGCCATTCTGTGTTTTACTAAAGCCTGCTATTGGATCCCATTCCACTGACTCGCCTGTCGTTTCAGATGCTATGAGGTGTTAGTGCAGCTGTCACTCATATCATTTTTTTAAAATTTTTTTTTTTGTAGAACTTATAATTACATGCAAGATCAGGAAAAACACCATGGTTGTGTAATGAAGGGCGAGTCAGCGAATGTGATCCAAGTGCAGCTTTATTTACAGTAGTCAGAACGGCAGTGGTCAACTCAACAGCAAACAGTAATGGCAGGGAACAGGCAGGCTCGTAGTGATCATCCAGGCGATAAGTCAAAAGGCAGGCAGAAAGACATAAAAAACAAAGACACAGGCAGGATCAGGAAACAGGCAGACACGACAGGGATATAACGCTCAGAGCTGCAATACTTCGCAGTGAAGGTAAGTGAGAGCGGTGCTTAAATAGTGATGGGATGTGAGTGTAATCAGATGACTGTAATGTGTTACAGCTGGCAGGCTGATCAGTGACTGGGTGAGGGGCTTATGGGAAATGTAGTCCGTGTGACAGGGTCCATAGAGTGAGAGGGCGACATCTGGTGGTAAGTGGACGAAAGGCAGGGCGGATTAATTACAGGTTTTATCTTTAACAATAAACAATCACAAATAAAAAGGACAAAAAAATGGGTTTGTGTGCATCATAATATGAGATTAAATACAGAGCAAAAAAAGCACAATGACAAAGTTAAATATCTGAATAATTCATCATAATGCATCAAATGTATATATATTTATCAATTTTGTTATTTATAAGCCTGATGAATGAAACGACAGTTAAATTCAAGAAAAATGTAATTCACTTTTGCTTGGGGATAAAAATTTTTGCATATAAAATAAATTAACGTATTCAAGAGATTGCGGTTTTGGGTTTTCATAATAAAAAAAATATCTTTAAGGATAAAACTGTGGGTCGCTTTAGTAGGGTTGAAAATATAAGAACTGAAATAAACCCCAAATTTATTGGTACAATCACAAATTAAATGGGCCGCAGTTTCTTCAACAAGACCACAAAATGAGCAAGTTCTATCAAGATATTTACAGATAGATGATTTAAACCTGTCACTCGTATCTTTTAAGCTCTCGCGATAACGTCGTAGGTCACATGATAACGCCAGCATGGCACATGATTTCCGGATCGCATTCATACTCAACGAGATTCATACTCTTTTAGTGCTTGTTAAGTACCTACTCGTTGAGTATGCGATTTCGGACGCAGCCAGGGAGAATATATACAAGAGAATTTGAGGAGTGATCAACAAGGCACAGGTGAATGACATTACAACTCAGTCAGACTGGGGAGAAACTAGGTCACGGAACAAACCGAATAGCAATGACGAGGGGAGACTAGATCCTTATGCTAGATCCTTTACCTACTGCACGGATTTTTATTGGGATTACACGCGTGGTCAAAAATATATCACAGGTCCCGGGATTTAACAAGAATAGTGGAGTCAACAAATGTTGAGAAAAGATTGAAGAATGTTTTTACTATACAAAACCAAAACAAGAAGAGTCTGATATTTGGACAAATTTCTCAGTTGTTATTGTTCTTTGTAAGTGTAACAAAATTATTGAAATGCAATGAGCACAAATCTGGCATCTCTGATCCCGTCTCCTGGGTCAAAGTAAGCTTTCCTTTGGGAGATTCCACGTCATGCTAAAGAGCTTCGTAAACATGGCGTACCGAGCTCCTATACTTTTATTCTTATTTACTTAAAACATTGATGAATGCGCTTACACTCAAAAGTTTCAACGGCCTGAAGCTTGCAGTCATTGTTGGGTAACGGATTGTCACTCTAAACCTGAGAAAGATCTTCTGAAAGCCAACAAATTCACTTGGGGTGATGCAGCAAAAGACAAGGATAGCTTGTTAGGATATCTGATTGGTTCTCCTCAAAGAAATTAAGGAAGGCAACAACATTTTTTGGAAAATATAGACTCTAAAATAGCATTTTTACAAAGCTCCATCCTAAACTATGATTGGCCTTCTGGGCAGAGTGAACGAGGCCAAACAACACATCGAAGACTGTGAACATTAAGTATGTACGGTCGACATCCATGTGAAACAAATATGGAGAGACAACAAGCTTTACAGAAACAAAGTGGACTATTTGGGAAAACTTCAACAGGTGAAACAACATACATATAATTAGCATAAAGGAACGTTCCCAAGCAGTTAGACATTGAGCGGGCTCACCACAACCCAAAGCTGAATCCTGATAAACCCCTGAGACCCATCCTGGATCTACTGCTCCATCACCGAGACCAGGAAAACATCCTACGACTTGCTAAACAAAAGGGAGAAATAGATGTGGTTGGGAAAAGAGTCAGCATCTTTCCTGAAGTGAGTCTGGATCTTGCAAAAAGGTGTAAACAAATGGTTCCACCCCTGAAAGCGATGGAAGAGCTGCAAGTCACCTGCTACTTGGTCCACCCCGATTGCCTAAAGATTCAAAATATAAAAGTCTGTTTTCTTGAGGCAAATCCAGACGTTGCACGCTTGGTATTGAACAACCTCGGTCCTGGAGGCCACTGTCCTGCAGAGTTCAGCTCCAGCCCTAATCAAACACACGTGAAGAAGCCAATCAAGTTCTTCGGGACTGTTAGAAAGCCACAGGCAGCTGAGTTTTCATCAGAGTTAGAGCTTTTCTTTTGTCATACCGACTCTTCCCAGAGAGGATGAGTTCCTCGCTGAGCTGAAGAAAGTCATTTGCCAACCACCCTTCTGACTTCAGTCAAACACTTGTCAACTGGGAGGCATGAATAATCATCATACTCTATGGAAAGATACAACTGAACATCATCAGCATCAAAATGATTGCTAAGCTGGACCAAGAATAGGTCCCAATCCTAACGGAACATGTCCTGTCATACATATATGAGGAGAATCATTGAAGGGCTACACCCTTGATACCCACATGATCATGGAGATGTTCTTTAAGATGACTTGATCCAGGGTAACAAAGGCGCACAAATCCAACAACACTTGATGATTACAGGCAGGTGTGTTGGAGCAGGATTGGCTCTGGACTCTGCAGGAAGGAAGATCTCCGGGAACAGGATTGAGAGCTCCTGGTTTAACCGTCACATTTGAGTAAATTCTTGTCCATCTCTACAAGCTGTAATAATGTTATCGGTGCAGGCGGGAGTGTGACCACACACGGGTCATTCCCTACCATGATTGCACAAAAAGTTATTTTAGGAAATGTTTGATTGTTAACATTTTATGTTTGTAATTCGCCAAATACCATGAATGACCTACATTGCAGGAATTGCAGAAATTCAGCGTAAGTGGGAAACCAAAGCTGGTACACTGTGGCAGGAGGGCTGTACGGCGCAGAATGTGAGATCTTGGATACAAGCACGTAAATGTGTGAAATTCGATACACATATAGATCTCATCAGGCCAAACTACTTCCACACAATATGGCAGGGCGGCACGATTTGCGATTATTGAATGCGCAGCTTGTCAGAGCTGTACTGCACTGTGATCAGTAGTAAACGCTTCTCCATCTGAAAGCCAGAGGGCGCTCTTGAGCAGAAACTCAACATATGCTCTTCAGCAACAGAAGATAACACATGTCATATGGCTGTTGCTGAATGAACAGAAGTTTGAAACGCTTTGATTGATTAAACGTTAATAAACACACGACTGCCTTATTCCGTGTAAGAAGCCACATCACCTCACAGAAGGAGTTTGGAGTAAAAACGTTATTAAATGGATGTCTTTTGTTGGATGTTTGATGCGCGTTGCTTTTTCAAATATACATTATAAGCGACTCAAACTCACAGTGCTTTCAGAAGGATTGGCATGTGGTGCCATACTTTTTCCCTGGCGTTGAAAAATATTTATGGTGAAAAAAGGGAAAGAGGAAGTGTTTTAAAACTCCTATATACATAGACGGATTTGGATGAAACTTCAGTTGAGTGTTTGTTGAAGGCCAATCACATGGACTTAACTATTGCGAGTCAAACCCACTTTCAAAAATGGTTTGAAACCACCTTATTTCTTTCCAATTTACTTTAAACGTCATTATAATAATAGCAGATATAAACCTGCAAAAGGAACTCTTGATATCTTAAATACCGCTTCCTGTGCCATGCATCAAACTTTAATCATCTTTTTGGGTATTTCTGAGGCTCTTCAAATGAAATGAAACTCGATACACACACACGAGCTGTCGGCCGTCAGAGAAGAGCATGGAGAGGGAGCTCTGTAGCGCCACCTTTCACAAAAGTGTGGGGTTAGTTTTACCTGGTCACTTTTACATGTACTGCTCTCATCAAGCCTAACAAATTTCTCACTTATAGTCCAACAGCAAGTCAGCTATTTTGGCTTGAATGTGAGTTTTTTGAAAAATCAGGCTGTGAACTTCTAAGGGGTTTGTGTGATTCACACCAAACTTTTTCAACATGAATTTTTTTTACACTGAAAATGCTAAATTGTGAACAGATATTGGATATCTTGAATCCTTTTATCAGGTATTGAATTTGGATAAACAATGAGAAATAATCCATTTTTAATGTTCTCGTCCTTAGATCTCACACTGCTTCAATAACCTCTTGATGGTTTAGAGTTTAGGAGAGAAAGCCTCGCAATTTGAATAAAACATAACTAAATGAAGGCTCTTCTCTAGTGCACTAACAACACCGTTTCATTTAATCAGTTTAATAAAAAGGTTAATTAAAATATAAAAAGACCTTAAGATAAACACTTGTGGACTTACAAATTTTGAACCGCAAATGACAACTTCAGACTCATTTGAAGCGGACCGATCTCGCTGAGAACATGAACACTTGCTTGTTTTAGGAATTGCATTAGACGACAATCAAAATCTGTTTTCTGGTACAGTTTAGATTTAATTTTTTTGTTCAAAATGTTGAATGTCAGGGCTAGGGATGCTAATGATTAATCGACAAATCGATTAATTGTTGATAATAATGTGATCCATTGAACCGGTGTGTCGTGGATTGAGAGAGGTCTCACACACTCACATGAGGAGGAACCACGCGCTGGAGTTACGCTCGGTGGTTTTGGTCTTGCCGCTCGTTCTCTCTCTCAGGCGGACACACGTGTTTGTGATCGAGTCATCGTTGATTAAACTGACTCATAAAGACGCCAGCGAGGAGGGAAAGAAGAGACGACAGACTTTGTGAGCAGCTACCAGTGTCTTTTTGTTTCTGTGATGTTTTATCTCTTAGTTGTTGTCCGTTCTGTTAAATTTGTTATTTGGTTGTCATGTTCATTATTGTCGTTATATGTCGGTTGTGAGAGAGAAAATAAATGCATTTGCTTGATTACACCGTCTATTCATTGTAGTTTGTTTTATATAATCTCCCTGTGCTTTGATTTCTATGCGAGGTGCACCAGGCGAGGTTTGTGTGTGCACTCACCGCCATTAGTTCTGTCCAAATGTAAGCTGTGATATTATTATTTTGTGCATTTCTATATAAAGATCTGATTTCTCTCATATAGGACGCATTTGGTTAAGAATCAACGGTATAAAGTGGTGACTAGACAACTGTAAAGTTCATCACTGACATTTCACTGTTTGCTTTTTGCAAAATAAATGTATTTGTTGGATACTGTTGCATAATGTAGTAGTAGAAATGAATGGCTTTAAATCCATTTTTTTGAATTCAGAAGTAAATACTGGGTTTGATTTGACAAAAAATGGGTCATTGAATTTATGACACGCAACTCGGGACATAAAGAATAACGACACATTAAATGAGGGTAAACAATAAAGAATCATGACGCAGAATCACTGAAGAGACCAACCGACCTGTTTGTTCCTCAGTTTCTTCTTGTTTCAAACTGAACACTTCTTCAATCTTCACGTCTTCACTCTCCTCTTTAATCAACGCCATCTTTGTTTGTTCCTCAGTTTCTTCATGTTTGACTCTGAATGTTTCTTCAATCTTCACGTCTTCACTCTCCTCTTTAATAAACGCCATCTTTACAATAGTGTGACGAGGATCTCAGTCGCTTCTCCAGGAGTTTCTCTGTGTGTTTGACACTCTGTCATGATGAAGATGAGAACAATTAACAGAGAGAAAAACACATCCAGATAAAAAAAAACATTCCAGTGATCAAAGCTGAAGGTTCAGCATCATATTCCTCCAGTCTTCAGTGTCACATGATCTTGATATGATGATCTGATGATCAAGAAACATTTATGATTATCATCAGTGTTGAAAACAGTTCATATTTTTGTGGAAATGGGGACACGTTTTAATTTTCAGGATTCTTTGATGAACAGAAAGTTCAAAGAACAGCATTTATTTGCAGTTATGAAATATTTTTAAATGTATTATTTGTTGTTATGTATTCTCATTCTTTCAGCGTGAGCCTCACTATCACTGTATTAATTTGAGTCATTTTACTGCACAATCTGGGAGAAAATTAGAGGCAAAATCATCCCAAACGTCAAAGTGCATTCGAGCACTTGGATCATTTCCTCTCATCTAAACTCTCATAATTTTGCCTTTAATTTTCTCCAAAGCTCTACAGTAAAATGACTTGAAAATGAATACAGGAATAGTAATGCAGTTATAGTAGTTATGTGTGTCATGATGAAATTTTCTGATGTCTCTTCACGGTCTTCACAGGGTTAAATAGCAGATATATATATATTAACATCAGAAATCTGTACCGTAAGTGCTCGAGCAGACGCGCAGGCATGACCGCAGTGATCTCGGTCAGTCATGAGTCTCAAACATCTGGACTGTCAGACACCAAACACGCTTTTCTGATGGACTCACGTGTGGATGCTTAGAAACTGTTCTGTATTGATATCAGATTCATCACACTGATGCAATAATTAACTTGTTTCACAGTAATCTATATAATTGTCCGAACAAGTTGTAATGATTTAAACACTTTAAATGATTAAAACACAAACCTTTCTTCCGCACAATCACACGTGCAGGAGCTCGGCGCAGCCTTATGACGTCAGGTCGCCACTCCAAAATAAAAGTCCCGCTCACACTCTGAAATTCACACACAGAAAACAAGGATTGATTCAAAGGATAAATCACAAATTCCCAAAGCTATCGAAACCACTGAGATTTTTAAAAAGCTTATATGTAATTGTGACATGATATTGTGATAACCAAATGACCAAATATTCAACATTTGTGATATTCTCAATCGTGAATAAAGTCAAGTATTCATACTACACATGATTGGAAAGAACTTTTGAGTATTTCAAACTCATTATGAATGTGTTGAGTTTGTGTTTGCAGAGAAAGATCAACTGTTTAATTTAATCTAGTATTTAACTAAAACTGAATCATTTTCATGATGAAAATGTCCGTCTTATTCCATCTCAGTTTCTCCACAGAATTTAAGGGCAATAAATAAAATCAGATTTCAACGTTGCTTTGTTAAAGTGCTTTATATTAAAGGTCCTGTGAGGGATTACACTGATGGTGGGTTTAAAACTATTGATTTTGACTGTCTGAGTGGAAAACTTACAATAGTTAAAGTCATTTAATCTAAATGGTAGTGACATCTGTATTTCACTGCCTATATTTCAGGCTTTTTCAATAACAAAGAAATACAATTTTAGCTAATTATAACCGAATTATAAGTAACATACGAACTGTAAAGAGAACTTGGAAGCCGCTGGAAGAAAAAAAAAACCCATTAGATTGCATGATGTACTCTCAAGAAAACAAGACGGAAACTCTTTATGATAAGATTCATTAGTTAACATGAACTAATAATGAACTGCACTTCTACAGCATTTATTCATCTTTGTTAAAGGTAATTTCAGCGTTTACTAATACATGATTAAAATCTTGTTCACATTAGTTAATGCACTGTGAACTAACATGAACAAACAATGAACAACTGTGTTTTCATTAATGTTAATGAAGATTATAAATACAGTAACAGATGTACTGCTCATGATTAGTTCATGTTAGTTAATACATTAACTAATGACCGTTACTGTGAAGTGTTACCAACGCAACATTATGAACCGCTTGTTATTAGAAGAAAATTGTGTACACACATTATTAATAAAACATACTGTGAGCAGATAATCATGACTTTCTGTGTAGGCCGTTTAATAAAGTCTGTGTTTATGAGGAGATATCATAGATTGTTCTTTCTGTTTCCATTTACAGTAAAATTTCTGGAAACACAATGACTCTATTCTCAAAGTTTCATGAGTTTATTCTTGACATTTTCCTGAGACTTTTTTTAAAGCACACTGGCCAACAGCAGCCGGAAGCAATTCTTCAAGTTATGATCCTTTTCTTTTCATGTCCAATCACAAATACATCTATCAAGAAGGTTTTTGAGTGGATAAAATTGATTCATTCAAAAGTAATCCATTTAAACTCGATGGAGTCCAATAATATTTTATTTAAAACATATGCACACATTCACTCTTGTCTGTACTGTCTAATAGATCAAAAATGTAAAAAACGATTCTTATCTCGTCACAGTCATTTTTGAAAGACCATTTAAATGATTGAATATTTTCATTTCAAAACGGTGAAGTCACATTTTAAAACAGTCGAGTGGTTTTCATGACAGGATGTGACTGTGGGTCACGGTGGATGCTGCCGTTTCCAGTTCCTGGGGGGCTCTTGACCCCCTCAAAGCCTATGGTGGAGACAGGCCTGTCCTAAAACATCTCATTCTTCAACATCAGGCAGTGTTTCACCCCAATATACTCCAGACCAAGTTCTTTTTCACTCTTCACTTGGGAGTTGTTTTAAGGTGCGTAACTTCACAGCTTTTCCAAATTTATATTACTCTCGGGTTAAAAACACTGGGTTTAAAACAACCCAAGGGCTGGGTAACTGTACGACAGAATGTTGATACAATAGGAAAGAAGACATGGTTCTGGTTCAATGACTGAAATCAGTGCCCAGGAGGCAGAATTTGTTATATTTTCATTTACATTTAGTCATTTAGCAGACGCTTTTATCTAAAGTGACTTACAAGTGAGGAAAACAAACAAGCGATTCTTCATGAATTGGTAAATAACACAGGAAGTGCTCACATTACAAGTTTCATACATTGCTCAGTACCATAAGCTAGAGTAGGAAGGGAAAAGATGAAGAGGGGCGTGACGTGGGCTCTCTTAGGCTCGTTGAAGACAAGACGAGCAGCAGCGTTCTGGATCAATTGAAGAGGTTTGATTGCACTTGACGGCAGACCAGCCAGAAGAGCATTGCAGTAATCAAGCCTTGAAATGACCAGGGCCTGGACAAGCAGTTGTGTTGCTCAGTCAGGAAGGGACGGATTTTCCTGATGTTGCGAAGTGCAAATCTGCATGACCGCGCCGTCTTTGAGATGTGAAGGTCAGTTGGTCATCGAAGATAACTCCAAGATTTCTGGTCGACTTTGATGGGGTAATGGTGGTTGTACCAAGCTGTATGTTGATGTCGTGTTGTAGGGTAGGAGTGGCAGGGAAGACTAAAAGCTCAGTCTTTGCCAGGTTGAGCTGCAGGTGGTGTTCTTCCATCCAGGTGGAGATATCCGCCAGACAGCTTGAGATCCGTGCAGCTACTGTGGAATCATCTGGCTGGAAGGACAGGTAGAGTTGTGTGTCATCAGCATAGCAGTGGTAGGAGAAACCATGTGCCTGTATGATGGGACCCAGTGATGTATTATAAATGGAGAATGGGAGGGGACCAAGAACTGAACCCTGAGGAACCCCAGTGATCAGTTCATGAGGTTTGGATACCTCCCCTCCCCAGGCGACTCTGAAAGACCTACCTGTGAGATAGGACTCAAACCACTGAAGTGCAGTACCTGAGATGCCCAGTGAGAGAGGGTGGACAGAAGAATTTGATGGTTTATAGTGTCGAAGGCAGCAGATAGATCCAGCAGAATGAGAACAGATGATTTGGAACCAGCCTTTGCAATTCGCAGGGATTTCGTGACAGACAGTAGCGCAGTCTCTGTGGAATGGCCGCTCTTGAAACCAGATTGGTTGACGTCCAGATGGTTGTTCTGTGTGAATAACTGTATACAACATAACTAGTCTTTGCATTAATCTATCGTAAGCATGAGAAACTATGAAATTAGCAACAGCAACAATACTACTACTATGTGTTTGTAATACTTTACATAGTACAGATTTCAAGATGACGATGACAGAAAAATATGAGTGAATGAAATATCATTGAGAGATGACAGAAGTGTTTTACTCTAGATATCTCCAGAAACATCCAGGGTGTGATCGGTCCCGCGTCTCTTTATGAATCGCAGGATCAGCTGCCAGCCGGTCATCACACAGCCAAACACACGGTCTTCACAGCGCATGGAGCCGCACCAAACACACACAGAGAATATAACCAGTTTGTTATTAAAAGCACCATCACTTCGAATCACTTCTTCATTACAGCTCTGCAGTCTCACCAATAAATCACCAAGACCATTCAAACTAGTTCTTAGGCTCTGCTATCACAAACTTTCACCACACCGCTGGGCTAAAAATGCAGAAGTGTGAAAATGGCTGATTGGAAGATCTTACCAGCTATATAGACTCTTTTCATTCCTGTCAAGGCACGTCACTTCCAATCAACCCCGTTCTTCGTCTTTCCACTACTGACTCACGGCCGATTGTGTGTGATCTTGAACTGGCGATTTCCTTCAGTCAGTCTTCAGTCTAGAGAAATAGTCAAGAAAATATCACAGACCCACTGTTTGTAAAAGAATATTTTACAGCAAACTGCTCCTCTTACCTTTCAATGAAGTAATATTTATATGTTCTAAGTAAACAGGCAGTGTTTGAGGATGGGGAGACTGTTGTTCTCCGAAGTGAACCGAAGTTCTCAAGACATTCAGAGCAAGACGGGTGGCTGTTCAGAAGGACTATAGACACATGATGGCAATGGTATATAATCCCCCACAGATCATTAGTTATAACTTGTCAAATTTGTCTCTATTTGGATGCAAGTAAAAACACAATGTTTTTGTGTGTGTCCCTTTAAATGCAAATGAGCTGCTGCTCCAGAAGAGGGCGGAGCTTTAACAGCTCAACAACAAAGCTGGAGAATCTCACGCAGACAAAATGAGGAAAGTGTTCAAACGGATGGAGAGACTCGGGAAGAATTTCCAACTTCTAGGATGCAACTTTTTAGAGCGTCAGCTTTGCGTAAATACACTCCTAATGACCTGGCAGCTGAATTACCGTGCATCTGACACTGATCCTCCCCATCGCTGGTCATTTCCATGACTTTAAATGTACTGCATCTCATCAGTAACATGAATTATTGCTTTGTAACTGCTTGTAATCATCAGATGTTTCTGCACTGTTTCACCTGCTCTCACGATTCTCCTTCTCGTGAACTTGCCTAAAGTAATCGCTCTTTCTACACAAGCCATATATGCAAAGCTGTAAACATGACACTAATGGGATGTAATGTTAATTTAGGCAGCGTTTTTAAGATACAGAACATACTTGGATGCCTATTCACTTCAATATTCACCAAATCACACGAAGACAATAATGCTCTTCAGCACTCACCACTTCTACCGACACTATGTCTTTTTTTGTTGGCAAAACAGAGCGAAAACAGTCAAAATAGACAATGTTGCACCTAAAAATTGCTACTTACAATTAACTTTTTGTTTATTGAACAGATGAGAAAAATGCAGTGTTTCTCAAGAGCGTTTGAGTGGGTTGTGGAGCTTGAACCCAGGTGAAAATAAAGTACTTGAATGTGCTAAAAAAATACTTAAATACAAGCAAACACATTTGCTGTACATTCTTACTTTTGTGCTAAATAAAATGGTAAAAGTAATGCATTGAGAGTACACTATTTAAAGGAAAATTTCTTCTTCAGTGCATGTGGAAAAGTCAACAAATACTTCAATTGATTTTTAGTGCATTGAAATAAAATATACTACTGCAAAAATCTAGTGTTATTAGTGTATTTAAAAGTGTATAAAAAAATAATTCTGAAATGAACGAATCCTTTCAATTTCACACAGATAAGTTTGCCATATAAAACCCTCATTTTCCACTCATGAATCTCTTCTCTCCGGTGTGAACTCTCATGTGAGTTTTCAGATTTCCTTTCTGCGTGAAGCTCTTCCCACACGGTTTGCAGGTGTACGGCTTCTGTCCGGTGTGAAGCCTCATGTGGACGCTGAGGCTGCTGTTGTGGCTGAAGCTCTTTCCACACTGACCGCACATGAACGGCTTCTCTCCGGTGTGACTGTTCTTGTGACACCTAAGGTTTAGTTCTGTCGTGAAGCTCTTCCCACACTGATCGCATATGAACAGCTTCTCTCCGGTGTGACTTCTCATGTGGTAATCAAAAGTGTTTTTATGTGTGAAGCTCTTCCCACACTGTTGGCAGGTGAACGGCTTCTCTCCGGTGTGAATTCTCATGTGCACTTCAAGGCCTTGTTTTCGCCTGAAACTTTTTCCGCACTGTTGGCAAGCGAAAGCTCTCTCTCCGGTGTGACTGCTCGTGTGGTAATCGAGGATGATCTTCTGCGTGAAGCTCTTTCCACACTGAGTGCAGGAGTAAGGCTTCTCTCCGGTGTGAAGCCTCATGTGGACGATGAGGCTACTGTTGTGCGTGAAGCTCTTTCCACACTGACCGCATGTGAACGGCTTCTCTCCGGTGTGACTGTTCATGTGATACCTAAGGTTTGGTTCTGCTGTGAAGCTCTTCCCACACTGTTGGCAGGTGAAAGGCTTCTCTCCAGTGTGAACTCGCATGTGTATTTTAAGGTTTCCTTTTTGAGTGAAGCTCTTTCCACACTGTTGGCAGGTGTGAGGTTTCTCTCCAGTGTGAACTCTCATGTGGACTGCAAGGGTGTGTTTGTGATGGAAGCTCTTTCCACACTGACGGCATGTTAAAAGCTTCTCTCCAGTTTGATCTGCAGTCATGAAATCGTGTTTCTCATATTGATTTTCCTCTTCAATTTCATTCAGTTGTTCACTCTCCTCTTTCAGCGCCATCAGGTCTATCAAGAAAAAAGACAAAGACAAGTTAACCTCAGTTCAATGACACAAAGCAACAGAAACCAAAACAAGATAAAGCATCAGAAACAACAACATATACACTGATCAGGCATCACATGATGACACTGACAGGTGAATCACACGGATCATCTCTTTATCTCCTGTCAGTGGTGGATATATTAGGCAGCAAATTAACATTTTGTCCTCAAACTTGATGTTAGAAGCAGGAAAAATGGGCAAGCGTAAGGATTTGAGTGAGTTTGTGATGCTAGACGACTGGGTCAGAGCATCTCCAGAACTGCAGCTCTTGTGGAGTGTTCCTGGTCTGCAGTGGTCAGGATCGATCAAAAGTGCTCCAAGGAAGGAAAAGTGGTGAACCGGAGACAGGGTCACGGCCGAGGGTCACTGATGCCCGTGTGGTCCGATCCAACAGACGAGCTCCTGGAGCTCAAACTGCTCCAGAAGTTAATGCTGGTTCTGATAGAGAGGTGTCAGAACACACAGAGCATCAGTTTGTTGTGTTTGGAGCTGCAGACGAGACCAGTCAGGTGACCATGATGACCCCTGTCCACCACCGAAAGAGCCAACAGTGGGACGTGAGCGTCAGAACTGAAACTTTCCTTACTAAAGTTACTAAAGTGAATTAGATCTTTCGACAACATTCTCTTGGGTAGCTTGAGAATTATGTTGGCATTTGTGTACAAGAATTAACATGGTTAAGGTCCTATCAATCAGGGGAGCGTTTCCCGTACAATGACATGACTCACTGCTTCATTACAACAGTACGATGCATCGTTGAATAAATCAACTATCTAGTCTGTTTCCCGAAACCGTATGGCCGCAAACCTGTCGTTCAGTCGGTGAATGAAGTCATGCAGCTGGTGGAGTAATAACTTCTTTAAATTAATCCGTTTGATATCGACTGACTGGTTCTCAGTCGGAAAAGGGTGGCTTGTCCTCTTCAGGTTGGTGGAGAGCTCCTGCCTCAAGTGGAGGAGTTCAAGTCTCTTGGGGTTTTGTTCAAGAGTGAGGGAAGGAAGGAGCGTGAGGTTGACGGACGGATCGGTGCAGCTTCTGCAGTGATGCGGTCGATGTACCGGTCTGTCGTGGTGAAGAAGGAGCTGAGCTGCGAGGCGAAGCTCTCGATTTACCGGTCAATCTACGTTCCTACTCTCACCTATGGTCATGAGCTTTGGGTCATGACCGAGAGAATGAGATCCCGGATACAGGCGGCCGAAATGAGCTTTCTCCGCAGGGTGGCAGGGCGCTCCCTTAGAGATAGGGTGAGGAGCTCGGTCACTCGGGAGGAGCTCAAAGTAGATCCGTTGCTCCTTCACATCGAGAGGAGTCAGCTGAGGTGGCTCGGGTATCTGTTTCGGATGCCTCCTGGATGCCTCCCTAGGGCTAGCATGTCCCACTGGGAGAAGGCCCTGGGGTTCTAGGACACGCTGGAGAGACTATGTCTCTCGGCTGGCCTGGGAACGCCTCGGTGTCCCCCCGGAAGAGCTGGAGGAAGTGTGTGGGGAGAGGGAAGTCTGGGAATCTCTGCTCAGACTGCTGCCCCCGCGACCCGGCCCCGGATAAGCGGAAGAAAATGAATGAATGAATGAAAAACGTTTGATATCGAATTAATGCTTGATTTTTTGCTATAAATTATGGACATGGCATCTGAGGACTACTTCTCATTTTTCTCAGATATTTTGCTTTATTTCCAGATTCAATCAATGGCTCTGTAACGAAGGAGCGAGTCAACGGATGAGATCCAACTGCAGGCTTTATTCAGTAGAAAACAGGGTCAGACAGGCAGTGGTAACCAACAGCAAACAGGTATGAGGTATGAACAGACAGAGACGTAAACTTGAACAGGCAGATCGTTCAGGGCAGACTGTAAAACAACACAGTCCTAAACAATCGGAACACAGTGGGAACAGGCAGAATGACAACGGGTAAACAAGACAGGGAATAACGCTTAGAAATGATAACCAGGGTTGATCAAGACCTCGCAATGACAGCGAGGCTGAATGTCCTTTAAATAGTCTGCAGCTGGTTGAGGTAATCGGTGATTGGTAAGGGGCTTCTGGGAAATGTAGTTGCATTTAATGGATGAGTGAGTGAGTAGAGTCCGTGGTGAAGTGCCCTCTTGTGGTTCTAGTGGGCACTTCAACTGACGATCATGACAGCCTCATTCTGACGCAGAAGCTTTTATCCAAAGCGACTTACAAGGGGAGCAATCAGGGGTTAGGTGTCTTGCTCAAGGGCACTTTAGTCATGGTATCAAAGGTGGAGAGAGTGCTGTTCATTCACAATCCCCACGTTCAATTCCTGCCGGCATGGGAATCGAACCGGCAACCTTCAGATTACAAACCCGACTCCCTCACCACTAGGCCACGAATACCCCAACAAATCTTTGAACTATGTTAGTAAAGATGGAACTTGCGATGTTAGTTGGCTAACAATGCTCTTGGGCGCAGATTGCTACTACTTGTATATCAAGTGATATCCCATCAAACTTATCGGGGTAGTTGTGGCCTAATGGTGAGGGAGTCGGGCTTGTAACCTGAAGGTTGTCGGTTCGATTCCCACTCTGGCAGGAATTGAAGGTGGGGATTGTTAATGAACAGCACTCTCTCCACCTTCAATACCATGACTAAAGTGCCCTTGAGCAAGACACCTGACCCCTGATTGTTCCCCGGGCGCTGTCGCAATAGCTGCCACTGCTCCGGGTGTGTGTTCACTGTGTGTGTGTGTTCACTACTCACTGCTGTGTGTGTGCACTTGGGATGGGTTAAATGCAGAGCACAAATTTCGAGTATGGGTCACCATACTTGACAATACGTCATGAGTTTCACTTTCACTTTCAAACACAAGTATGGTGTACCACAGGGCTCTGTGTTGGGTCCTCTGCTTTTCTCATTGCTCATGTTTCCCGGGGGACATTATCATTCACTGTTAATGTTATAAAAGATGAGATGACTGGTAATTAAGTAAGTTGTTAAATCTCAACTTATGTACTGGTAATGTGATCCACTATCTGTGTATAAATGTATGTATATAAATAAAGGTGACTCGAGTTGTTACTGTGCTGATGTTTAGGACAATAATGTTATCAAAAGTTATAACTGGCTGTCATGTTGTTTCCATAAGAAAGTTTAGCTTTTAACCTACTAAACAACAGATGTTATTATGTCACAATCATTTGTTTGGAAATAAATGTTTTTCGGCCTCTGAATTTTGAGGCTCTGAATGTTGATAGTGTCCATGAGCATTTCACAAAAACATGTATTTATGATAAATAAATGTGTCTGTTACGTACCACTATATAAGTAACTGATAGAAATGAATGGTTTCAATTTACTATTTATTTACATCTATATTATTTTCCTAATTTAATGCCTTCCATGTCATAATAACAGACGCCCAGCATGGAAGTCAGATCTTCTCAGGTTTCAGGCAGCATTAGTATTAGTCTGGTCATGTGATCTCAACATGTCTGTCCACATGCGCTCCACATCACATTAAAGCGCTTTAAATTAACTAACTCATATGACAGTCTTCAAAAATATCACTCACTTCTGTAGAGCTGGACATGTTAATAAGTATCAAAGAGTTCAGCTTTGAGAATGACCAACCTGTTTGTTCCTCAGTTTCTTCATGTTTGACTCTGAATGTTTCTTCAATCTTCACGTCTTCACTCTCCTCTTTAATAAACGCCATCTTTATAATAGTGTGACGAGGATCTCAGTCGCTTCTCCAGGAGTTTCTCTGTGTGTTTGACACTCTGTCATGATGAAGATGAGAACAATTAACAGAGAGAAAAACAATGATTATGGGGAAAAAAAACTGATGGAGACCGTCTAAACATTTTAGTGTGCGTTCACACTTGTGGTTCGGTTGGTTTGGTTCGTTCGGTCCGGACCAAAAAACAAAAACAGAACATATAGTCCTGGTCCTCTCAGCGTTCACACTGGCATTTTTAACAGCGAACCTGAAGTTACCGAACCAAAGGCGTAGGGATACGATCACGACCCGATTGGTCGCTTTTATGACGTATATTTGGCGACGGACTCGCTTACCGAACATTCAAAACAACGCTGTGTTCTGGATTAAACACCATCATGCTTTATTTTTACCAGCTGAGAATCACGAAGAGCTCATCAAATGTTCAAAACATTCAGAACAGCAGCAGGATTTCCTCCGTTGTTCACAGAAACAGAAACTTCACCTCCTCGTTGCTCCATGTTTGCCCTCGACCCATTTTGGATACGCCGATCTTCCCGCATCGTCAAATCAGTGACTCGTAGCGTCGCATTCGTGACATCACGTCCTGTTTTTGGTTGGTTTACGTCTTTGGTCCGTGCCGCGTTCATATATCAATTGAACCGCACCAGAGTTCGTTTGGAAGTGGACCCAGACCCATCTTTTTAGCGGTCTCGGGTTCTGATGGCAGCGTTCACATATGAACCGCACTGACTGAGCGATCGCACCAGGGTTCGCTTTAATCCAACCAAACATGACAAGTGTGAACGCAGCCTAAAATACTGACAAAAGTTCTGTTATGTAGGTTAGAGAGCATACTAAGTTAGTAAAGCCGGACCAAACAGGGTTTGTGAAATCACGTTACGGCACTGATAATATACGCTGACTTCTGAACGATATTAATGTTGTTCAAAGTGAAGCGCGTCCTGCTCTTGTTCTCTCCCTTCATGCTCAAAAGCTTCAGACAGGGTCGAGTGGGACTTTTCCTTTGCTACTTTCAGGAAATTCAACCTAAGGCGTAGTTTTATTAGGTGGATCCAGTTGCTTTGCCCGAACGGTTTTAGCAGAGCTCAGAAGACAGAGTGGACATTTCCATGGCACTGCAGCGGGAGGAGATCATGGAGCTTCACTGCACTGATGATGGACTAATATATGTGTCTAACCCAGAGCTCTCTCCCAGCGTCACTGGGGTGGATTTCTTATTGCAGTGTTTCTAATGCTTCTGAATCCATTGCATTACCCTACAACATTTCTTCTTTAGAACACTTAAAATCAATTTCCCCTTTCCAAACATCAGAGAATGGCTTCAGATATCTGGGTATTGTCACAGCTTCACTTAAAGAACTGATAGAGAAAATCAAGGTGAACTTGAATGCATGGCGGTTCTCCCGATTTCACTCCTGGAGAGAATAAATGCAACGAAACTGAAGCTTTTGTATTTATTCCAATCTATACCCAGTTATTTAGCAAGTTCATTGTTCAAAGAGCTCAGCAAGCACCTTTCAAAGTTTATCTGGAGGAATAAAATGCCACGGATGACATGTTCCAAACCAATGAAGCCAAAACACAAGGCTGGGATCGCTTTGCCAAATCTTCAGATATATCATTGGGCGGCCCAGATAAAACATGAGACTCTCTGGTATGACAAAGGTTTCTAACATTTGTTGAGAACTAAGAAAATGTAGAAAAGATTTCAGCACATTTTACCATATCAAACACTCGTAGAGCCCTGGAGAGATGTTAAGACTTAATTAAAAATTTCTGCCTCTCTTTCCCTGTCTTCCCACTTCCTTTTAATCCTGATTTTCCTTCAACATTCCAGGGTATGGGTCTGTCAGCATGACTGAAACTGGGACTCTCTCAAATATCTCGTCTATTTTCAGAAGGCACTCTAAAGTCTTTCTAGCAGATTATGGAGTTACGGCACTTTTTAAAACCAAAACTAGACAAAGAAGAGTTGAGATTGGAAACCACCGAGACTGAAGCCCTTTAACTGATCTCAGTGTTTCAGCTCCGCCGCAACGCGTCTGAATGATGAAGCCATAATGTTCTTCCCTTGGGATCCATGAGCTCAACTTTAATTTTTTTAATACATTATATCTTACACTGATGCGAATTATGAGGATGTTTATCAAGTCTGTGTTTCAAATATAAAAAAGATAAAGGAACATTTATTCATCGTTTTTGGCACTGCGACAAACTTTTGGCATATTGGAAGAAACCCCAGTGTAATGAAAGATCTTCTGACTCCAGCGCTGTGTTTATTGAATCTTAATGTGAAGAATCTGATTAAAACAGATGATGAGGTTCACCTGTTCTTTATCTCTTTACTTCTTTTACATTTTGTTCATTCAGTCACATGATTATGTTGTTATACTGTTAATTTGATCCTGTGGGCAAACTATAATAATAAACAGATGTTTGTGTTTGTTCTCTTGACATTCACTCAGTTTTGATGCTCAGATTCTCCATCATCACTGACAGAAATGAGACGCTTCTGTTGTTACACGCCTTTACTCACAAAAAACTTATTAGAAACATCACAGTTAAACAACAACTCACTGCACAGCTCTCTAAAATATTGTCACAGGGTTATATTTACTTAAACGATTTAAACAAACCTTTCTTCAGCAGAATCACAGATGCAGGAGCGCGGCGCGGTCTTATGACGTCATGTCGCCACACCAAAATAAAAGTCCCGTTCACACGATAAAACTAACAGAAATTCACATACAGAAAACACATCAAAATGATAAGAGTAATTATCGATTGAAAGGATAAATCACACATTTTCAAAGCTTTCAATACCACTTGTATTTTTCCAAAAGCTTCTGGCTTATAAATAAATGTAAGCCAGAGTGAAGTAATATCAATACCAACTACAGCGCATTCTTCATGCTATAAACGACTGAAAAATACTAAATACTTTAATATTTAAATATAAAACAAAATATTTTAAATGAATAAATAATTCTAAAGAATTCTAAATGAAATATTTTGGCTGTATTTTATTAACTAAACTAGAATCCTTATCTCATATTTCTCCACAGAATAAAAGAACAAATCAAAATTTCAACTACACGTGGAAAAAAGTGCATCATATCAAAGGGCCAAACAGATCAACAACAAACTGTAAAAACTACAGAAAAAGGACAGGGAACATTAAGGGATCTTGGGTGAAGCGGCAGCGGCTGTTCTCCGGTCAGTGGCTGCAGCAGATCCACTGATCCCAGTTCTGTTTGTACATTATCTCTCGTTCCGAACCGGCGGTGTATTTCTCAGCTGATTAGCGAGGTACTCATTCTCACATCAGTGTTTGTACTATTGATCGCTAGGCTGTGAGTTCATAGAATAAAGCATCACAGACCACAGTAAGAGTGTGCAGACAGGAGTGTTTTCTCTACAGAGCTGACGGGTTGAGCTACTGCCACTCTGGAGATTCATGTCTCACATCAACAGGACAAATGCAGAAAGACTTGCTGTGAGAAGAACGGTCACGCCACACACTACGCAAACATTGATATATCTAGATTACTGTCAGGTATGGAAATAATGTTTGCATTTTTTCCTCATCCCGAGAGCTTCGTCATTGTACAGTTTCGTCTTTACTGTCCCAAAGCGAGTGTACGGCTCTGTGTGTCACTGTCAGTGAGGACTGTACATTTGGTACCATAGACAAAGTCACAGTTCATACATTTCAAGGATAAATATTCTGATAAAGGTGTTTGTAGAAGACATGTGGAAGTTGTGGGTTTGCAAAGGTAAGAATCAGTGCAGAATCAGTGTCAAAGTCCTGACGCACTTTCACGCTCAACCGTCCACTAAAATCCCCCGAAGGGATTTACAGAGTGTTTTGTGTCTTTTCTTGTAGACCTTCCCCCTTTTCCTGTGAGGACTGGATCCTGCAGATAGACAATTGAGTGGCTTGGTTATTTTGGAGTAACCATTCGACAAAACGAAGTTAATACCCAGCGAAGCATAGCAAGAATTGTAACTCTCGAGCCAATCTTTCAGTGAAAAGACTGGGGTTGCTATAAAACAAATAAGGCTTTTGAAATGCACTTCATCCTCTCTTGATCAGGGACAAAGATGTTCTGTTGGGTTGGGTTAGTGATACAGGTGGTCAAGAACATTTGTGACCATCTGGAACCAATACAGTTGATGAAAGTTCCTCAGAACAAGAGAAGGTTATGCAACCTGGATGTAACCAAGGCATGTGACCTTCAACCTCAAACGAAGCAAAACTGGGTTGAATGGTAAAGGAAGAAAGAGGGATCAAGTTAAATATCTCCAAAACAGTTGTGACTGGAGAGCCCAGCTGTGTCCGAAAGCGTCCACTCGTTCACTAACCCCTATATAGTGCACGGCAGTCGAGCGCACTAGATCAGCAAAGAGTGAACGAAAACGAGTGAGCGAATTCGGACGCTGACGTTAATAGCAGACAATTCCGTCATGAACATGTCCTGTACCCGTTTAAAATGAGCGGCTCCTCATCCGTCCCTAAAGCACATCCGTCAATACATCATATTCTGAGACACTGCACAACAGTTCACTGACATGAGAAAAATGCACCAAATGATCATGTGATAAGAAGTATAAACCTGTATCATTTCGCTTCAAAATATCTTTACAAAGATGTTCTAATTCATAAAAATGACACTTGTATTTGTAGAAGTTGCCGCTTCCCGTATTACCATCCGCCATATTTATTTTTCTTTCTCGCGCGATCGTCTCATCGCGTTGGATTTTGGGTGACGGCGCTTTAACGAGTGTACGTCGAATGTACGCTCAAAATCAGAGAGGATTGTGGGTAAAAGTAGTGAACGAATGTAGGGAATGAAGTCGTTCACTCAGAATTCGGACAGCACTACAAAACCGACACCAGATATAGTGCACTATATAGTGGATAGGGAGCGCTTTCAGACACAGCTATAGTGTCTAAGAGATTCTCACACTCAGTGCCTTCAAAAACAGCCTTGATGGACATGAGGACTGGCAGCAGAACCTGCTACCGGTTCACAGAGAACCAAGATGCTCCATGCACATCTCTCTCCATCAGCTGTGAATTCTCACAGGAATCAACAAGGTAGTCACTTTTCCATTGCACTGTGAACGTTTAATGGGATGTGCTCCACAAAGACATTTCAGATTATAATTGGTTTTGGGTACAAACAGTACCAACATCCTCAGAGTTTGCCTTTCTTGTGTGTTTAAAGTGCTCACCCTTGAGAGAAGAATCACATTTCAGCAGTGGCGCTGACATTAAACGTGAAGGCAGAAGAAGTCATGTCACGCTCTGATGTTCTAGGGCCATATACACAAACACTGATCTAACCACTGGGTTTAACTGAAAACTCATACCTATTATGGGCCTGAATGGACACATGCATGCAAAAAAAATGAAAATGCACATAAAACAGAGGATAGACCTGACGATTCAACAAACTCAAACGCCGTTGCTTAAGGATGAGGTGAAATAAGTGAGAAAGAAAAGCGGATGTGTCAGAGTAGTTTGGATCTGTGCAGCTGGTGTTAAAGTGACAGAAGCCCCAGCGTCTGCATCATCTGAGCTTACAATCATCTAGAAATGAAACCGGTGGAATTGTGTGTGAAGTCGGGCGATTGGAGACAGTCCCAGTTTTGGCTGTTTTGGCCCCAACTGAAGCCGTTCTCAGAAAATACCCAATTTAGAAAATGACTTGAAACAAACATGACTTGATGTATTTTTATTTATGCATTTTTAAGTGTGATGTTTTTATTACACCAACTGCAACTAAACGGTCTTTCTCCGGAGAGGATTTTTGAAATTGAAATCTTTGTCTAAATCTTTGTCTATCACACTGAGGAAAATCACGTTTTCTTTTCAGAATGAGTTTGCGAATGGCGTTTCAGGTCTGCGTGATATGTGAAGCTCTTCTCACACTGAAGACACTTGTACGGCTTCTCTCCAGTGTGAACTCTCATGTGAATCTTGAGGTTTCCTTTGAGCGTGAAGCTCTTTCCACAGTGAGGGCAGGAGAAAGGCTTCTCTCCAGTGTGAACTCTCAAGTGATCCTCATAGTTTGCTCTGTAAGCGAAACTCTTTTCACACTGACGGCACATGAAAGGCTTCACGACGGTGTGATTTTTTACATGATTCTTAAAATGATTCCGGTCTGTGAAACTCCTTTCGCAATGGTCACATATAAAGCAGTCCTCTCGGGAGTGAATCCTCATGTGATGATTAAGGCTGACTTTATATTTGAAGCTCTTCCCACACTGAGAGCATGTGAACGGCTTCTCTCCGGTGTGAACTCTCATGTGAGTCTTCAGATTTGCTTGTAGTGAGAAGCTGTTCCCACACTGTTGGCAGGTGTAAGGTCTCTCTCCGGTGTGAACTGTCAAATGGACATTCAGGGTTTTTTTCCGTGTAAATCTCTTCCCACATTGAGCATTTGAACGGCCTCTGTCCGGCGTGGATTTTCAAGTGGACTTTGAGGTTTTTTTTCCGATTGAAATGCTTCCCACACTGTTGGCAGGTCAACGCACAGTCTCGAGTGTGAACTCTCATGTGGACTGTAAGGCCTTCTCTTCGACTGAAGCTCCTTCCACACAGTTGGCAGGTGTGAGGCTTCTCTCCAGTGTGAACTCTCATCTGGAGGTTCATAGTTTCTGTTTTATGAGTCTGTGAGTCACTAAAAGATTTTTCTCCAGTCATGAAATCATGACATTTCTCATCCTGGTTTTTCTCTTCCACTTCATTCAGTTTTCGACTCTCCTCTTTCAGCACCATCAGGCCTAGGGTGAAAAGAAACAAAATTCAAATTAACACCATTTAGAAGCGTAAATGTTCAACACCACACATTCTAGATCCTATTCCCACTAAACAACTGAAAAGTGTGTAAAAGTGTTAAATGGACTCTCCAATATGGAGGCCTACAGAGTGAAGGAACCCCAAGAACCCTCACTCTAAAATAAGACAATAACAAAACTGATGTGCCAAATTTGGAATGGAGTGCACATGGGAATAAACATTGTTTTCTTATTGATACTGGTGTTAGCTGCTCATCCGTCACTGGTTTAATGTATGAGGGCCCAGATTCAGCAGGAAGTGCACACTCCGTGGGTATAGATCGAGTGCCTATCTTCACACCCTCTGCCTGCGTTCACGAGCGATGGCGCAAATTTACCGTTATTCCAGAATCACCTGTGAATTTGCTGGGAAGAGATACAATGCATAAACTGGGAACAGAAATTGTGTTTCCTGAAACTGATGTCTCATTTCTTCCCCTCTCTGCTGATGGTGTCCACTGAGCCACAACCACTTCTGTCGATAACATGCCAAGAGAGACGTGAGAGCATAACTGGAACAACACCAGTGTGTGTAAAACCATATCTTCTTTCTCCAGAGAAAGAAATGGCAAATGCGTCTTGATAATTAAGCCCCGTTTCAAAAGATTTTCAATCACAGGTTCAATTCCCTTCTAACACGACTATTAATCCTGTTCTAAAAGCAGACGGTCAGGGTTGGCGACTGACACGAGCTTCGGGAGGATCGATGACCTGATCATACTGTCGCCAGTGGCACTCGATGCCGTAACCGTTATAATTTCAGTACCACATACACATAAATCTAATACAGTTCTTGGTTTATTTTCTGGCTTTTCACCGCTCCATTGGCCAAAGAAACAGATTTACATTTAAAAATGTATGTTGTGCTCTCTGCAATCGTGCACAAACCCCAGCACCATCAACCTGCCACCACCAACCTGATGATTTCAGCTGCATCAGATCAAGATTACTGTCAGCAATGTGCCACCAGAGGCAGGCTTTACAGCCTCAAGACAGAAGCTACAAACACTGAGTTTTCTGAGACTGATAAACTATCGCAGGGCTCGGACATTAAACGGACACCAAATCCTCACCACAACAAGCAATCAAACGGACCGATGAAATGCATGACGCTCTCAAAGAATTGAAACGAGGAATCGTGTCTGCGCTATTACTAATAATCCTTTTCATGCAGTGTGTAATAAAGCTGTTTCTGAATGCAATCGGAGAGAATCGACTCTGATCCGCCTAAACGAGTCGTCAGGAATTTAAATCCCACTGTGTGATAAAGACATTCGCATCATAAATTTCACTGATGACTGGGATTTGCAAAACGCTTGCTCTTGAAAGATAGGTCAGAAATCAGTTTATCTGAACCAGCTTGCTCCTCAGTCACACCTGTAAGCATGACTGATGTATTTATTTTCCACCGAGTGGTCAAAATCCACAGTTTTGTGTTTTATGTTGTGTAGGTCTCAGGCTAACCAGCGAACTCAATCGATTACGGTCTTACCGAAACACTTCGGGTAATCATCTGTGAGCCACTGTTACCTAAACCTGTGTCTTTTACCGCAGACTGTCCTTCTGACTACTGTGAGTAAAGATACGGGATGGAGCAAGATTTGGTTTACAAATGTTTACATTAGTCATGTTAGTGCTGGGCGAGAGTAGACCAATCAAAACAGACTGGGCCATCTGGCCAATCAGAGCGCGGTATGAACCTTTTATAATACTAGAGCACTTTAATTCATAAGATGATGAATGAAACCAACCTGTTTGTTCCTCAGTTTCTTCTTGTTTCAAACTGAACACTTCTTCAATCCTCACGTCTTCACTCTCCTCTTTAATAAACGCCATCTTTGTTTGTTCCTCAGTTTCTTCATGTTTGACTCTGAATGTTTCTTCAATCTTCACGTCTTCACTCTCCTCTTTAATAAACGCCATCTTTACAATAGTGTGACGAGGATCTCAGTCGCTTCTCCAGGAGTTTCTCTGTGTGTTTGACACTGTCATGATGAAGATGAGAACAATTAACAGAGAGAAAAACACTCTAAACTCAATCAGATCCAGTTCAGTAGTTCAGCACAGATCATACAAACAATATTGATTATATTTAATGGATGACACTGTCATGAAAACAGTTGATTTGAAGAAGTTCGGTGTTGTTCTTGTTGTATTTACACTAATGAACTGCAGGAGTCGTCAGGTTGATTCAGTGATTCAAGCGATTCCAAACAGTGAATCATTTGACTCAACTGAATCTGAATCGGTTTGTAAAGCTCAGTTTCTCTATGATTATTAGCCAGAGAGCAAACAGAGTGTTTATGATGAACTGATTCACAATATACAGAGCGAAATGACACGCTCCTTTTCTGGTCAATCATAAAACAGTCCCTCCAGAAAAACGCGTGATTTTTTTGTGATTGTTGCGGGCAAAAATCCTTGATTATGCGGCACGTTTTCTTAAAAAATGCGATGGAATATGCGGGATATTTTTGCAATTTTATGCGATGAAATTGCGGGAACTTGCAAAAACTGCGGTTTTTGATGCAAAAGAGGAAAAAAAGGTGATTCACAAACACCCTGTTCTCACTAGATACTGCCTTCATGGAAAGAGGCAGAATTACTAAATCACTGAATATTGAAGTTCTCATTCTGTTTTATTTCAGACCTTCATCAACACACGGCTCAAAATTACAAAACATTGAGTCAAACAAGTTCTGTCGCTTTACAAAAGGAATATTCAACTTCTGTAAAAATGAATAAATAAAATATAAAAAAATAAATGTGTGCTTCCTGTTTAACAGAGGTAGCTCTACAAAACAGACATCTTCTGTTAAATGAAGTGCTTCCAATGCACAAAGTGTAATCTCTTACTGCAGCGTAAATGATTTTACACGCTACTAATATACTTGAAACTGTAAGGTTTTGGTACAAAGTGGTTTTCCAGCGTGGACTTGCGTCTGCGGTCCAATACGCAGTTGCGCGGAGTGCAAAATAATTTGCCCCCACTATCATGTAAAAGAGCGGGAAACTGCTTCGCGCGGTGTTTTGAGCTTATTTTTCTTGGCAAATGAGAATGATCATCGTGCTTCATCATGGTTTCACCGCGGGGTTAACAGATGACGTTCACGTCGCGTCATTACGTCACTTCATAAGGTTCCCATGGCAACAGCGGGAAAATAACGGCGCTTTACTTGTGTGACGTAAACGCAACATTTTTCAACTTTCTGCTAAGATATATGAGACTTTTTTTGCAACGAAAATACAGGGATTATGAAATCATGCTAGCCCACATATTTTTTCTTGCTGAAATCGGCAATTTATGCGGCGAAAGTGCGGCATATTTGAAAAAATGCGACCCCCGCATAAATATGCGGACTTTGGCTGATGATGCATGAAATCAAGCGATCGCATAATCGCGTTTTTCTGGAGGGACTGATAAAAACTGTTCATTACTGCTATTTACGCACTTTACTCATAAAGACTATGTTGATTAACATTAGATGTATTATAATATTACATTCAAAAATATATTACGTTTCTATATAATTGTCTGAACTGACTGTATTGATCTAAACTGCGGCCCCAGATTGGGACGGGCCCTCTGAACAATGCCAGAGGCACATTTCGTCATTTTAAAATGCAATTTTAAATATATATTTCATAATAAAAGGTTGGCTTTCAAAGTGAAGTTTCACTTAGTTATTGACGTAGCCTAATTATTTGTAAAATTCAACATAACGTGCCGTCGCGATTGAACGCGCGAGCCAGCGAGAAAATCCAAAGAGAAACGGTTGTGAGAGAGAAAGATTCAGAATTGTTGTTTTTGTTCGCTGCACAGAAGTGGCGTTTGTCTCATCTGTCAGGAAACCGTGTCTGTGCTCACAAAATACAGCCTGCGCGACACTATGAAACCGGAGAAAAGTATGCAAGCTTGCAAAGCCAAACGAGAGCAGACAAAGTGTCGAAGCTCAAAAGTGTCCCATCAGCGCAGAAAACCCAGTTGAACCAGTGACCCGTTCCAGCGTTCAGGCCGCTAAAGTGACCGCGAGCAGCGCTGGACCGTTCAGTGACGTCAAGAAACGCTGTTGTGGAGGCGGCGAGTCACCAGACGAACTGAAGAACATGTGCCGTTCGGAACCGGACACTGGACTCACCCGAACCACAGTTCACACGGACTAACACGCGGGAGTCAGTAAATGTTTTGATTTTGAGTAGCACTGAATATGAAAACATTTCATTATGATAGTAGGTAATAATGCTCTACACATCTCTTCAAAAGTAACGGTCATTTGTCTGGAAGGCGCATAAAAACTATTCTAGCATTAATAAATCAAAATAAAATCTCCACAAAAATACTAGTAGTATGTCATTTTCCGTTATAAACCAAACCGGCCCCCATTAAAGAAGGGGAAAATGATGTGGCCCTCGCAGAAAACAGTTTGGGGACCCCAGAATAAACACTTGAATAATTAAAAACACAAACCTTTCTCCAGCAGAATCTCGGACGCAGGCGCGCGGCGCGGCCTTATGACGTCACGGCACCAACCCAAAATAAAAGTCCTGTTCAAACGAAACAGAAATTCACTTACAGAAAACACATTCAAATGATAAGATAAAGGATTCCGAGGAACAATCGCAAAGCCTTCAGTAACACTGAGATTTTTTTCAAAATGTTATGGCTTATGTCAAATACTGAGCTGTACAGAATGACGGTGGTGTGCTCTGGATTCTGGTTCTGGTCTTCATCACCTGAGGATCATTTACCCAAATCATGTCCAGGACTGAGAGAGGATCAGATTCAATGAACGTATTGCTCAATCAAATGAAAGAATGAGTAATTAACACACAATGTTAACTAATGCAAATATTTCTCAGACAAACCAGCGTAGACCAACGCAAAATCACCAAACAATATAACAGTGTGTGTGTGAATACATTTCTTATTAATATATCTAAGCGTATCAAAAAATGATAACAAAAGTGAACAATGACTCAAACACTTACAATCTGCACTGACGCACGCGATGATATTCACTATATAATTCCTCACCGAGCGCGTCACACTGTAAGCGCGAAACGGTCCATCCGGGTACTCTCCGGTCTACAGCTGACAGGCGGATCGATATTTTAGATACTGGCATTGAATTAAAAGGATCGATTCTCGAATTTAAATATCGATCCTGCCTGGGATTTTTTTAAACACGTGATGTATAGTATATAAATTTACTTAAATATGAAATGGGAGTTCCCGTCAATGGGGACTATTTCTTCTTCCGCGGTGTCTGTGATCACGTGTTCATGCGCGCGCTCTCAGCGGTCAGGGTGACTGAAGGAGAGAGACGCATAATCTGAGTTATTTCTCTCCAGTTCACAACAATGAAGCTTCAAACCTCTCAGCAAACGAGCACTGCATCACCTGTCCCTCCAGAGAGATGTTTTTCTGATCAGTCACAGAAGAAACAGGCTGGAGAGCAAAAATGTCGACATTAACAAAAACCTGTAAATCAGTTATAAATCTGTGTCGGTTTCATGGATTATTACACAATGGCTGTGTATCAACACAAGAAGAAATGAAGATTCCAGCTTAAATGTATGATTGAAACTTGAGTTCAGTTCATTTGACATTGAATTATTTGAGTTGCGCCTCATAAAGCTCTATCTACTGGATTTCAGCGCAAATCACAGACAAAAACAAGAGAGTTGATCAGAAACCGGTTCAAGTGGGAAATTTTCATCACAAAAACATTTATAGGGGAAAAAAATTAGAAAACATTATTTGACCATCACGGAAAATGGTTTGTGACATGTTATATTTTTGTTTTATAAATTGTTATTTTTATAAATAATGTTCAGTCATTTTAAATAAATATTACTAAAAACGAGACTATTCCTGTTCATTTAATATTAATAAGGTGGCTTTCAAAGTGCATTATAAAATCACTCCAAAAAAATATTTAATAGAAGTATCGATATCGATGATAAGTCGATCTTGAAAGTACTTGGTATCGGATCGAACAGAAAACGATTGGTATCGCCCAACCCAACTGGATGGTCTTAATTCGCCTCAACTCGTTCATTTAAAGTAATAACCGAACTTCTTTTCCGTCTATCTAATCTCGCGCTATTTTTCGAACTCGCGAGACTTCCGATTAAACTCCGCAGTACAGCTGTGATCGTGTCATTTAACCTGAACAGAACCTTCTGCACTGGAGCCTTTGTGATGTTTTCAATCTTGAATAAATTGAAGTATCTTGATCTTATGACAAAGAAATGGAAAGATGTTTTTAAGTATTTCAAACACATTAAAGTTTGCAGTTAAAACTTAGCCACTATTTAATTTATTAACCAAAACTGAACCCTTGTCATGATGAATATATCCATCTTATTTCATCTCAGTTTTTCCACAGAATATAAAGCTCAAATTTCAGCTTTGTTTTGCTGAAGTCTCTCAGTTCAGATGTGATCTGGAACAGTGTGAAGAATCGCAGTAAACGTCAGGAGGAGTAAAACTGCTCTATGATCAGTGAGATGGTCCAGATTTTATCTTTTAAAGTGATCTTTCTGAAGATGCTTATTAG
Source organism: Opsariichthys bidens (assembly GCA_037194245.1). Taxonomy (NCBI): domain Eukaryota; kingdom Metazoa; phylum Chordata; class Actinopteri; order Cypriniformes; family Xenocyprididae; genus Opsariichthys; species Opsariichthys bidens. The sequence goes on from CM074287.1 coordinate 25,650,995, forward strand.
ACACTGGTTGGTTGTTACGGCCTCCTTTAGCTAATTCTCAATCTCTTGTTCTATTGCAGCAGCAGCTTTCTGCCCTTGAGTTTAATGAAATCAGTCAGTGATTTTAACTGAGATTGGTGATCTTTCTGACACCTTCATTTAACAAAGAGAGTCCCACTCGATTCAATCTTAAATGTTGAGAAAAATCAACTTTATTAGACCGTTTCCTGACTAATACACCTCATAAATATACAGATATGGGTATCCCAGCAAACAAAATGATGTTCTGAGAATGTTTTTCAGACGTTCAGTTTTGGTTGTGGGAATGGTGGTTTTAAATGTTCTAAGAAAGCGGAAATGGAAGTGCAACTAATGCGTTGTCAGTTACATTTGAATACGGAAGGTGGTCTGGTGGAAGCTAGTTATTTTACTTCATAACTTGTTTTTTTCTTGCTCAAACGCATCGCTTCAAGGACAGTATTAACCCCCAGAGCCGCGTGGAGTGCATTTTGCTTAGGATGGATGCGCTTTCTTGAGCTTTAGACTCGTTGATTCTCATTTACTGTCATTGTAATTCTCAGATGTGTCAGAATATTTATTAAAATATCTCTGATTGTGTTCATCAGAAAGAAGAACGTCATATACACCAAGGGTGACTTGAGGATGAGTAAATCCTGGGGTAATTTTCATTTCAAAGTGAACATCCTTTAAGCTGACTGTTTGTTATACAGTCAGTGCTTTGCATTATTAATATTTTTGTTTGTGTATTTTTTTATAATATATATTTTAACATTTTTTTATTTATTTTTGAACAGCGCAAGCATTCATACAGGCCTATAGAATGCAGGGTAAACAAGTTGAGAGAAAAAATCTTCCACTAGCAAAAGTTCCTAATATAAACAGGGAACTTCACTTTCTGATGAACTGTAAATCTGAAAATTGACTAATGGTTCATGTGTGGAAGAATGATATTCTGAAAGAGCGGTCATAACTTCTTAAGAGGGATTTCAGTGGTCAATTTGAAACAGTTTTAATTGGTCCATCAATGCACCACTGCCGGCAAAATGAACAAATCAGGTTTTCACGGTGGCTTGGGCTTAACACACGGCTGCAATAAAACATGGACATAAAGGGACTGAACTTCATCAGCAACTTCAACCTTTTCTGGAGTCAGAGGCTAATTTTAACAGGATGGCCTGTACCCAAACAAACTGTGTTCAAGAGTGCTACAGGTCAATATCTTCAACAGTGTGTGCCAATCCACAACCTGAACGGCACAAACACCTGGACAGAGAACAAATGACCTCAGGACCCTGAACGGACACATCCCACAACAACAATGATTTTTGCATTTATATAAATAAGTCACTAAGGCGTCCTGATTGTGGATTTATTCTCAGTGTTGCTCGCCAGGTGTTGTCTACTATATCTCTGCAGTCTTCAGAGCCAAAATTATGAAATGCATAAGAAAAGTAAATTGAACGAAGACTCCAGTTCACCCCTAATAACCTGTTTCAATGCACACATTCAAATTCAGAACAGCAACACCTTCAAACATGTTCATTTGCATTTGTGTTTACACTGTAGTCCATGACATGAGGAAATGTGTTAAAGAGAAATAAATCAGGCCTAATTACACATCTTAACTGTAATGGATTATTTATTGGGAAAATGACACATGTAAAGGGGAAAAACCCTTTTAAACTCATTTATGCTTCAAAATGCAGCATGGCACAGTTTGATGAATTATTTCACAGACAAGGCTTAAGCTGGTCCCACACAAATGCCTGTTTGAGCTGTTTAACTGAAAGTAACTCGAACTGACATATCTGAACACCAGTGATCCTTTTCTCAACTGAACACTAATAAAATATACTTAAATGCCCTAATTGAATTAAGGCCTAATCCTGGCTCATGCTAACACCTGTCTGTGAAACCGGGCCTAAGTATTTTATCGTTTTAACATCACAATCGTCAGATCTAGAGAAATACAACTGGCTCCTCCACATCCTGCATCCAAGCTTCTAAAAAGGTGTCGGCGTGCGACGCAAGCAAGTTTTGTAGGACAGAGCAGCTGCTGATAATGGTTGGAAGCCTTGATAAGCTTACTTCCATGTTCTTCTCTACTTCCAGGTCCCCTTTAGCTGTCCGAAAGCACATTTCCCAGTGCTGGCTCAGACGGAGGGTGAAGTGCCTCTCTTCTCCAGACTGGAGAGCTCTTCATCAACAGCTCTCAGTGGGTACACAGGGTCACCGAGTTGCATAATGTTTCCTGTGTGTCCTAAGAAAACTCAATTACAATAAAGTAATAACATTTTATATTAGGTTGAGCACGTCTTACTGTGGGGAACAGGTTGCCATTCTCTGCCAGATGAAACAGGCTGGAGTTTGGTACATTTACATTTACATTTAGTCATTTAGCCGACGCTTTTATCCAAAGCGACTTACAAGTGAGGAGAACAAACAAGCGATTCTTCATGAATCGTTCTTCATGAATGGTAGCGCTCGGGCATCGCGCACACTGCCAACACATGCAGCTTTTATTGGAAACGTGGTCAGGCAGAGATCAACAACAGCGAACAGCAATATCAGAGGGCAGACAAGCTCGTGGTGATGTCCAGGCGGGAGGTCAGAGGCAGGCAGATAAACATCCAGGGAACAGGCAGGATCGGAAACAGGGTAAACAGACGGAAATAACGCTCAGAAATTGTGAAAGAATCAACAATACTTCGCAATGGGGAGGTGAGTGAGTGAATATTCATAGTGAAGTGATGAAGCTAATGAGTGGTGATCACGAGGAAGAGCTGGCGGATAATCAGTGACCGTGTGAGGGATTCTGGGAAGTGTAGTGTGGTGAGGGAGAAGCATGGTGCGAGCGGGTGACCTCTAGTGGTGTAAAATGATGGACTGAATTCATAACAAAAGGATTGTGATGATAATTGTTTAAAACAACTGATTCATCAGAAGAAATACAGAACTCATTATCATAGAGATATTCAGCCGCTGCATTCACACTTAACTCGATTGATCCGCATCAACAAGCAGCACCAGTTACAGTAATGGGACAGGAGCTTCAAGAGCGTCACAGATGATGACAGCCTCTCTTACCATGATGATTTTACTTTTGAGTTCACACACACCTCGAGCAAAAGAGATTCATTTTGAGATTTTAAGTGACATTTATCCTCTTGCTGAGCCTACAATTTAACATCGACCAAAATAATTATCTTTTGCAGTAATATTTCATTTATTTTTTGTGAACATCATCACTCTTTGTAATAGTTATGTGTGAGTCCATCAGTTGTCCTTGGTGTGAAAATATGGATCTCAAAATCAAAGTAAAGGTTGTAAGGGTTTCAAATGTGCAGAATATGCTGGAAAACATCAAATAGCGACTGGCAGAGCTCACAGCTCATAGGTGGAGCTAGAAGTTTTAGCACGTTTTAGCAATTAATCTTAACACGTTTTAAACATTTTAACAATAAACCCATATGTACATATATGTACGACTACTAGCTGACACTCACCCCCCTAAACCTCACTCCCACTCCACAGTTGAGAGGTGGACTAGAGGAGCACTGAAGACCAGTACGAACACTAAACCATCTCTTGGTCAGATAAGAATGAAACCACTTCAACACTATGCCACGAAGCCCAGATATCTCCGGGCATTTCATCCAGGACCTCATGGTCCACCAAATTAAATGCACCACTCAGATCTAATAAAACTAAAGTCATGCAATTCAGTTTCTGTAAAAACATCGCTTAAAATTCTTAAAATGGCAAATTCTGTACTGCGTAAAGATTTAACACCATGCAATGTAAGTCTTCCCTGCTTTCCAAGTCAAGTCATCTTTATTTATATAGTGCTTTTTACAATGCAAATTGTGGCAAAGCAGCTTTACATTAATAATTGTCAAATCATTTTGGCTGCACAGCAGCTCCCAAAGAAAATGGTGTCATTGTGCAGCTTATTCTATATATTATTGATTCATTCCATTGTAAAGATCAACAGTTATTAGTCTAGTTAATTTATGTATATCAGCACTGCAGAAAACAGTGACGTAATCGTCCGGCTCAGCTCAGTTCACATACAACGACACCAATGCAGGCATATCAAAAACACTGCTGAATATCAAGCAAGTGTCTCCAGCTTAAGCAAGCCAAAGGACCAAAACTCCAACAGATGGAGAAAAAAACCTCGGGAGAAACCAGGCTTAGTCGGGGGGTCAGTTCTCCTCTGGCCAACAGTGAACACTTGTCCGATACTCAGGCAGAGTTACGGGTCATTAAACCGATTTGGAATCGCAACAGTCAAAATATTTAATCTAGTTCCATCTAGTTTAAGATCTTTTTCATCACGCCGGTATGGGACGGTTTGTTGGGATATGTGCCACTGGCTGATGAGTCGGTAAGGTCTTCACAAAGGATGGGCTAGTTAACACAGTCTCCGCCGACACCACAGGACCACATTGCTGCCGCACACAGGCACAGGTTCCCCGTCCGACCCGGACACGGCCCAGATCCAGCCAATCACGTTAATTGGTAAACCTCGGGATAAGCAGAGAGACAAAAAATTAGCGTAGACGCCATTCTTCTTCTGATGTACCGAGTACATCTGGTGTTATAGGAAGTGTTCCCGGTTCCGGCTGACCTGATCTATGCAGCCTAACAATCCTTTAACGGATATGAAGACAAAAGTTTATAGTGCGTCATGTGTATGCCAGGTTAAATAGATGCGTTTTTAGTCTAGATTTAAACTGACAGAGTGTGTCTGCTTCCCGAACAATGCTAGGAAGATTGTTCCAGAGTTTAGGTGCCAAATAGGAAAAGGATCTACCGCCTGCGGTTGATTTTGATATTCTAGGTATTAACAACTGGCCAGAATTCTGAGATCGTAACAGACGCGAAGGACTATAATGCATTAAGAGCTCACTCAGGTACTGGGGAGCTAAACCATTTAGTGCTTTGTAAGTAATTAGCAAGATTTTAAAATCTATACGATGTTTAATAGGGAGCCAGTGCAGTTTTGACAGAATCGGGCTAATATGTTCATATTTCCTGGTTCTAGTAAGGACTCTAGCAGCTGCGTTTTGGACCAGCTGTAGTTTGTACTAGTGATAAGAAGAGAAGAAAATAATGGGAAGTTGTGGTGAATATGGACGAATAAAACTTCCTAAAGAACCGAGTCTTTGTTCTCTCCCTGATGCCTTTACATTTACATTCATGAGTTTTCATCTGTCTCTTGAATATTGCCAGGGATTCTGCGTTCCTGATGAAAGTAGGGAGATCATTCCACCAGCAGGGAGCAGTGAACGAGAAGGGTCTGGAGAGTTATTTTGTGCCTCTCTGTGACGGTACCACAAGCCTACGCTCCTTTAGTGATCGCAGGCTTCTGGTGGGGACGTAGCGTTGTAGCAGTGTGTGGAGGTAGGAAGGTGCAGAGCCTGTGGTGGATCTGTAAGCATCAGCGCTTTGAACTTGATGCGAGCAGCGAGGGGTAGCCAGTGCAGAGAGATGAAGAGGGGCGTGACGTGGGCTCTCTTAGGCTCGTTGAAGACAAGATGTGCAGCAGCGTTCTGGATCATTTGAAGAGGTTTGATTGTACTTGACGGCAGACCGGCCAGAAGAGCATTGCAGTAATCAAGCCTTGAAATGACCAGGGCCTGGACAAGCAGTTTGTTGCTCAGTCAGAAAGGGCCGGATTTTCCTGATGTTGTGAAGTGCAAATCTGCATGACCGTGGCGTTTTTGAGATGTGGTCTCTGAGGCCTTTGATACTCTTTGATCTGTATTCTTTGGGGCAACGGTAATCTAGTAAGGCATACCAGTCTTAATAACCGCTGGGTTCCATTTTAAACCCCGATCAGCCTTTTCAATTTGAGCCAGAGCGCAAATTGAGTGCGGATGAAAACATTGAAACGTGCAATGTCTCTGTAGCTATTCGAACCACTGTTGTATGACTGACGTGTAAAATTCATCTGATATGTCACCTGAATGCATTACACACAGTTTAACTGGGAAGATGCTGCTGTTTTATGCTATGTAGCAACTTGCTCAAATGGATGAGATATATTCACAACTGAATCACAACACGTTATGATTAATCGTGAATATGAATCAACCACGAAGGGAATTAGGTATATATCGATAATCAATTACAACGAATTATAATTAATCATGAACATATATGATCTAAAATTATTTCTAAGTTTAGAATTAATTTAGAAAGACTGGTTTGTTTTGTCCAGCAAAACTATCAGTCCGATTTTCTTATCAATTCTAGAAAGGAAGTTTTCTTCTCTGGCCACGAAAAGGAAACCTATTCTAGTATTTAAAAAGCATAAAGCTAGCGAAATCAAACGTTAAAGTGACTTGGTTCATGTATGAGTTACCCAGAGACAACGAATTGTGTGAATACAAGGTGTTTAATATATGAATATATGATATATATACACAAATACATACAACTAAATCTAAGCAGAGCATACAATAAAATAACGAAAGGAAAGAAAGAAAGAGTTGATCAAAGAAGGCAAGATTACAAACAGTTCAACCTTTTGAGAGCCAGCAACGAAATCACTTCAGACAATAAAGTTAAAGCGCATCGAAATTAATTCAGATACTTGCATTTGTACTTTGTGCTGTGGTGAATGCCGTTCAAACTTCCGTGCGGAGCTGGAGTTTCTATTGGTCTCTTCCTGAGGTGATTCTTCGGCGGGAATTTCAAAACGGAATTAACTGTTTGTAAAATGCCGGAAAATAAAAGAAAGAAGGATGTCTCGTCTAAGATGAAAACGACTGAGCGTGGATCCGCTCGTGTTTAGGTGTTATAAAGGTAACTCCAGTCACACCCATTCTGGGCCGTACGGACCAATAGGGAACATGGACTTTTAGCGGGAAAACGTTCCTTTGTCTGTTTTTATGCCTAATTTGCATTATCTACAGAGGTGCTTAAGCTGGGTTCTTTTCCCTCCAAAGTACCTTAAAAGTAGAATAATGCATATTATCACAATAAGACACCAATATCTAGGTATGAAATTAACAGAGGAACGTTTTGAATCCAAGAAAACGCATGTTTCTGACTCTCTTTTAGGAAGTAAATGTTCTTACATTGAAATATAAGCATTTTACAGTGAAACTAACACAACTAAAAGATGTAACTAAGTGGGAGTAATATAGACATGCATACAAAAGAAAAGCACAGGAAAAACACTTAGGGAATATTCATATTTTGATGAATGTCTCTATGTGTGTGCGTGGAATTCATTCCACTGGTCTTGTGAGGGACAAGGAATTTGGTGTGAGCTGATTAGTATCTCTTTGAAGATCCAAAGGGATTCTGCCTTGTCTCGCACCTCGACACTTAAAGTGTCACTTGTCCGTGGGGGGGACCAGGACATTCGGAGCCGACTAAGATTTACTTATGCGACTCAGAGAGTTAAAAGCTTTTCTTAAAACCTAAATGAATTGGTCGTTCATGATCCGGTCCAGGCCAGGCACTACAGCTATCACAGATATCTCGTCCATCACAGAACACTCAAGCTTCCCATTCTTTTCTCCTCTTCTTACCGGTAAAGCAGTGAAGACTTGCATAGCTTCTCGTTGCCCATCGACTAAAAAAAAATTACAACCAAAGACTGCACTATGTGGCATCGTATATTATATTCCGAGTTGTGTTGCAGTAAAAATAGCATAATTGATGTAGAATGCACTGTGTGGCGCCCCCGGTGTCAAAAATATGTAATGGATTTTTAAAGTAGCATAAATTTTTCATTGGTTTTGTACTACATTTTCATGGAAGAGACATCATTTACGTTATATTAAGCCATGCAAGTCTTAATACCCAGGGTTCCCTTAAATATTTGAAAGTGTAATAAAGAACATGGTCAGGTGTGGCCACTGGAGTAAATCTACACCAAAGATAAAATAATACAAGGTGAATAATATAAATAAAAAAATAACACAGATAAAAGAAGTGGTCATGAAGGTGGACAGTCAGAGGAAGGCCACATTCAGCTGCAGTGTGAAAGTAGCCTTGATTTGAAACAGATACACATACATTTTCTAATGCTGTACTTTTTTAATAAAGAACACAAACGCGGTCTCACGTATGCATGACATTTCATATATATTTGTAAGTGTGGCGTTATTACACTGATCACAATTAAATTGTCTTTGTCCAGAGCGAATGGTCAGATGATTGTTGAAATTTCTCCTTTTTCTAAACCTCATCACTGTGAGAAAGACAACATTTTCTTTTCTGAATGAGTTTGCAAATACCTTTTAGCTCTGTGTGATATGTGAAACTATTCTCACACTGAAGACACTTGTGCGGCTTCTCTCCAGTGTGAACTCTCACGTGAATCTTGAGGTTTCCTTCTGAGGAGTAACTCTTCCCACACTGTTCACAGGTGTGAGGATTCTCTCCAGTGTGGATTTTCATGTGAACTTTAAGGCTGTTTGTTCGACTGAAACTCTTTCCACACAGTTCGCAGGTGTGAGGCTTCTCTCCAGTGTGAACTCTCAAGTGGGCATTAAGGTTTTTTTTCTGTTTAAATCTCTTTCCACATTGAGTGCATATGAATGGCTTTTCTCCACTGTGGATTTTCAAGTGGACTTTAAGGCTGTTTTTTCGACTGAAACTCTTTTCACACTGTTGGCAGGTGAAAGGCTTCTCTCCGGTGTGAACTCTCATGTGAATCTTAAGACTTCCTTCTGAGGAGTAACTCTTTCTACACAGTTCACAAGTGTGAGGATTCTCTCCAGTGTGAACTCTCAAGTGGGCATTCAAGTTTTTTTTCTGTTTAAATCTTTTTTTCCACATTGAGGGCATATGAATGGCTTTTCTCCACTGTGGATTTTCAGTGGACTTTAAGGCTGTTTTTTTGACTGAAACTCTTTCCACACAGCTTGCAGGTGAAAGGCTTCTCTCCGTTGTGAACTCTCATGTGAATCTTAAGACTTCCTTCTGAGGAGAAGCTCTTCCCACACAGTTCACAGGTGTGAGGATTCTCTCCAGTGTGAACTCTCAAGTGGGCTTTAAGGGTTTTTTTCAGTTTAAATCTCTTTCCACATTGAGGGCATATGAATGGCTTTTCTCCGGTGTGGATTTTCAAGTGGACTTTAAGGGTTTCTTTTTGACTGAAACTCTTTCCACACAGTTGGCAGGTGTGAGGCTTCTCTCCAGTGTGAGCTCTCATCTGGAGGCTTATAGTTTCTGTTTTATGAGTCTGTGAGTCACTAATAGATTCTTCACCAGTCATGAAATCATGACATTTCTCCTCCTGATTTTTCTCTTCCATTTCATTCAGTTCTCGACTCTCCTCTTTCAGTGCCATCGGGTCTAGGTGAAAAGAAACAAAAATAAAGCAATGGACAGAAAAACATTTAAACATGTAAAACACCAAATCCAACAATATGTGTGCTGAATCTTATACCCTCTAAACTGAAAAGGTGTAACCTGTAATCTAAGCAACTTTTGTCAATGTTGTTAATTCTTTGCTTTCTTTAGGACTTGATGCTCATCCAATGAACTGCCACCTTACCTGGGTGGCACCTGGCTACCTGCCACCTGGGGTTGGGGCTCGTAGGCGAGCGCCTGGTGGCCAGGTCTTTCCCCACGGGGCCCGACTGGGCTCAGCCCGAATGAGCGACGTGGGGCCGACCTCCCGTGGGCACACCACCTGCGGGAGGAACCATATGGGCCGGTGCATTGTGGATTGGGCAGCAGCCGAAGGCAGGGGTCTCGGCAACCCAATCCCCGGACATGGAATCTGGCTCTAGGGACATGGAACGTCATCTCACTGACGGGAAAGGAGCCTGAGCTTGTGCGGGAGGTCGAGAGATACCAACTAGAGATAGTCGGACTCACCTCCACGCACAGCTTGGGCTCTGGAACCCAACTCCTTGAGAGAGACTGGACTCTCCGCTACTCTGGAGTTGCCTGCGGTGAAAGACGGCGGGCTGGTGTGGGCTTTCTCATAGCCCCCCAGCTCAGCCGCCATGTGTTGAGTTTACCCCGGTGAATGAGAGGGTCGCTTCAATGCGCCTTCGGGTCGGGGATAGGACTCTCACTGTTGTTTGTGCTTACGGGGCGAATGACAGTGCAGAGTACCCGGCCTTCTTGGAGTCTCTGGGAGGGGTGCTGGAAAGTGCTCCGAATGGAGACTCTGTCGTTCTACTGGGGGACTTCAACGCTCACATGGGCAGCGACAGTGATACCTGGAGGGGTGTGATTGGGAGGAACGGCCCCCCTGATCTGAACCAGAGCGGTGTTCTGTTATTGGACTTCTGTGCTAGTCACAGTTTGTCCATAACGAACACCATGTTCAAGCATAAGGGTGTCCACCATTACATGTGGCACCAGGACACCCTAGGGCGGAGGTCGATGATCGACTTTGTAGCTGTTTCACCTGACCTCTGGCCGTATGTCTTGGACACTCAGATGAAGAGAGGGGAGGAGCTGTCAACTGATCACCACCTTGTGGTGAGTTGGATCAGATAGCAGGGGAGGAAGCTGGACAGACTCGGCAGACCCAAACGTACTGTGAGGGTTTGCTGGGAACGTTTGGCCGAGTCCCCTGTCAGAAAGATCTTCAACTCGCACCTCCGGCAAAGCTTCAACCAGATACCGAGGGAGCCTGGAGACATTGAGTCTGAGTGGACCATGTTCTCTACCTCCATTGTCGACGCGGCTGCTCGGAGCTGTGGCCATAAAGTCTCCGGTGCCTGTCGTGGCGGCTAACCCCCAAACCCAGTGGTGGACACCGGATGTAAGGGATGCCGTCAAGCTGAAGAAGGAGGCCTATCGAGCCTGGTTGGCTCGGGGGACTCCTGAGGCAGCTGACGGGTACCTGGCAGGCCAAGCGGACTTCAGCCCAGGTAGTTGTGGAGGCAAAAACTCGGGTCTGGGAGGAGTTCGGTGAGACCATGGAGAAGGATTATCAGTTGGCCCCGAAGAAATTCTGCCAAACCGTCCGGCACCTCAGAAAGGGGAAGCAGTGCCCTGCCAACACTGTTTACATTGGGGGTGGGAATCTGCTAACTTCAACTGGGGATATCTTTGGGTGGTGGAAGGAATACTTCTCCTCAATCTCCTCAATCCCACCGACACGTCTTCCACTGAGGAAGCAGAGGCCGAGGGCTCAGAGGTGGGCTCACCCATCACCCAAGCTGAAGTCATTGAGGTAGTTGAAAAGCTCCTTTGTGGCAAGGCAGCGGGGGTGGATGAGGTACGCCCTGAGTACCTCAAGTCTCTGGATGTTGTGGGGCTGTCTTGGCTGACACGCCTCTGCAGCATCGCGTGGCGGTTGGGGACAGTGCCTCTGGACTGGCAGACAGGGTGGTGGTCCCTCTTTTTAAGAAGGGGGACCGGAGGGTGTATTCCAACTACAGAGGGATCACACTCCTCAGCCTCCCTGGGAAAGTCTATGCCAGGGTACTGGAGAGGAGAATAAGGCCGATAGTCGAACCTCAGATTCAGGAGGAACAATGCGGTTTTCGTCCCGGTGTCGTGTAACACTGGGATCAGCTCTATACCCTCTCTAGGGTGCTGGAGGGTCTATGGGAGTTTGCCCAACCAGTCCACATGTGCTTTGTGGATCTGGAGAAGGCATTCGACCGTGTCCCTCATGGCGCCCTGTGGGGGGTGCTCCGGGAGTATGGGGTCCGGGGCCCTTTGCTAAGGGCTGTCCGGTTCCCTGTATGACCAGAGCAGGAGCTTGGTTCGCATTGCCGGCAGTAAGTCAGACCCTTTCCCAGTGCATGTTGGACTCCAGCAGGGCTGCCCTTTATCACCGGTCCTGTTCATAATTTTTATAGACAGGATTTCTAGGCACAGTCAGAGGCCGGAGGGAGTCTGGTTTGGGGACCACAGGATCTCATCCCTGCTTTTTTGCAGATGACGTTGTCCTGTTGGCTCCATCGGGCCAGGACCTCCAGTGTGCATTGGGACGATTTGCAGCCGAGTGTGAGGCAGCTGAGTTTCTCAGTCGGAAAAGGGTGGCTAGTCCTCTTCAGGTTGGTGGAGAGCTCCTGCCTCAAGTGGAGGAGTTCAAGTATCTTGGGGTTTTGTTCAAGAGTGAGGGAAGGAAGGAGCGTGAGGTTGACAGACGGATCGGTGTGATGCGGTCGATGTACCGGTCTGTCGTGGTGAAGAAGGAGCTGAGCTGCGAGGCGAAGCTCTCGATTTACTGGTCAATCTACGTTCCTACTCTCACCTATGGTCATGGAGCTTTGGGTCATGACCGAAAGAATGAGATCCCGGATACAGGCGGACCGAAATGAGCTTTCTCCGCAGGGTGGCAGGGCGCTCCCTTAGAGATAGGGTGAGAAGCTCGGTCACTTCGGGAGGAGCTCAAAGTAAAATCCGTTGCTCCTTCACATCGAGAGGAAGTCAGCTGAGGTGGCTCGGGCATCTGTTTCGGATGCCTCTTGGACGCCTCCCTAGGGAGGTGTTCCGGGCATGTTCCACCGGGAGAAGGCCCCGGGGAAGACCTAGGACATGCTGGAGAGATTATGTCTCTCGGCTGCCCTGGGAACGCCTCGGTGTCCCCCCCGGAAGAGCTGGAGGAAGTCTCTGGGGAGAGGGAAGTCTGGGAATCTCTGCTCAGACTGCTGCCCCGCGACCCGGCCCTGGATAAGCGGTAGAAAATGAATGAATGAATGAGGACTTGTCCCAACTACTTAAGCTGGCAGTTTTTAAAGCCCTTACAAAAACCCAACAGTAGAGCACTGGATTGAGATCCCATGGGCCTCAACACAAATCTAGTGGGACCAGGCAGTTTTACCTTTGCTGCGGGTGGGAGTGATAATATTGGAGTCAACAAATGTTTGTTTGTTGAAGTGGAACCCTTTTGAATAGGAACTTGCACTGTGTCTCCTAGAGGACACTTTGGAGAATGCCTCAGGTATGACCGGTGTCTGAAGCACCTGTGAAAACATGACAATGAACTTGACAGCCTATGACGTACTACTGGTGCGACTGAGGGCACCTCTAGAACCAGTCATTAGCTTCTTTGTCTTCAGGAGCTTTTCTAAGTGCAAATGAAGATATTGGCTGTCCATGTAAGCTTGAGCGCAGAGTGGGTGCTGTCAGCTCTTTAGAGAGCTGAATATGCACACACTGATGAGTCAAGGTGAGGAAGATATGTCTCACTTGATTCTTATCTTAAGAGATCAGAATCAACCATCTGCACCTCACATTTTGGACTGTGTTTTTCTGAGGCAGCGTGATGGTTCGGAGAGCAGGGACCGCAGATCTAAACTAGTGAATGGGAATTTTCCCTTTTTCATGCTCTACCAGTTGGCTCCAATGTTAGGAAGCCCGCTATGGTGGCCATTTCCACCTGGTGTGGCATCTAGTTCTGAGGGATGAGACACAGAGATTTAAGGTGGATATTATTAAATAGACCGCCTCCTCCCAAACTGCCCACTTACAATTCTGGATTCTGGATCTGTTATTCAGAAACATGGTTTTTCCATCTCTGATTTGCTGATGACACACAACTCTACCTCTCATTCCAGAAAATGTCCGACAGTAGCTGCACACATCTCGTTCTAACAGAAAAATGATGCTTTCACAACCATGTTATTTGATCTAAGTCAAAAAATTACTCCCAAATTCCTCACATGGGAGTGCATGTTACTGAACAGTGGGCCACAACTCTCAACCATTTTATTTGGTCATACTGACTCTTTCCAAAGAGGATTAGTTTGGTTTTATCCTCATTGAGGGCAGACTGAGAAAGTTATTTGCCAACCACCAGTCAAACACTTGTCAAATGGAGACAGCGAATAGTTATCATACTCTATTGAAAGTTACAATTGAAGATCATCAGCATAAAAATGATAGCTAGCTCCACATTCCTTAAAAAAAGAATCCCAGGGGAAACATGTGCCTCACAGATGATGAGGTCCCAATCCTAACGGAACATGTCCTGTCATGCAAATATGAGGAGCTACACCCTTGATACCCACATGATCACGGAGATGTTCTATTAAGATGACTTAATCTAGGGTAGTGGCTCTCAAACCTGTCCTGGACTGAAGAAACCAACCTGTTTGTTCCTCAGTTTCTTCTTGTTTCAAACTGAACACTTCTTCAATCTTCACGTCTTCACTCTCCTCTTTAATAAACGCCATCTTTATAATAGTGTGACGAGGATCTCAGTCGCTTCTCCAAGAGTTTCTCTGTGTGTTTGACACTCTGTCATGATGAAGATGAGAACAATTAACAGAGAAAAACACTCAAAACTCAATCTCTGGGTGCAATAGATGCTGTTTACATACATAGTGATATTCATTTACCAAGTAAAAGTAGCAATTCATTACTGCTATTAGATACACTACAATGTTAATTTCAAAAATATCTTATTGCTCAGTCATCTATATAGCTGTCTAAATGAGCTGCATTTATTTAAACTTTAAATGATTAAAAACACAAACCTTTCTTCAGCAGAATCACAGATGCAGGAGCGTGTCGCAGTCTTATGACGTCACGTCACCACACCAAAATAAAAGTCCTGTTCAAGCGAAATAGAAATTCACATACAGAAAACACATTCAAATGATACAGTTAAAGGATTGTTTCAAAGGATGAATCAATGATTCCCAAAGCTGTCAATACCACCGAGATTTTTTTCAGAGTTTTTGACTTTTATTTAAATGTAATCAAATGTGAAATGAATTGTAATACAGTTGATGAGAGATCTACTTCATAAACATCAACTAAAACTGAATCCTTGTTTTGATGAATATATCCATCTTATTTAATCTCAGTTTCTCCATAGAAATATAAGTGCAAAAAAAGTCAAATTTCAAGTTTGTTTCATTAAACTGCATTATAATAAAATGGCAACTTTTGACTAAGTGGAAACCTTAAATTAAAACATTTAATATCTTAATATCAAATAAATGGTGCTGAAATGTGACTAAATGTCTCTTCAGCTTGCAGATTCCACAAACAGGTTGTCATTTATCAGTAATTGATTTCCAAACAGAATGTTATTTCTCATAATAGTCCTCAATGTAATGACAGATACACAGTGAAAATTAATAAATCTGTTT
Organism: Opsariichthys bidens; assembly: GCA_037194245.1. NCBI lineage: Eukaryota > Metazoa > Chordata > Actinopteri > Cypriniformes > Xenocyprididae > Opsariichthys > Opsariichthys bidens. Next base: position 25,666,042 of record CM074287.1, read on the forward strand.
TCTATAAGGAGTATTTGTTCCGTCTTTGATCGTATTGATTGCAGCAGTAATGCTCTTTTCAGGTTTTCAGGTCTTTTTCAGGTTTTCTTTTGTAGTAAATCTGCAAAAAAGCCAAGAATTCTGTGTTTTTCTGTCAATATGGGGTGCTGTGTGGACATTAATGAGGAAAAAATGAACTTAAATGATTTTAGCAAATGACTACAATTTAACAAAGAGTAAAAAATTTAAGGGGTCTGAATACTTTCTGTACCCACTGTATAAATATATATATATATATATATATATATATATATATATATACATATATATATATATAAAGAGAGAGAGAGAGAGAGAGAGAGAGAGAGAGAAAGAGAGAGATGAAAGATAATAAGACATGGAAAGTAAAAAGTAATATTGAATATAATCATAATAACCTTCCCAAAAGAGAAATTAATATCAATAGCTTTCACACATGCATGAGATGATGTGTAAATGAGACATTTTGAAAAAATACCGGAATTTTTTCTGGGATGAGAAGTTGTAACTGATTAAATACCTTTTATGATGCAAAGTCATAAAATTACAGCAGCAAAGAGCAAATGGTTTCTCTTTATTTTGATGGTCCCTTCAACACATTCTGTTGATTATACTGTAAGTGATATTGCACCTACACTACTAACTTTCATTAGAGTGAGAGTAGAATTTGAAGAAGAAAAACTAAACAACTAAACTAAAAGACTAAACAAGGCCAGGGAGTTTATAGAGCCAGGTAAATACCCTCTTGTTGAGCAATCCTCTGTCTTGATCAGACACGTTTCTGTGGACGTTTTCTTCCAGTAAATAACTCTTGTTGAGCAATCCTCGGTCTTGATCAGACACGTTTCTGTGGACGTTTTCTTCCAGTGAAAATGACTTAAGGACACGGATCATTTCCTGAACAATAGCACTATAAATATGACCAAAGACTTCAGACTTCAACTGAAGACATTGCCAGACGACTTCATTTCTTCTTAACATACGAATACACGCAAAGACTCCAGGTGAGACACCACTTTAAAATGATGAGATATCACTTTATCATCTTTTAATATTACCTATATTATGACAGTGTGAATAGCCACCTACAGATTATGTGGTGTTTAGATCTCAACAGTATTGCAGGAAGACTCAAAATGGATAAGGAACAAAAATATATAATATGATAATATAATAAATGTCAGGCTTCTTTGTGTATACAAAGGACGATCAAGATGATCGAGATGGTGGTATAATGGACGAGTGGAGGCAGGAGAGGGAGGTTGGGTGGGAGTTCTGAACAGGCAGACGATTCAGTCGCTTCAGGACAGACAGATGACTCAGAATATATAGAAATTAATAAATAGTCCTCTGTGCGCAGTCCATGCTCACCCTCAGCGGCGGTGCAGTGGGCGGGGCTTTCCTCCTGGCCCTCGCTCTCCACCGCAGGCTCCCTCATGTAGCCGGCTCACGCGCTTGGTCACACTCACTTCTCTGGTCTGACTCGGTGGCGGGCCTTGGCTCTGTCGCTCCACTTGGCGATGGCTCGTGCGGGCGTTCCGTGCCGCGAGATGGTGGCTGGTCTCGCTCTGGGTTCGGAGTGGGGCTTGGCGAGATCTTCTTCCGGGCCGACGGTAAATGACAAGTTGCAACTCGCCAGCACCCACTCCACAAAGGCAGCAAAATCCACACGCAGACCCTCTCCGGACAACTGCGCTCTGCATGTGGCGTTCAAGCTCACCTCGTAGAATGTGCAGAGGCAGTCGTCCTGGAAGTGTGTTTGATGTGAAAGCTCTAAGAAGGTCCGCGTGTGGTCCTCCAACGTCTTGTCCTCCTGCTCCAGCAGTAGGAGACGAACACCAAGGCATATCCATGACAGACGGGGTATACGAGCGTATGGGACGCTCAGTGGGTTCAGGTGCAGGACAACAAGATGGGTAGTGTGTGTTTCCGGTAAGAGAAACAGGAGAGGGAATCTCAGTTTAATTTGTTTAATCAAAGGGGGTTTGTATATGTTAGTTCACACATGTGGTCTGTAATAAGCAGAAGAGAAACAAGGAAAACAGTTTAGATATCAGTAAATCACCCAATTATTCAATCATTAAGGAATACATAAATTAACGTACATGGTTTAACTGTGTGGAGATTATATTTACAAATGATTAAATAAACAATGATAAGCAAATCGCACGATCATTGCGTATTTTCAACATTACGATCAGGAAGCATGTAACGTCCTCAAAATTCGACATTTTCAAACAATAGTGAACAAACTGGGCGAGATGTAACTAGTAAGTGAACATAGTAATTTAGATTGGGATAGAAATACATTTATTCATTCATCAAAGTCCGATATGAAAACATTAGGTTTCACTTTGTGACGCAGTTTGCAACGCGATCAATTTACGGGCAAAGATCGCTATTCAGAACAATAGTATTGGTCACAAAGGCAAAATATATATGAGAAACTCACCCGTAATCATTTACACACTGGAGAAAGCATATACAAACTCGAATAAACAGTCCAGCCAGCCTTATTCACATACGTAACTCAGCTGCCGATTCTGACTGAGTTGCAAAATGCTACATACCACTAGGGGCATGTTAGGACTTTCTCAGGGCCGGCGCTACCTCTAGGCAGAGCAGGCAGTGGCCTAGGGCCTCGGTCATGGAGGGGGAGGGGGGGGGGGGGGGGGGGGCTCCATTACCGTAACATTGGGGAGGCTCTTTTTCTACTGGATGTAGATGTAATTGAATCAACTATGTCACGGTATCAAAGTGTGTCACTACCTTCTGAATAAAAAAGATATGAAAAAGCAACTTTTCTGCAGCGGACTGACTTCTGAATTAAATTATGAATGCGCCAAACGAAACATCCTTCGTGGGGTGCAAAGCGAAAACAGGCACGCGAAGAAGTGCTATTAGTGATGTAGGTGTGCGAGTAGTCATCATCTGGTTTGGACTGATTGTACTGTTTTCTGAAAATAAACGTGTTCTGTCGATCGCCGTCATTTCTGGATAAATCATTTGCCGGTTTATGAGTTTTAAAGAGCGCGAGGCAGACTGTTACACACTTTGAATTTGTGCAGACAGTGAATGACGTCGCGTCGGGAGCCGACTAGATACTGAAGTGAAAGCAAAGTTTGTATTCAAAGTTCATGACAAAGAGCTGAATATTTCAGCACTAGAGTGTTTTTTTGTTTTGTTTCAAAAAAGTACTTCTGAATCTTTTAAATTCTGCATTACTGCTCTAACATACTCATTTTTCAGTTTTCAAAAACATAAATATTGTTGTTATATTTAATGAAAAAATAAGCGTACAATTTTATGAAGCAATTAAGTAGGCCTATTTTCTGCTTAGTAGTTCGTTTTTTTCACTTTCACCAGCAGTTGATTTGTGTAGACTTAAACACTCTTCAAAATAAAGGTTCTTTTTTGGAATATGTGGTTACACGAAGAACCTTTAAAATCCATGGAACCTTTCCATAACAGGGTCTTTACTGTGGAAAAGTTTATTTAGATTCTTTTAGAATGTTCTTCACACTAAGAAAAACAAAAATGGGTTCCTTTAAGAACTGTTCACTGGAAGGTTCTACAGAGAACCAAAACTGGTTCTTTTATGGCATCACTGTAAAAACTCTCTTTTGGAATCTTTATTTTTAAGAGTGTATTGCGCATATTTGAGGTATTTATGCCACAGCAATAAATCAATAGGAAGGGGAATTCCCGTCCACAAAATGATTAAGAAATGATGTTCATTTGCTGAATTTTACAGTAGCCCTTGTAGAGTGGGTTAGGCTACTTTACATAAATTAATGAAACAACAAACAAATCAAACAAACAAAAAAACACAAATGATAGCATCCCCAACATACATATAAGAGATTACCTTAGTTAATATGGACATATAAAAATATATAAATATTACATAAATATTACATATATACATTATATATGTATTACATACATATATAAATATATAATATATAAATTTTAATAACACTGTTTCCACACTGTAATGAATTGCTGTAAAAATTACAGCATTATTTTACAGCCGCTGGCTGTTTTTTAATAATACAGCATATTGCTGTAAACTGCAATGCATTCTGGGGTCACGTATTGCTTTGACTCAAATTTACAGAATATTGCTGTAAATTGACCCTTCATAATTTAAAAAAATAAAGTTATTTACTGTAATCAGAGAATACAGGGTAATTTTGTAAATTAAATCACAGTAACACTACTGTAAAATTTACAGTAAATGGCTGGCAACCCTGCTGCCAGTATTATACTGTAAAATTTACAGTAATTTTTTAACAGTGCAGTGTTTTATTAGGAGGGGGGCCTCCAAAATAAATTTTGCCTAGGGCCTCCAAATGTTCTAGAACCGGCCCTGGACTTTCTCACACGGGGAAAACGTAACAAACAAAAACGAAACTAAAAAAACGGGAAAACAAACGGAGGAGATGCTGCTAACAAACACAATTTTTGTGGGTCGGTTCTTCTGTCAGGCTTTGTGTGTATACAAGGACGATCGAGACGAGAATCACAATTACATAGATTTTACTTCAACAAGTTCACAGAAATAAATACAAGCAGGCACGTAGACAGGCTGGTGACACACACGTAACATCGACAACAACCGACAAGGGACTGAACAAACACAAGGCGAATATAAAGGGGAGATAATGAGGTACAAACTAATCAAGGTGAACAGAAACAGGTGCGGATAATTAACTAAACAGGTAAACACAGGGAGGGCAAATGAACAGAATGACATCACTAGACAGGACTAAACTAAACACGACAGTTCCTGGGTGTGTTTGTCTTTGTACAATAATATAATGTTAATAATATAATTGAAAATATGATTCGTCTTCAAACTAATCAGATGCATATGTTATTTCATCACAGGCAATGGTTAGAATTATTTAATGGATTCCATTCAATGAAGGAAGGATTTATGCCTTTGAATGTTTTTGGATTTTTTAAAACATTGAATTAGATTACATTTTTAGACATTTAAAACAATGTGAGAACTAATGAAATCATAGCGGTACCAAGGGGGGGGGGGGGGGGAGGGGGGGGGGGGGTGACGAATAAACAAATATTGGGGGTGGGGGGGGGGGGGAGAGAGCATAATAAAAATAATTGTTTTAGAAGACATTATTGAAGAAGTTTTAGAAGTCATTATTGAAGTTTCAAAAATGTGTAAAATATCCCCATTGTTCATTGTTATTTACTGCAGCCATGGCATCGCAGCCCATTGAAGTGGCTGGCGGTCACGGGCCCGGGCTGGCTCGGCGCGGCGGCCCGGCCGGCTCTAGGAAGACCTCTGTTTCCTGGTATGCTGTACGACTGCCGCAAGGACACCCCCACCTTTCATTCCAGGTGCTGAACAGTAACTACTTAACTAAAAGGCTTTTTATTCCCCTTTTCACCAAAATATGAATCAACAGAACAGTACATGTGTGGTAATTTTGAGACATAAGATGAAGCACACAAATATTAAATTAGTAGTCTTACAGATACAAAAATCGGCATGTTTATTTCAATGAAACTATAAATTGCATCCTCATATGTAACTGTGTAACAGCTAGTTTGTTTCAAGCCACAACATAAAACAAAACAAGAGGAAAATAACAAACATAATTAACGTAACAAAATCTTAAAGCTACATGATAAAAGAAACATATATAAATACAGAAAATCAGATAGATGTCACATTTTGGTCAAGAGCTGCTCCTGGGAGAACCATCCCACCGATAGTGCAAACTTCAATTAAAATAGTCTGCACCCCTAATGATCAACTAACATGGAGAGTGACGCAACACTCCCACAGCCTGTAACCAAACAGGTAAGGAGAACACTCAGGGTCATCACAACTGTTAAAGCCATTTCTCATTTCAGGTGTTACTCTGTGGGATAAGAAGTCACTAAGTGAAGATTTGGACAGTCGTTTCACAGCTCATGACAAATTTGAAGTTCAGTAGCTCCGACTCTCTCTCTAGTAAAGTCCAGTCTCCTGGATGTAAGCGCGTCCCTGAAGGCCAGCTTCTTGGGAGGGCTGGTGGAGGTGGGAGGATCTGCCAAGTATCTGCGTGACACCAAATCCTCAAACCAACAGTCCAGAGTCACAATGTATTACAAAGAAACCACAAGATTCGAACAGCTCACTATGACTCAGCTGGGCCAGATCACCTACCCTCAGGTGTTTGACCAGAAAACTGCAACTCATGTGGTCACGGCTGTACTGTACGGAGCTCAGGCCGTCATGGTGTTCGATCGGACATCTTCAGAAGAAGAAAACAAGCAAGAGATTGAGGGAAAACTGAATGTCATTGTCAAGAAGATTCCTGGATTTTCTATTGAGGGAGAAGGAGCTCTAAAGATGACAGATGGGGGATAAGAAAATGGCTGAGAGCATCACCTGCACATTTTTTGGTGACGTCCGCCTTGATCAGAACCCCAGCAGTTACACGGAGGCCCTAGAGGTGTACAAGAAGCTCCCCACTGTACTGAAGGAGAATCCACAGAATGCAGTTCCAATAAAAGTCTGGCTCTATCCTCTTTCTTTACTGGATACAAAGCAGCTCAGTGAAGAGAGAAATCACCACACGTCTGGTTTCCAACACTGAAGATATAATGGAAGAGTTGGGAGAAGCAGAGAGGACATGCACGATCTCTCCAATGAAACACTGGTAAATGTTTTCAGAGACATCAAAGAGAGGCTGCGCTCATTTCAGGGCTCTTTTAACATTTACAAAATGGTGCTCATGAAAGCGGTGGCCAGGGTCTTGCCTGCTATACGAGGAGGAGAGATGGAGCAAAATTCACTGGAAGACATCCTGAAGATCCATTACAGCTGCCCTTTCAATGCTGACAAGTTTAACCAGTGGTTTGATCGTGCAAAGTCTGAACTTGACCTCTTGAGAACTCACAACCATGATGCTGGAGGGAATCAAAACTGAAGACTCAAACCGTCTCAACATCCTCCTCCTTAATCCTGATATTGATGCTGTTGTGTGCTTGACCTTCACATCTCTGAAGTATGAAGATCCGTATCTTTCAACCCTGAAGGAGTTTCTGGAATCTGACGAGTTTAAAGAGCTAGATGTGGTAAGGAAACTGAGCTCTACCACATTAGGACCAGAGAGTTGTTCAACAATCCTGTCATTTTAAAGATGAGAGAGAACTTATCTCTTTTCAAAAGTTTTTCAGAGGCTAATAAAGATGAAAAGAGATACAGATTCATTATTTCTGCCATTACTGATCCATCCAGTCCAGGATCTTCCATCTATCTGTATGAAAAAGGGCAGCTGACGGACACAAAGTTCCAGCCCGTGTCGAAGCCTCTCTCACCAGAAGTGGAGGACGTGAAGGAGCGCAGTGTGTCCCTGAAACTGCAGAAGTCCCCGACTGGAGAAACTGTGCAGTACAGAGTGGAGTACCAGCAGGTGAATGAGGAAGAGTGGCATGCCATAAACACGGCTGATGAACACTTTACTCTGACTGGACTGGGATCAGGAAAGCAGTACCGGATCCGGTACAGGATAGTGGGTAAAGTGGGAGTGAGTGAAGCCAGTGACACTATCAGCCCCACACCATCAACTACAGGTAAGTGTCATATGTATTTTTTTTGCATTAATCAAAGAAAAGATGAATTAATTAATCATTTGATTCACAGCCATATTTCCTAACAGCTGTGGGTATTAATAAATGTGTAACATGTTGAAAAGTGTTTCCCATTTGACTGTGTATATGAATGTATGATTTCCTTCGTTTATGTTTTTACAGATAGTCTTTAAAGTCACAGAGTATATTATGTATTTGATGTCAAGTGTAGGCTACTGTACTGTATAAACTATACAAAGCCTTGAACATTTAAAAATAAAAACAAAACAAAAAAGGTAACACTTTGCTTCAAGCGGTGTGCATAAGACTGACACGACACCTTCATAATCGTGACATGACACGTCGTGAATATGAAGGAGGTTTTATGCATGTTTATGACAACTGTTACGACCCTGTCTCTTCCCTGCCTGAGGGTGGCGGTATATTTGAACCTGCCCTTTAGGCTGCCTGTTAATTGGATGATTAATGGGTCAGAGTATAAATGTCTGGTTGACCTGTTCAGCGGGACTCTCTCTGGTAGAACCCATTCTCCAGAGAAGTCATTTTCGCCAACGTTATTTTGTTTATCATTTGCCCTCATTTCTTCCCCATTGGATTATTATTTTCTTTTGTTTATTTTATGTCCTAGACATTGTTATGTTTCTGTATTTGACTATTTTCTTTTTCTAATAAACCATCTTGCAATATCAAATACTCATTTGTACAAGTAGTCCTCTTTATGTGACGGTCTAGAACGAGCTGGCCGTGACATAAATTGGGTGGCTCGTCCGCGATTCTTTGGGGTAGGAAATGTTGGTGAGTGTGTGATTTGTTTTTGTGAATGGTCACCTTTTGAATGAGAACTCCGGTTAGGAAGAGTGTATCCAGCTGGTTTGTGTATACAAACCTTCCAAAGGAACACTGTTTGTTGTTTTTGTTTACTATTTTGCCTTTTTTGTTTTTGAGGGTTATTCTGGGCGGAGATTTAACTCTCTGTCGGGGGTACGCTTTAGGACTTTCAGTTTGACTGATCGTCACTGAGTTTAGCGTTTAATGCCGCCTCGAGCCCGGTACACCCTCGAAGACTAGACAGGAATTAGTTAGTGTTTTCTTTCAGATAGGAGCTGGAGTGTCTGTTCATTGAGGTGAACCTATTCAACAAAATGTGAATAGTTGCGTGTTTTTTAGTACGTTCTTCTTTCCCGCGAATCTACAATGTGTTTTGACTTGTGGTAAGTCTTTTTGTGAATGAGTAGGTTACGTAATGGACTGACGTAGTTCATTTATAGAAGCAGTGGCTTATGGGAAGTGTAGTTTCTGGTAAACGACTATTTTGCGTGCGTAAACTGTTTGTTGTTGTATAGGTAGGTGTGTCTGAAAACAAAGATGTCTTCGGTGCTCGAAGATTTCTTTGCTTGTCCCTCGAAATCTTTACTTGAGAGGTGTACAAAGGAGCAGTTATTACAAATTGCCGAACGCTTTAGTATCGATCTTACTACTCAAGAAAAGAAATTGAAGGAAACGATTGTGACGACTTTGACGCGATCACTTGTTGATAGAGGAGTTTTTGAGGTAAGAGCTGAGTCTATTGCTCCCAGTGAATCTTCGGTGGTCTCTCCTTGTGACGTTGATGTTGAGAGTGAACTAAAATTTCGAACTATGTCACTGCAAGACAAACAGCTGTATTTAGATGCGGCGAAAATCCGTGCTGAGTGTGAGGATCGCGCTATGAGAGAGCGAGAGGTAGAGAGAGAATTTGCAGCGAGGGAATTAGAACAACAGTTATCCGTACGAAAACTGGAACTTGAGTTGGAGAGAGAACGGGAAGATAGAGCGTTTCAGTTAAAGAAGTTGGAGTTGGAGTTGGCAGCAAGAGAAAAATCCCTAGCTTCGCGAGTTGATATGCCTTCTGGTGAACTGCATTCGTTGGCTGATTATGAACCTGTGTTTGACGTGCATAAGAATGTGAGATTAGTTCCGCCATTTTCTGAAAAGGAAATAGAGAAGTATTTCTATCACTTTGAACGTGTTGCTTTAACTTTGAAATGGCCGAAAAAGTTTTGGACTTTATTGTTGCAGTGTGTTTTCACAGGTAAAGCCCAGGAAGTTTATTCTGCTCTCACCCTGGTACAGAGTGGTGAGTATGACATTGTGAAGTCTGCTGTGTTACGTGCATATGAACTCGTGCCGGAGGCGTATCGCCAAAAAATTTAGGAGTTTTAATAAAAATGATGAATGCACTTATGTTGAATTTGCAAGGGAAAAAGAGAATTTATTTGACCGTTGGTGTACTTCAATGAAAATCACAACTAAAGAGCAATTAAGAGAATTAGTGCTCTTGGAGGAGTTTAAACACTGTGTTCCTCATGCGGTAGCGACCCATCTCACTGAACATAAGGTGAGTAAACTTTCAAGCTGCTATTATGGCCGATGAGTTTGTGTTAACCCATCGTGGGTCATTCAGTTCATTCAGCATTAAAAATGACGTGAGTAAGTCTAAGTTTTGCTCTCCAGGCAAGACAAGGTCTGCTGTGATGGGGCAAAATATTAAAGCAACAGTAGTTGAGAAATCTAAGTCTGTATTCTTAAAAGACATGGTTTGTTTTTATTGTAAAAAACCTGGCCATAAAATCTCTGACTGTCTTGTTCTTAAGAAGAAAGAAAGACTTTCAAAACCTGTTGCTTTAGTTGCTACATCGCCTTCCATAAATGAAATGCTTGAGGAAAGAGAGAGCCCTTTGTCTCGTTATTGTGGTAAACCTGATGAGGAGAGGGTTACTGGATCTGTTGATTATGCACCTTTCATCACTGAAGGAACTGTATCTTTATGTGGTTCACAGGAAACTGTGTCAGTGCGCATTCTCAGAGATACAGGAGCTGCGCAGTCGTTTCTTCTGGAAGGAATCCTGCCTTTAACTTCTGAAACTGCTACTGGAACCCATGTATTAGTACAGGGTTTGAGATGGGGTTTGCTGAAGTGCCTTTGCATCGGATCCAACTTTCCTCTGCCATAGTAACTGGTAATGTTGTAGTTGGTGTCCGCTCTGAACTTCCAGTTCCTGGGATAACGTTTATTCTGGGAAATGATTTAGCTGGTAGTGATTTAGCATGGTAATGTTTGGGGAGAGGGTAAGGTGGCAGCTCCACCCATAGTAAGATCTGTACCCAGAAAATCCGATCGTATATTCCATAAAGAGTTCCCTGATTTGTTCCCAGCGTGTGCAGTCACTCGATCGATGGCTAAACTGCCTTCTGAAAATCAGGATGATGACGTTTCACTTGATGACACCTTCTTTTCTGTTGTGAATGTAGGGGAATCTGAATCTGATGTTTCTGAATGCTCTGAACAGAAGGACATAAATGTCTGCTCTTTGCCATCTTCTGCTCAGGAAGAATCTGTAGAACTGCAAAGTGAATCTGCTGTTACATCTGAGGTTATGCCCACTCCTGAGAACATTAGCACCGACCTTTCTAATGTTGATGATTGTTCCTTGACTTCTCTTTTACAGATCTCTCGAGAGAAGCTAATTAGAGCACAACAGACTGATGAGACGCTTAAGTTTTTATTTTTTGCAGCAGGGTCTAACAGGGGTTCTGATCTTTCTTCACTGTATTTTCTTGAAGACGATCTCCTTTGTAGGAAGGGTAGGATGTACAAGGATAATGTGGAACCTAATATTCAAATAGTAGTTCCTCTGCCATTCAGGGATTCCGTATTGAAATTGGCCCATCAAGGAATTGCTGGTCATACTGGAGTTCGGAAGACGTATGATCATATTATGCGACAGTTTTATTGGCCTAGAGTAAAACGAGATGTGGCCAAATATATACGATCTTGTCATACGTGTCAGATTACTGGTAAGCCTAATCAGAAAGTTCCAGCGGCTCCGTTACAACCTATTGCGGTGGTTTCAAACCCGTTTGAATATTTGATTATTGACTGTGTTGGTCCTCTGCCACGGTCTAGGGCTGGTCACCATTATCTTTTTACCATCATGTGCCAGACTACCCGTTATCCTGCAGCTTACCCATTGCGATCAATCACTACTCGGTCTATTTTGAAAGCCCTTACTAACTTCATGTCCATCTTTGGTATTCCCAAGATAGTTCAGTCAGATCAGGGTTCCAATTTTATGTCGAAACCGTTTTCAAAAGCCTTGCGTCAACTTCAAGTAACCCACAATGTTTCTAGTGCTTACCATCCACAGCGTCAAGGGGCTCTTGAAAGGTTCCATCAAACCTTGAAGTCTCTCCTAAGGTCATATTGTGTGGAACTTGATGCAGATTGGGAAGAGGGTCTGCCCTGGATGTTACTGGCTATACGTGAAGTAACACAAGAAAGTTTGGGTTTTAGTCCAAATGAATTGGTGTTTGGTCATGCTGTACGAGGACCTACCGCTGTTTTAGCTCATGAATGGCGTACTACAAAGCCTCCAGTAAGTATTGCAGATTACGTTGGTGGGTTTCGCTGTAGACTTTATGAAGCACGGGCCATAGCTCAAAAGAAATTGGATAAGTCTCAAACAAAAATGCAACGACTTTTTGACCGGAAGGCTAAGTTTAGGAGTTTTCGGGTAGGTGATCAGGTATTGGCTTTATTATCTCTTCCTACTAACCCGTTTCAAGCCAAATTTGTTGGACCTTATCGTATAGTTAAGTGTCTTTCAGATAATAATTATTTGTTGAGTACCCCTGATCGTCGTAGAAAAGTACAGACCTGTCATATTAATCTGTTAAAGTCCTATGTTACTCCGGTAAGTTCCGTTTCTGTTGGTATGGTAGCATGATCTGATCCTTCTAATCCAGATCATTCTTTGGTTTCTCTTTCTACTTGCCATTTGGGTGGTGAGTCTTCCAGGAACATTGACGACGATGGGAATCTTCTTTCTCAGGAAAAAGTAGATGGACGACTTAACAACTCTCAAGTTCTTGCTGATTTACCTTGTCATTTGTCTTATTTGGAAGAGAAAGAGAGAAACGACATTATTGAGTTAGTAGTGTCCTTTCCTTCACTCTTCCTTGATGTTCCTGGTCGTACTTCCATTATTGAACATGACATTGATGTAGGAACTTCCTCTCCTGTTAAGCAAAATGCTTATAGACTTAATCCAGTAAAACGAGAATTGTTACAGCGAGAAGTGAGCTATTTGCTTACTCACAAATTAGCTGAACCTAGTTTTAGTTCATGGAGCTCTCCCTGTGTCTTGGTGAATAAACCAAATGGCTCATATCGTTGTTGTACAGACTATCGGAAACTTAATTCTGTAACCAAACCCGACTGTTTCCCGTTACCTCGTATTGATGACTGTGTTGATCATGTTGGCTCTGCCCAGTATGTTAGTAAATTCGATCTTTTGAAGGGTATTGGCAGGTACCTTTAACAACTCGTGCCAAAGAGTTATCTGCATTTGTTACCCCTGATGCCTTCCTGCAGTATACGGTAATGCCTTTTGGGGTTCGTAATGCCCCTGCTACCTTCCAACGTCTGGTGAATCGTATACTGTATGGAATGTCTGGATGTGAGGCATATCTCGATGACGTTGTCTTGTATTGTTCCTCCTGGTCTGAACATATTAACCAAATAAAAGACTTATTTTTACGTCTATCTGAGGCTAATTTGACCATTAACCTAGCGAAGTCTGATTTTGGAAAAGCGACTGTCACATACCTGGGCAAGGTAGTTGGAAACGGCTGTGTAACCCCTATTGGTGCTAAAGTTGAAGCCATATGCAGTTTTCCTACTCCTATCAATCGACGTGAGTTGCGTAGATTTCTAGGAATGATAGGTTACTATCGGAGTTTTTGCCAGAATTTTGCTAGCGTGGTCTCACCTTTGACTGATTTGTTGAGTCCGAAAGTTGTTTTTCAGTGGTCTGAGATATGTCAACAAGCTTTCGAAAATTGTAAGGCTTTATTGGCCAACGCCCCTATCTTGACCGCTCCAAAATTTGAAAAGTCTTTCCGGCTTGCAATTGATGCTAGTGCTTGCGGTGCAGGTGCTGTTCTCTTGCAAGAGGACTCAAATGGAGTTGAACATCCTGTCAGTTATTTTTCCAAGAAGTTCAACCGTCATCAACAGGTTTACTCCACTATTGAAAAGGAAGCTCTTGCTCTTGTGTTGGCTATACAACATTTCGAGGTATATTTGGGTTCAGTTGTTGGCCCAATTATTGTTTATACAGATCATAACCCTCTGGTATTTTTAAATCGCATGAGAAATCGAAATCAACGACTTATGCGATGGAGTCTTATTTTACAGCCATTTCACCTGGAAATTATACATGTACGAGGGAAGGATAATGTGATCACTGACACCCTTTCTAGAATATAACATGATGTCTCTGCATGTTCTCTTTTCTCCTCTTTTGCTTCTCTAGGGCCCAGAGAAGCTTGGAGATGAGTTGGAGTGAGATGCTTCATGGATAGCTGAGTCCTAATCTTGACTTCGTACAGTACTTGACTTTATAGAATCTCTTTGAGGAGGGAGGTGTTACGACCCTGTCTCTTCCCTGCCTGAGGGTGGCGGTATATTTGAACCTGCCCTTTAGGCTGCCTGTTAAGTGGATGATTAATGGGTCAGAGTATAAATGTTTGGTAGAGCACATTCTCCAGAGAAGTCATTTTCGCCAACGTTATTTTGTTTATCATTTGCCCTCATTTCTTCCCCATTGGATTATTATTTTCTTTTGTTTATTTTATGTCCTAGACATTGTTATGTTTCTGTATTAGACTATTTTCTTTTTCTAATAAACCATCTTGCAATATCAAATACTCATTTGTACATGTAGTCCTCTTTATGTGACGGTCTAGAACGAGCTGGCCGTGACACAACAGACATGAAGTGTCATTCGCTCAATTATGTCATTTTTAATACAAAGGTGACAGTGTTTGAGATGTCTTTGTCATGACAACTTGACATTACCAAGACAACATAACCTGTCATAAATCTGTCATAAACATGACATAACAGATTAATTATAAAACTTAAGAAACTACTAAGCTTTATTAATCTGCTATGTCATGTTTATGACAGATTTATGACTTTTGTTGTCTAGGTAATGTCAAGTTATAACATAATACATCATAACAAAGACATCTCAAACAATGTCATCTTTGCATTAAAAATGACATGATTGAGTGACTGACACTTCGTGCCCGCTAGAAACTCTAGAGGGCACTCCACCATGGACTCACTCACTCACTCTCTCACTCACTCACACTCTCACGCTCATTCATTCATAAAGGACTACATTTCCCAGAAGCCCCTTGCCCATTCAGTGATCACCGCACCAGCTGCACCTCATTCACCGATCATTGATTACACACACACCTGAAACACATCACCTACCCCTTATAAGCACCATTTTCACACCACACCAACCGCGATGTCTTGCTCAGCTAACCCCTATCATTTCCGAGCGTTATTCCCGTGTCTTGTTTTCCTGGTCCTGTTCCCTGCCTGCCTCTGTCCCAGTTTTCGATTGTTTGCTGCCTACCTCGTTTGACCCCCTGCTTTGGATTATCGGACTATTGCTCTCTTGCCGCCTGCCTCGATCTTGTTTGCCTGGACATTATTACGGTTCTGTCTTCTCCCTGACAGTCCTGTTTGCTGGTATCTAACCATCGCCTGTTTGACCACGTTTGTAAATAAAGCTCACAATTGGATCTCATCCGCTGACTCGCCCTTCATAAAACCTCCTTCATATTCACGACAAGTGTCATGAGAAAATTATGAAGGTGTCATGTCCGTCTTATGCACACCCCTTCAAGTAAAGTGTTACAAAAAAAATAAATAAATATGCAGCTCATAATTAAAACAAAACACGCACCACCCTAACCAAACCCTAACAACCAACTTCAAAAAAACTGTTAAAGCCCACTGTATCTGTCACGCTGTGGTGCAGATAAACAGGACGAGTACGACGAAGATATATCAAAAAGGGTTTTAATTCCAAACAGGCAACAGGACATCAGACGGGCAGGAAACACACAGCATACATAGACAAGAACCGCCAAACACTGAACAGAACCAGGAGAATATATAGGGGAGATAATGAGGGATAAACGTAATCAGGGTGAACAGAAACAGGTGAGGGTAATTAACTAGACAGGATACACACTGTAACGCCCGGGTTCAGGAACAGGTAAGAAGGCAAGTTTAGATTTTTTCAAAGTTTAATTAAACAAAACGACAGGCAGGAATACAGATAAATGACCAGGACGTAACTTTAACAACGAACAAGGACAGGACTGACACAGAGGGAATTTATACAGAGGAACACAAGAGGAATAATTGGTGGGGAACAGGTGATAGACATAATTGATTGACGAGACACAGGTGGCGACGATGAACCAATAAGACGACAGGCACATGGTAAAACAAAACAAAGAACACATGACTGAATGACAGGACAAAACCAAAGAACATGTGACACATGACAGGACAGGGGAACAGATAAACAGATAAACAGATAGACACGATTATGACACACACAACAGTTCATGGGTGTGACAGTATCATGGCATTTCTGCCGAAAGAAATGAAATGATTAATATAAATAATATCATCACTTTAACAAAAACAATCTCATAATTTATATTCTTTAATAATAAACATTATTAATTAATCATAATAAATGCAAAGCATAGAGACGCTCATTGTGAAGCTATAAAATAAGATGTGACCAATTTAAGCTTCAATGCTAAAATGAGAAAGATGTGAACAGATTCGATATTTTTAACAGAGAAATATACTGTATAAATTAGTTCACCACATTATGACAGAAATATTAGAGACAAGACAACTCTCCATATTCGCTGTTGTCAGTTTTTTCTTATTGGCTTAAAGCACGTTTAACCCGCTCAAGTCTTTGATTAATTCTATTGATTAAATACAGTAGCGTATATCTGACATTAAATGCCCAGATGATAGAATATCTTTAACTGTTTAATTACACAAATGAGATACTGAGAGGAACACTGTAGTCCCCCTATCGTTAAAGTTTCTTAAACTTGAACGATTGACAAAGACAGGACTGACACAGAGGGAATATATACAGATGAACACGAGGATAACGAGTAGGGCACAGGTGACTGACATGATTACAGACGAGACACAGCTGATGACGATGGACTGATAAAGTGACGCTGACGAACTGAAGGTCAAAACAAAGACCATGTGACGAATGACAGGACTAAAACTCAAAACAAGGAACACGTGACTGAAGACAGGACTGGGGAAACAGATAAACAGAACATGAAACTCTAACAAATACATAATTCATTTATGATCATTTACAAACCATCTACTATTGATCTGTTTGATTTGTAAATTGTTAGCATACCACTTATTAATAATAATTTATGAATGTATAGTTGTTTTGTAAATGATTAGTTCATCATTAACTAATAACTTATAAGTAACTTTTAACTGAGCGTTACTGTAAAGTGTTTCTCTACCATTCTCTGTACTATTTAAAATATGCTAGTAATGTGTTACAACATGCTAATTCAGGCTAGCAACATGTTAATTTATGTTAGTATGTTAAAACCATCTATCTGTCTGTCTGTCCTATCCATTCATCCATCTATCTCTCCATCCATCAATCAATCCATCCATCCACAATGCAATGATTGTCTTATTTCATGCATATTTCATACAGTTATGCAAGTAAGCATTTGAACTAAACTAATTTATCTGCAGTTGTCTTCACTTTTGCCCTTTTTTCAAGTGTTTTTACAGACACAATGATAAATGCACCATAAAAAAAGTAATACAGTTTTTCTCAGTCGCTTTGGTGCATTTCTCACATCACTATTTACATTTGCACAAGAGATAATGCAGTTCTCAAAACTATTAGTTTTTGATAACCTGCAAAAGCGTGTCACTTGCTCAAAACAACGGATAGCTCATGGATAGCCGTTTTCTGAGATGGCTGCACACATATTCCCTCCTCGTTGCCGGGGACATCAATGGTTGCTCTCTGTCCAGTGTGATTCCTTCCACGTCTTCTACCCTTGCCAGATTGAAACCCGCCTCATCAAGGTATATGAATGTGTGCAGCGGTTCCCTGGCCTCCAGCTCCAGAACATGCTTTATTACAGAAGAGGGAGTGAGAAAAACTAGAACAACTTTTCCTGTGTAACATAATGCATTTTGGACAACAATGTGGTATAATTGTTTCATGCGCATTTCATTCCTTCTGAGCACTCTGTCAATTGTAGCGACTGAAACAGATTCAATATTCCCAAAGATGTTGTCATCCTCTATCACAGCACTCTGTATCTCTCATTGTTTGCGATCACCATTGCACAAATGGCTTCCTCTTGTTGTGGAGTAAAAAGGGGCCCTCTTCCTCCTCTGCAAGGTTGTCTTGTGTGGTGCAGAGTAAAACTACAGTAAATATGGCAAATCTTTACTGTAACACTACTGTACAACACAATACACTAAATGTATGATGCAGTAAAGCTGTACGTCTAAATGTAAAATGGACAGTGACAAGTTCTTGTCCCACTGCAAGCTTCATGTATGACACAATGACAGTATGCAGTGCAGATTGATTAAGGAAAAACTGTAATAATAAAGTCAAAGTCACAGTTGGGCGATAGATCCTACATCGTCAAGTTGCAGAAGTTGACAAAAAGTCTCAAGACAAAATACAAACAAATAAAAAAAGACAGTATTGCAAGAATAAAAAATAACTTTGCTTGAAGAATACAGAGTCGTTAAGAGATGCTTTTCTGCAACGCATAGCTTACATTTGAGCCTTATTTTATATACTCTAAATGTTTTGAATTGAGCTGCAGAATGTGAGTAAAACAGCTTAAACCTGTTGAAGCTGCTGAACTGAAGGAGATGAAGAGACTCTGGTCACTTCTGACAGCACTAACACGAATCTACTGTAGCCTGTGGTTACTGTTACAATCACTGATTCTATTGATATCTAGGGTCACAATTAGATGACAATATGTTAAGAATTAAACAAAAATGTTTTCATGATTTTAATAATTTAAACTAAAATGTTTATTCCTTGTATTCACAGAAATTTTCATAATTTGCAGAAGAATTATAATACAGGCTAATCACAAAATTGAGCATGAAACATTTATTGATCAATCAGTATCTCTTTGAAAAAGACTAATAAGGAGGTTAAGGTTTAATCCGAGTCTTGTGAAGCGATATGATTACTTTATATGATGAGCAAAGGGAAATTTGAGTCATATTCCCTCTCAAATCAAATCTGGTGACATGTCAACAATATCAAACCCTCAATAGTGCTTGTGTCAGGATTTGAGACATTTCTCTAAATATCTTCTGTGCTGGAGGATTTCTGCATGTGTTAGCAATGGATGGAGGGATCATTTTCTCCTGTCATGATAATCACACTCTTCATCTCTGTTGATTTCCACAGAAACTGTTCCCAGAACCAGGAACGACTTCCTCCAATGTAAGTCACTGAGAAAACAAGCAGAGAAACTCTGAGTGTGTTCATGTTCTTCCTGTAGAAGGAGAAAGAAAACATGATTTACACAGGATATCTGGTAAACTGTACTGAGACACGCTGATATATTCAACATGAGGAGTTCAGATACATTAAAAAATCGGACTGATCGATAATTCCTGATTCTGATGTGTTTTATCTCCATCAGATTCCCTTCAGCTCTCTCTGGATCTGAACACAGTGAATAAACACCTCAGTCTGTCTGAGGAGAACAGAATGATTACTGACACTGGCACAGTCCAGCCGTATCCTGATCATCCAGACAGATTTGATCATTATAAGCAGGTGTTGTGTAGAGAGAGTGTGAGTGATCGACGCTGTTACTGGGAGATTGAGTGGAGTGGACGTTTTTGGATATCAGTGTCATATAAGAGCATCAGCAGGAAGGGACGGGGTAGTGAGTGTTTTTTTGGATATAATGATCAGTCCTGGAGTTTGTACTGCTCTCCTGACAGTTACTCATTCAGACACAATTACACACAGACTGATCTCCCAGTAAAGTCCATCAGCAGTAGAATAGGAGTGCATGATGAAGATGATGATGATGATGTAAAGTCCATCAGCAGGAGAATAGGAGTGTTTGTGGATCACACTGCAGGAACTCTGTCCTTCTACAGCGTCTCTGACACAATGAACCTCATCCACACAGTCCAGACCACATTCACTCAACCGCTCTATCCTGGGTTTAATGTTTATTATGGATCACCAGTGAAACTGTGTTGATGAATCAGAACACACTGTAGAGATTCTGCCCATAATGCTACGAGTATTGATCAGTCAGTAACAGTGATGAATCAGTGAATGTGAGCTGTTATAGAGTCTCTTCATTACATTAATACTGTCACTGAATATCAAGTCGGAATAAATGTAATAAATCCTCATATAGACAGTCCGATCAGTGTGTGTTTTCTCAAGCTCTGTTTGTGTTGATGGAAATAACCTTCATTTAGTTCTATTATAGTGTCACATCAATCATTCATATACTGAAGCGATGTTTGTGTTTATCAATTATTGTTCTTCTTCTCTAAACATGTCTGGGAGTCAGAGACTGTAATTCACAGAGATCTCAAGCTTGGAAATGATAATAACAAAATAAAATAAACTTCTAGACAAAGTGTAGGCAAGTTCGGTCCTAGAGAGTTCAGCTTCAGCCTTAATCAGACACACCTGAACATGCTGATCAAGCTCTTCAGATCACTACAGCTGTGTCCACAACTGCCTGCTCACTGAGTTGCTACTTAATTTCAATTAACGAGCGCTAGAGCCGGTGCTTCATAGCCTGATCTCGTTGAGTATGAGTGCGATCCAGACATCGTCCACCATGTTGACGTTATCATGTGACCTACGGCGTTATCACAAGCGCAACAACTTCAAAGATACGAGAGGCAGGTTTAATTCATCTCTCTGTAAATATCTTGCACAGCTGCCCGTTGTAATGTAACCAATAAATGTTGGCTTAAATGAAATAAAGTTCTTATATTTTTGAGCCTACTAATCTGACTCCCAGTTTTTGCCCTCAAAGATATTCTATTTTATTACCCAAATCATGATCTTTTGAATATGTTGTTAATTTCTTTATTGTATACGCAAAAATTTTCATCCACAATCAAAAGTGCCTTAAATCTCCTTTATGTTTTTTCTTTTTCTTGTTGAATTCATCATCATATTATGATGTTGTCATTATGAGCGTGACTACATTTAAACAGATTAAAACAATTTACAATTCTTGTCAGTATTCTTTCTTGGCATTCTTATTGCAGCTTCATTATATTTGTGGTGTAGTGGGCTGAACCACTGAAATGATGAGCTGAAGGTTGCTGGTTCGATCTCTGCAGCGTCTCCACCAGTGAGTCACTTTACTCCAGGGTGATTTGTGTCAAGTCAAGCCACGTCTATGAATTTGATTTAGCTTCTATTAAACTGCACTTGGGTTTGCTACGCTTTCCTTCAGTGGAATCCATTACACAAACACAGTAGTGGACGAAGAACACAAACCAAGTACTCGAGTAAAAGTACAAGTACGTATAATACAATATTACTCTAGTCAAGTCAAGTCAAGTCATCTTTATTTATATAGCGCTTTTTACAATGCAAATTGTGGCAAAGCAGCTTTACATTAATAAGAAAATGGTGTCATTGTGCAGCTTATTCTATATATTATTGATTCATTCCGTTGCAAATATCAATAGTTATTAGTCTAGTTAATTTAGGTATATCAGCACTGCAGAAAACAGTGACATAATCGTCCGGCTCAGCTCAGTTCACATACAACGGCGCCAATGCAGGCATATCAAAAACACTGCTGAATATCAAGCAAGTGTCCCCAACTTAAGCAAGCCAAAGGCAACAGCGGCAAGGAACCAAAACTCCAACAAATGGAGAAAAAAAACCTCGGGAGAAACCAGGCTTAGTCGGGGGGGTCAGTTCTCCTCTGGCCAACAGTGAACACTTGTCCGATACTCAGGCAGAGTTACGGGTCATTAAACCGATTTGGAATCGCAACAGTCAAAATATTTAATCTAGTTCCATCTTTAAGATCTTTTTGATCACGCCGGTATGGGACGGTTTGTTGGGATACGTGCCACTGGCTGATGAGTCGGTAAGGTCTTCACAAAGGATGGGCTAGTTAACACAGTCTCCGCCGACACCACAGGGCCACATTGCTGCCGCACACAGGCACAGGTTCCCCGTCCGACCCGGACACGGCCCGGATCCAGCCAATCACGATAATTGGTAAACCTCAGGATAAGCAGAGAGACAAAAAATTAGCGTAGACGCCATTCTTCTTCTGATGTAACGAGTACATCTGGTGTTATAGGAAGTGTTCCCGGTTCCGGCTGACCTGATCTATGCAGCCTAACAATCCTTTAACGGATATGAAGACAAAAGTTTATAGTGCGTCATGTGTATGCCAGGTTAAATAGATGCGTTTTTAGTCTAGATTTAAACTGACAGAGTGTGTCTGCTTCCCGAACAATGCTAGGAAGATTGTTCCAGAGTTGAGGTGCCAAATAGGAAAAGGATCTACCGCCTGCGGTTGATTTTGATATTCTAGGTGTTAACAACTGGCCAGAATTCTGAGATCGTAATAGACGCGAAGGACTATAATGCATTAAGAGCTCACTCAGGTACTGGGGAGCTAAGCCATTTAGTGCTTTGTAAGTAATTAGCAAGATTTTAAAATCTATACGATGTTTAATAGGGAGCCAGTGCAGTTTTGACAGAACCGGGCTAATATGGTCATACTTCCTGGTTCTAGTAAGGACTCTGGCAGCTGCGTTTTGGACCAGCTGTAGTTTGTTTATCACGCGAGCAGGGCAACCACCCAGTAGAGCGTTACAGTAATCTAGTCTCGAGGTCATAAACGCATGAACTAGCTGTTCCGCATTTGTCATTGAGAGCATATGTCGCAATTTAGATATATTTTTAAGATGGAAGAATGCGGTTTTACATATGCTAGAAATGTGGCTTTCAAATGAAAGATTGGTATCAAAGAGCACACCCAGGTTCCTAACTGACGAAGACGACTTAACAGAGCAGCCATCAAGTGTTAAGCAGTATTCTAGGTTTTTATGTGAAGTTTTTGGTCCAATAATTAGAATCTCTGTTTTTTCTGAATTTAGTAGTAGGAAATTACTAGTCATCCAATTTTTTATATCAGCTACGCATTCTGTTAATTTTGAGAGTTGGTAGGTTTCGTCAGGGCGCGAGGAAATATAGAGCTGAGTATCATCAGCGTAACAGTGAAAGCTAATGCCATGCTTCCTAATGACATCTCTCAAGGGTAGCATGTACAGAGTGAAAAGCAACGGTCCTAGAACTGAGCCTTGTGGTACTCCATATTTAACTTGTGATCGAAATGACATCTCTTCGTTTACTACTACAAACTGATAACGGTCAGATAAGTATGATTTGAACCATGCCAATGCAATTCCACTAATTCCAGCATAATTTTCTAGTCTATTCAAAAGAATATTGTGGTCGATAGTGTCAAAAGCAGCACTGAGGTCTAGTAACACTAATAGAGAGATACAACCACGATCTGATGATAAGAGCAAATCATTTGTAACTCTAATGAGAGCAGTCTCAGTACTATGGTACGGTCTAAATCCTGACTGGAAATCCTCACAGATACCATTTCTTTCTAAGTAGGAATTAAGCCGAGATGATACTGCCTTTTCTAGTATTTTTGACAGAAAAGGTAGATTGGAAATGGGTCTGTAATTGACTAATTCTCCAGGATCAAGTTGTGGTTTTTTAATAAGAGGTTTGATAATAGCCTGCTTAAAATTTTTTGGTACGTAACCTAGTGATAAAGATGAATTAATGATCTTAAGAAGAGGATCTATGACCTCTGGAAGCATCTCTTTCAATAGCTTAGTCGGTATAGGGTCTAACATACATGTTGTTGATTTTGATGATTTAACAAGTTTAGACAATTCTTCCTTTCCTATGGCAGCGAATGAATGGAATTTTTCCTCAGGGATACAACAACCCACTGTCTGATGTGATACTGTAGTAGACAGTTGCATGGCTATAATTTTCTCTCTAATGTTGTCAATCTTGCAAGTAAAGAAGTTCATAAAGTCATTACTGCTGTGCTGTTTTGAAACATCAGAAGTTGAGGCTGTATTTCTTGTTAATTTAGCCACTGTATTAAATAAATACTTAGGGTTGTGTTTATTTTCTTCTAAAAGATTTGAAAAATAAGCAGATCTAGCGGTTTTTACAGCCTTTCTGTACTCCATCATTTTCTCTCTCCATGAAATCCGAAAAACTTCTAGTTTTGAATTCTTCCAGCTGCGCTCCAGTTTTCTGGCTGCTCTCTTAAGGGCCTGAGTGTGCTCGTTATACCATGGCGTTGGACTAATATCCTTAATCTTTTTTAAGCGCAAAGGAGCGACAGAGTCTAGAGTGTTCGAAAAGAGAGCGTCAATAGTTTGTGTTGCAACATCGAGTTCTTCTAAGCTGTCTGGTTTGCTAAGTTGATGAAACTGATCAGGAAGATTATTTATAAAGCAATTTTTAGTGGTAGAAATGATGGTTCTAACATATTTATGGCAGACAGGCGGTTTTCCAGCCTTGGATAAATGTAGCACGCATGAGACTAGATAATGATCTGAGACGTCATCGCTCTGCTGCAGAATTTCAACGGCATCAATATCGATTCCATGTGACAATATTAGATCTAAAGTATGATTACGACAATGAGTTGGTCCTGATACGTGTTGTCTAACTCCAATAGAGCTTAGAATATCTGTTAATGCCAATCCCAAAGCGTCTTTTTCATTATCTACATGGATATTAAAATCACCAACAATAAGGACTTTATCCACAGCCAGTACTAACTCTGATAGAAAATCAGCAAATTCTTTGATAAAATCTGTATGGTGCCCTGGTGGCCTGTATACAGTAGTCAGCAAAAATTTCAAATTAGATTTGTCACTTACATTATATAAACTTACATAGAGCACCATCACTTCAAAAGAGATACATTTGAAAGACTTTTGAGTAATACTGAAGATATTACTATAGATTACAGCAACACCTCCCCCTTTACCTTTCTGACGAGGTTCGTGTCGATAATAGTAACCTTGAGGGCTAGACTCATTTAAAGTAATGTAATCGTCTGGTTTTAGCCAGGTTTCTGTCAAACACAGCACATCTAGGTTATTTTCTGTGATAATATCATTTACAATAAGTGCTTTTGAAGAAAGGGATCTAATATTCAGCAACCCAAGCTTTATCATTTTGTTATCTTTATAATCTCTGTTTACTACTTGTTGAACATCAATTAAATTATCACCCGTAAATGGGTTTGGAAGTTTTCTGTATTTATTAGTTCGGGGTACAGACACAGTCTCTATCTGATGATATCTAGGTGAAAGAGTCTCTATGTGTTGGGATTTATCTGAATTCTGTGACGTGAGACAGCTAGCAGACGGTCGGTTTAGCCAGTCTGTCTGCTTCCTGACCTGGGCCCCAGTTAGTCAAGGTTGAGCTCTAAGACTATGTGCCTCTAGTGAAAGTATTTAGTGCTACTTTTCAAGTTTACTTGAGTGAAAGCACAAAATGACTTGATTTTTAATGTACTTATGTAAAAAAAGTACTGATTTATGAATGTTTATTTTGTAATTTTATATAGGCCATTTATATAATGTCATTTTATATTATATATTTTATGTAATCCTATTAGTTTAACATTCATTAACTATTAGTTAATCCTAATAGTTTAACAGTCACTTATCGCCACCTAGTGCCGCAACGATGTAATCGATCCAACCATCATTTGAAGCGCCAAGTTAGTTTTAAAATTTGAGTTAATCTGTTTGAATCGAGGTGGGGTGCGTGTGCGTCTCTTACCTGAGGAACACATGGCACCAGGATGCACTATGGGAAGAAGGCGAGCCGGCGGAGGCAGTGTGATGCTTTGGGGAATATTCTGCTGGGAAACCTTGGGTTCTTTCCACATACAAAACAGAGTTCAAGAGACTAAATATGAGAAAACCTACAAAAATGTGTGAATACAAGGACAAATGCTTCTCTGGAAAAAGTCAAGGCTTGTCATATTTTACAGTTTGTACTGACATGAGAAAAGAAAAACAGAAAAATCTAGGGAAACAGGTTCATTTCAACTCTACTTCTGACACGATGTGCTGGGAATCTCCTTCAGAAGTTTCCTGAACCTGTCAGTCTGCACCCCCCTTTTGGAAAAACCCCATAAATGGCATACCCAAACTGAAACAGATACGCTTCATGAAGCTTTGCACAACCAGCATTAGTGAAAGCAGTTTGTTGGCATTCAGTCAGAATTAATTACTGTCACAAAGAAAAAAATATGAAGTTTTAAATGCTGCAACGGGAACCCAGAACCAGACAGGTATTGTCTTGCACAGATGATGTATGGCAGGAAACACGCAGGCAATGCAGCTTTTGAGATCTTTGCAGATGATAATGTGTGAATAACTGAGTCTTTTCTCTCTTGACACGTGTGTTGTGTGTTCACAGGAGTGATGAGACAGACTGCAGAGCACACGACTGATGTCACACATCACACTGAAGCTTCACGAGCGTCTCGAATCACGCCGCATTTTCTCATTTTCTCAGAAACACGAGATCAACGAAAAACAAGCCTCACGTTCTTTCCAGTCACGTGAATCCTTCACTTTGCGTGTTGGAATGTTTGAATCCAGACCAAGTTCAAGTCATTCACTAACGCACACATACAGGATTTTTTTTCCTCAATGGATGCGGCTGAAGCTCATATTTCATTTTCTGACTAAAATTAAATTCAAGTCCCTTAAGTCACTGTTTAGGATATTACTTGAGTAAAGTTTTAAAGTATGTGATATTTTTATACTTGAGTATGAGAAGTATGTTTTTATATTAAACACACTTAAATATTTTAAGTAAAAGTACAAGTAAATGCAAAATACAAAAGGAGCAGAAAATATTATTAAAAATTGTTCAGATTGTTTTTCTCTGTTTCTTACAGTTTGTTTGCTTTGAATTAAAAACATGTTCATTGTAAGTTTTAAATATAAAAAAATACTAATATATTAATTATACCTTGATCATTCATGTTAATGCATAATGTTATAATTAATGTAAGAGGAAACTTTAAAATTTTAAAATGTAAATATTGAAATTATCAATGAACAACGCCTTCATTAACCTTTAATGACACAAATGGACTCTTATTGTAAAGTGTTTCCATTTCACATAAATCCAAACAATCATGCTTAAAATGGCATCTTTACGCACAAAGGCATATTATATGCTTTCACTCGTTATTTGATTCTGTTTTAGAAGACTTGATGATTATCTAATCAAAATATGTGTTAAAGTGCAGATTAAAAAAAACCTGAAATTGAACACATTTCTGATTTATGTTTCTGTCGGCTGCATGATTAGATTCAACTTAAATATGCATCTCCGCTGGATAATGAATGCATAAAATCGAACAAATGGATATAAACTAATGCAAATAGAGGGTAACAATCGTGACATTAAACAGCTGGTGTTTTTGTCACATTGTTTTAACTCTTGGGGAACTACTAATGTCAGCATCCTCTCAGCCTCGACGGCAAACACACTGCTGTTCTCCACCAATGCAGCGTCTAGTCAACAAACTAATAACTTTAGTGATATGAAAACATATACTGTAGTGTACTGTAAAACATACCGCTTTGTTGTCTGTTTTAAATCGGTGTGCAGTTCTGTGAAGTGTAGCCTCACATCACGTGTCAATACAAACGAGGCGTCAGTGATAGTTTTTATTCGGCCTCTAGAGGTCGCTCTCGTGCCGCACTCTCCTCAGCCGCTCCAGCAACGGACGCGACCCGGAAAATGAAATCAAGGGCGGTTGTAAAGCACTTGTTTGCTTGCAGTCTGTGTTCTTCATTTTTTATTTAGTAGTAAGTAACGAAAACGCTTTGGGGAAACTTATCAGAGTGAAAGTATGCATTTTATCTAGAAAATGTAGTGGAGTAAAAGTTAAAGGTGTCAGAAATATAAAAACTCAAGTAAAGTACAGATTCTCCCAAAAAATACTCAAGTACTGTAACAAAAGTAAAAACAGAAACTCACACAAAACAGAGTTCAAGAGGCTAAATATGAGAAAACCTACAAAAATGTGAAAATACAAGGACAAATGCTTCTCTGGAAAGAGTCAAGGCTTGTCATATTTTACAGTTTGAACTGACATGAGAAAAGACAAATACTTCTGACATCTTCTGATCTCCTTCAGAAATGTTTGAATCCAAAACACGTCTCGACAGGTTTATGGAAGTTCAAGTCCATTTACCTGCACACACACATATAGGCTATAAAGTACACTGTATATCACACATTCATATACCCTATACATATATATATATATATATATATATATGTATAATAGGACATAAAATACAAGGAAATAATTAGAGCAGCATTTACTTGCCTCAAACAACTCTTTATAATAATAATAATAATATTTTTTTTGTTGAATTTATTTCCAGAGCTCAAAGAGCTTTACATATCAAAACATGAACACAACAAAAACAGAAAAATACAGTATACGTATGAAACATCACAGACAATCATGTTTTCCATAATCCATAATGTAAATAATACAGTCAGTAAGAACTGCATTATAAATATACTCTATTGTTAGAAGAAAAGGCCTGAGATGAGCCGTCCATCATCGTGTTTACTGTCTTCATGTGCTTCAGCTGCACAGATCGCTGGACGTCTTCCATTCGGGATTTCCTGGAACATTGTAAGGATTGTGACTCGATGAGAACTGGAGATCTTCCCGAGCCGTCCCACAGACAGTGTTTAGAGCTCCACGAGTCTCAAATCACCGCATTATGGGTAAAAATACAATAAAATTGCTCCTCTCTATAGAAATCTGCAGTAAATATTTCCCCCAATGTGCAACTGAACGCCCTGAGGAACATTGTTTTGTCATGACTTCCTTACAGGAGTTTTTTTCCTCAGTGGATGCGGCTGAGGCTCATACTTCATTTTTCATTTTCATAACTCCTGACACAAATTAAAAATCTCACGGTCACAGTAACTTCTTAGAGTAAAACTGAGGACAAAAATGGAAGCTTGAGTGAAAAGAAGCATTAATACGGATTATTTGTGTTTGTTAAATACTTTTGGTAAATGACTCAAAGATCATTTTTTTAGTAAATTAGGTGAGATATTGCCTTTGTCTTTTATAAAGCAGTGAGAGTAGTGTTCATGGATGAACATTAGAAAAACATTTTTATAAAGCAGCTTAAACTTGATTTTGTCTCAATTATATTACATGTGTCTTTGCTTTTTAATGTCTGTTATTCTTTATATTTTGGATGTAAAGGTGCTGTAGAAATAAAAAGGACTAAATGAAAAGGCACATCCTCAGTTGAATTCTGATGCAGGGAGAACAAGAAACATGTGAGAGTTTTTCTGAGCAAGCGTCATGAAACTGACTTGGATTTTTATGACATGGGAACACACAGGAAGATTGCTCTAAACGGTTTCACAGACGGGGTTTAGTCTAAGCCAGGATTAGGCATTCGTTCATTCGGGGTATTTAAGTATCTTTTATAAATGTTCACTAGAAAAGAACATTTCTGGTGTCCATCTTGAGACACAACAATGGCTCAGACACTTTTGAATTTGTGTCAGTGCAAGTTGCTTTCGGTTAAAATAGTTCAAACATGCATTTTAATCTGGGATTAATTTAAGCCTTGAATGTGAACTAGTTTTACTTGGTTCACTGCAGATGTATTTTTGCAAAAACAAGGTGAATTCAACATGTTCAAAGATGAATAAAAACATTCGTGGCTTAAGTCCCGCAGCTCCACCGGCTCCACCAGCTCCACCAGCTCCAGCCTCAGTGACACTAAAATGACAAACTTCTGGAAGTCCCTCAAGCAACATCTCGGTTTACGCCCCTTACCTTCCCCTTATAAAGACAGAGAGCGGGTTTGAACATCAAGTTCAACACGACTCAAGTTCAACATCATTCAAGGTAAGTTATTAAACTCAGGAGAATGAAATACTTAGCGATCGATTAGATCAACCATCAGTTCGCTTCATGTGATCATAGAAATCCTTCTCTTCATTCATTCACAACACAATATGTGTTGAATCAGCTGTCATTCTTCTATCAGTGCCTGAAATAATAGAGAAATAACATGACTGCAATTGATTATTGTAGTCTACTGACAATCCATATTTTTGGGATGAACTCAAGGTGTCTGAAGTCAAATGTCTGTTCATACTGCAGCTGAATATGGTATATGTCGATCAGAGGCTCTCAATATTTTAGTACGTTCATTATATTCTGTTTCAATGTACTGATAGTGATGTCTCAAAGATTCTTCTCAATGTTCCATAAACTGCCATCAAAGTAATTATAGAGATGTTTTTAATAAAACATGTCTCAGAAATAAAATGAACGCCCCATACTGAGGGCTCAATCCTTGTTCTAGCCCGAAAAATACAAATATAAATGTTGATTTGTCAGATCTCGTGATCGAAGCGTTTGAACACCTAAAAACTGATCATGGATTATGGCCTCATTTCAGTGTGTAGATCCACAATAGCGGTAAACTTCGTTAAAATCATTTCAATCTTGGTCAACAGAAGTGAAGAAGTGAAATACGATGGTGCATTCGATACTTCACACCATACTTCATTCTCTTGGACCTCACCAAAACACGTTTAAGAGACATATCGAACAACATCAGCGAATTCCAGCCGGTCATCTGAGAAGAGCCGGAGTCCATGACACGGCGCGTCTGATGGTGCATCATCATGGTCCAGAAGAAGCTCTGAGGATCACACTTCACACCCTGCAGAAGATGAACAGGAAGCCACTGATCAGACAGTTCAGGCGATTAGTCAAGGAAGGTAATAAATGTGAAGCTCTTCACCTCTTCATCATTCATGACGTCTACAAATAAATCACAAATCTGTATGTCATCCTAGCGTGGAAATGACCTGAACATTAATCCAGATTAACAGCTGTAGAAATACTAAAGTTGTTGCTGACTTAATGCTATATGAAATAACTGAAAGAAGTTTTATTATTTATTGATTATTTTGAACCAAAAGAAGTTGAGGACATCGGCGACGATCTGCTGCAGACGATTACAGGAGGTGATAAAGATGAGATTCACACATATCAAAGAATATATTCACATCTCTCTATATACTCCACATGCTCCATGTAAGCCACAAGAGCACGTTTCTGACCAGTTCTTCTTTTCATTCCAAGATGATGATGATGATGATGATGATGAAGATGATGATGATGAAGAAGAAGAATATGGACAAGGAGAAGAATATGAAGATGGAGATGGAGAAGAATATGGAGAGTAATCAAAATGAATAGGTGGTTATACGCATCTTTGGTGCCTGTACTCTAACTACTCATTTAATGTTGAATGTTGAATGTCTGAATAATGTTAAAAACAAGGAAGAATAAAAATAAATGACTCAGACCCTTCAGTGAGTGTGTGTCAGTTCTGGAGAGTTGAGGAGAACACGTGTTTTAAAAGGTTTACGTGGCCGGTTCAATTCTGCATGCAGGTTCCTACACGATGAATCTAAAATTAAACAGAGATTGTTGAATAAAGAGAGTCAAACGCAGGCAGTACTCGAGTTCAGCTACTGTGACGTCATATGAAAGTGAAACTCGCTGCGCCTCACCGTCGCCCCCTAGCGTTACCCGCACGAACACACGGGATAGAGTGAGGTTAAGAGCAGGCATCAGTTCACTTAATAATAAAAAAACAATACATACGTGATATTAATTGAATCTATTTCACTACATGTGCTTACATTATTCAGCAATCCACCACAAATCACAATTTAAGCTGCATGTCTGTTGTATTTGATCTTCGTTCGAGACCAGTACTGCACATTTTATTGTGTATTGCATTGTTATTTGGATTATTGTTGCTTGTCAAATGTCTTGAGAATCTGATGAACAGTGTTGGAATCAGAAGACGGAGAGAAAAAATCTCCTCTCTCCTACATTACTGTCTACATAAAGGAAAAACACTGAAAATAAACCTTTAAAAAAAGCTGTTATATAAACATCATTTTTGTATTGAATATGAACATATTCTCATCTCTGTATCTCACAGAATTGCTCAACCTCACACAGACACACGTGTGTCCAGAACGTCCTGAATTACTGCAGCCCTGTGTAAATATTCTGCTGACAGATCCAGACATTAGCCATCATATTCATTACATTCACTGTATATATATATATAAATGAGTATTTTACATCATAAGGCTGTATTAAGTTCTGTTGTCAGTCACGACTCAAATAACACCGTCTACAATCCTCCTCCTCACACGCCGGTGGAGACGCAGCTAAACCATTCATTACAGAAAAGCGTTTTCATGTCTGGACATTTCTCAGTTATTTACTTTTCAAAGAGGAAAAAGGAAAAGGCGCTCTCTTTATCAAAGGACTCAACATCGAGCTTATAGGGTTAGTTCACCCAAAAATGACATTTCTGTCGTCAGTTCCTCTCCCTCATGTGGTTCCACACCCGTAAGACCTTCGTTCATCTTCAGACACTTCAACTTCTGACCCCTCCATAGACTGCAAAGTAATGGCATGTTTCAAAGGCCAGAAATGCAGAAAGACTTGATTAAAACAGTCGACGTGACTGCAGTGATTCAACCTTAATGTGATGAAGAGACCAGAAACAAGCTCTTCCGAGTTCTCCGTCAGAACAGCAGCTCATTCCTGGTTCCTTCTCTTTATGGGATTTGTAATGACCGCAGAGAGTCAGGACCTCGGTGTAACGTCTCATCCACAGGACGGTGCTTCATGACAGGATAGTGTCCCCATCACTATACTGGACCTGCACAGACCGCAGGATGAGCGCCCCCTGCTGGCCTCACCAACACCTCTTCCAGCAGAAGCCTAGTTTTCCAGAACTCCGTCCAGGAACTGACCAGACTCAAACCTGCTTAGCTTCAGTGGCTACTGGGTGATGAACCTGCTGCTCGTGCTTACATAAATAAATCCACAAGCAAACCTATGATAAATCACGGCATGTCATTTAGGAGTGACAGAAATTTGTCATTGATGTTCAGTTCTGAATTTAGTGGGTAATGTAGGATATCCATATCTTTTCCCGTGTTTAATGGTCAGTCAGGGAGTGAGGGACGTCATATGTTGAGTTGTTTTCTTTCTTTTTTGTAGGCTCTATAAGAAAGTTGATGTTTCTTCCTCTTTTAGGTAGAGATATTTTTGTTTTCTTGTGTTTGGGCTCTCCTCCTGAGGTCATGTTTGTGTGTGTTGGGTTTATTTGTGTTACTTGATAATTAATAACTATTATTATTCTTGTCAACCCCTGCTGTAGTTAAAAATAAAAGGCAAACACGACATTTAAAAATGGAAATTTGTCTGGATGTGTCTCTGGGATTGAAGAGCTGGAGATCCACAGCTCTTCGTTCCCTATTTACCCTGATATACCAAAATAAAGAACAACATGAGAAAAATTATGAATGACTCGACAAAATGTAAATGATTCGTTATTCATTAACACTAAAAGCACTTGGAAAAGCACTTACTCTGCAGAAACATCACACTTCACACTGACAAATAATCAGTTATTAGTGTGTATATTTGGCGTCTGTCCGAGGAGAGGCTCCGAGCTCAGAGAACTCCCCCGTATTCTGGTTTAGGAAGTAACCAGACAAGTGTGAGGAGACGGGGTGGTGGAGGGATCCTGAAACTGTCCAAAAGCATCGGCGAGTCGACTGTGTCGATATATATAAGTTTCTGCTCACGCTCATTGGCAGGCGTGTTGATTGCTGATGAATGACAGCTGGTTGCAGTGATGTGATGATTAGTTTGATCATTTGAACGTGTTCCTCCTGAACTTTGTTAATAAAACATCATTTCTAATGGGCTGAAAGGACTGTTCTCAGACACTTACACAGAGAGAGCGGATAACCTCAGTTTTGGTCACAAAAATGGAGGCATCTTTCAGGTTATGTAAGTAATCAGATTTCAGTCCCTCCAGAAAAACGCATTTTTTTTGTGAGTGTTGCGCGCAAAAATCCTTGATTGTGCGGCACGTTTTCTTAAATGCGATGGAATCTGCGGGATATTCTTGCAGTTTTATGTGATGAAATTGCGGGAACTTGCAAAAACTGCAGTTTGATGCAAAAGAGGAAAGAAAGTTGATTCCCAACGCCCTGTTCTCACGAGATACTGCCTTCATGTACAGAGTCATTTCTGATACTTCAAGATAGTAAATCACTGAATACTGAAGTTCTCCTTCTGTTTTATTTCAGACCTTCATGAACACACGACTCAAACTCACAAAACGTTGAGTCAAACAAGATCTGTCGCTTCACAAAAGAAATATTCAACAACTTCTGTAAAAATTAATAAATAAAATATAAAAAAATAAAATGTGTGCTTCCTGTTTTACAGAGGTAGCTCTACAAAACACATCTTCTGTTAGATGAAGTGCTTCCAGTCTCTCACTGCAGCGTGAATTATTTCACACTCTACTGATATACAGCGTCGTCTGCGGTCCGACATGCAGTTACACAGAGAGCAGAATAATTCACCCCACTGTCATGTGACGCACCGGGAAACTGCTTCTTTTGCACTTCTTTTTGATGGCAAATGAGAACGATCTGCGTCTTCATCATGGTTTCACCGCGGCGTTTGCAGATGATGTTCATGTTGTGTAATTACGTCAGTTCATCAGGTTCCCATGGCAACAAGGGAACATAAGGGCACTTTACTTTTGTGAAGTAAACGCAACGTTTTTCAACTTTCTGCTAAGATACATGTGACTTTTTTGCAACGAAAATACAGGGATTATGAAATCATGCTAGCGCCGCATATTTTGCTTGCTGAAATCTGCAATTTATGCTGCGAAAGTGCGGCGTATTTGAATAAATATTTGGCTGATTATGCGTGAAATCAAGCGATCAAATAATCAGGTTTTTCTGGAGGAACTGAGGTTTGTTCCAGGGTTATTTTACTTCAGCGTATCGGCCCAAACGCTCCAGTGATGCGTTCGTATACGGCCACATTATCGTTGCAAGAATAAACTTCTTTTTTAGTTCAATCAGTGTTTCTTCTTGATTTATTTGGCATCCATCAAGCAATATAATTGGTGTAAGCGTGCAGTACATGTGCAGGATGAGGCCTGACGGATGGGTTTTATGTTCCTATCTGCACATGCAGCTTCCTTCACTTCCCCAAACACTGCTGACATGCACAACAATCAAAGACCACAAACATTCAGGAAATGACACCCACTGAGATTCCAGCAAACTTACAGTAGTGTTTGATTACTAACATGTCAATGGTCAGCACTCAACAGTGCACTATGAGAAGCATATGACAAACTTTCTGTGTTTAAAAGAGGAGATTGGACAAGTGTAGGTGCCGGTTTGGGACTCGTGTCTGCGCAGGCGGAGCAGCATCACAGATGAAGCTGCTAGAGAAGCCTAAGATGACACATTCTCTCTCTCTCTCCAGAGACCCCGAGGGTCCCATTTATCTTCAAGTCATCTTCATTTATACAGCGCTGTTTACAATACAGATTGTTTCAAAGCAGCTGATAATAGTGAATGCAACAACGTTGGTTTTGGTTGTCCAGCAGCTCTGGAAGAACGTCATGGTCCAGCATTGATTCATTATCACCGTTATTAACTGAGGATCCACTTACTTCACACAGTTTTCAGCTGGAAACAGAAAACTTTCAGTGCTTTATGGCCGTTCATTTACTTTATCATCTCCGTGTAAACTTCAGAAACATGAAATGTGACAACGATGTGTGTTACGTGTTTCGTCTACAGGCGTGTGTGTTTATGTGTGTGTGGGACAAAATGACATCGCTAATTCCTGCATTTTAGTCGTATCCGTGGATCCGTGTGAACGGGAATCATTTTGATAAGATTTTCATTTGTACAGAGAAATAAAATGTAAAAAACTTGAGAGTTGACTTTCTTGTTCTTTTCTGGTTCTTGTTGTTCTTCTGTTCTGTTTCAGCACCGTGAAGCTGCTCACGCCGCAGTGTAAGTGTGTTTTACATCCAGAACTGCTCTATATATGATATATATTCCCACCGCCACGATGATGACAACTGAACATGTGTGTGTGAATGATTTTCAACAGCAAACGAACCTCCTGCATCGTAAAAGCCAAGAGAAAATGACCTAAACCGTTAAATGTATAAAAAGCTTAAACCTAGTTAGAAAATGACTTATTTTGAATTGTAAAAACAGTTTCATTTGGAGGAACTGTCTCTTAAAGTTAAAGAAGAGCGTGATAACATCCAATAAAGCAGTTCATTATCTGACCAGAAGTGACTCT
Source organism: Opsariichthys bidens (assembly GCA_037194245.1). Taxonomy (NCBI): domain Eukaryota; kingdom Metazoa; phylum Chordata; class Actinopteri; order Cypriniformes; family Xenocyprididae; genus Opsariichthys; species Opsariichthys bidens. The sequence goes on from CM074287.1 coordinate 25,702,009, forward strand.
AAACTAAAGTTATAAAACTGAGCCTTGGTTTGACATTCCCTGTTCATCATTTCTGTAAACGTACCAGAGTAAAACACAGATGTTTACTCACTTTATATGTGAATGCAACATTAACACACTAATAAACAAGTAAAGATGTCACATGTCAAACGATCTTCTGGTCTTTACACGCTTTTCATGTACTGGGGTGAGTAGAGTAATGTACAGTACATGACCGTTTAATGATCATCACTCAAGAACGAAGAGCTTTCCTCCCGCTATCACCAAAGTCTTGTTTTGTGTCATTTAACAGTGTATTCTTCTTCAGTGGATCTGTGATCTTCTCAAGCCAATACTTCCACGAGACACAGATGAGTGTTTGGTGAGGTCTCCTCTGTGATGTTCTGCTGTGGACAGAGAAGAGTCCGCGCTTCACCTAATGATGTTGTATTGTATTTGACTCCCAGTTCTTGCAAACCTTTGGGTCTCAAACTGCTCCTGGAACAGTGTCTGATCATCTTCAAGATGTCTTCGACGTGTGGCCATGAACGCTTTCTTCTCCAGGTTCTCCCAAACCCTCCATGGATTTTGTACTACAAATAGTTGAATGAAATGACAGTCAGTTGACACTGCCAGTGAAGTCCAGAGGAACAACAGTGTCAAACGGTTTGTTTGTTTGATGAAGTCTGTCTACACGTGTACTTCACCGTCCATGTCCTGAGTGACCAGCACTTCCTCACACAGCTGTGGCTTTTTCGGTAGAAATGGCGGTAAACTTTACCACATTCTCACATCTCACTTTATGAATCCATAGTTTTCTTGACGTTTCATCCTTTGAGAAGCTCTTGGTAAGATTATTAGCGGTTTCAAAATAATATCTAATCATTTTAAGCTGATGACGTAAGTATGGTATTTGTGTGCTTTGCTCCTCCACTGGTCTTCAGCGCTGGTTCACCGGTTGTCCTTCTGGCAACACTTTTGGTCAGGACTATCCACTGCATGTCTCTGTGTGACCGCTGACTTGATCCAGTGATCTAGCCATCAGGATTTGATCCTTGTCAAAGTCACTCAGATCTTTTTGATCGAACATTTCCCTGCTTCTAACACAGAAGCATTTCCTTTTTCTCTCGTGCTCTAGAGAAAACATGTTTTCTGGAGAAGGTCACCACCTTGAAGGTCAAAATAAAAGGGAAGTTCAGCAGGGGATGAGCCGGATGAGGAGGAACAGAGGAACCGGGACAGAGACTGTGAAATCATGGAGATAATGAGAGGAGACAGACTGTTTACTGTGCTGAAGAGATCAATAAATTACATGAAACAACATGAAGCAATTGTTGAATACATTGTTTATTTTGTTTACAGTAGTAAATACATAAAACAGGTTTATGAACAGGGTTAAAAATACTGGTCTGATTAAAAGTGAACAAGAAAACAATTGAGTATTTTTAATGAAATCATAAGAATGTACAATTAAAACATATCATTTTGAAATAAAAACAATCAAAACTGAAGGGTCCTCTGTTGTCTGTAAGTGACGTTTGGCTGCAGTTTCTCAGTTCTCCATGTTCCCTTGTCCGCTTTATTTAATTAAAATCATCTTCCTTCATGTGGATAACAATACAGCTAAACTAATGGAGGAAAACTTAAACGAACACTTTAGTTCACTAAACTTGCTTGTTTTCTTTTTTTTTTTTTCTTGTTAATGCAGAAGAAATAACTAGAGTCAATGAAAGTGACTGACATTCTGATCATTTGTGATTGACTTATTCAGCTCATTCAATATAAGATCGATCAGTTTGGATGTACGAATTTCTTTCTTTTATGAAACAAGCTGTTAAAAAAGGTCTTCACCTTTTTTTAACTAATGTATTTTTTTAAGTATTTTAATAAAAATGCAAGCAGAGCATCCTGACACAAAGCCAAATGTTTAAGTTTATAGTTATAGTAAAGGGTTAAAGTTTATTAAAATGTCTTCATGTTTTCCTAAAAGTAATTCTTCGCCTTATTGAACAGGACTCTTGGATCATAGGATGAACCTGTTATTCTTGTTGTGAGTTTGTATGCTTCCCAGGCCTCTGGAAGCAGTCCTCCTGTGGAAACCTTACTGATGATCTCTGCCTTCTTCCTGACGTCCATCAAACACCGGATGCGATCTTTAAATCCAGGCTTGGCTTCTTGTTTCTCAGCCTCAATTATCAGATCAATGTAGTCGGGGGTGGACAGAGGATTGGGCTTGAGGGCGATTTCCTGCAGCCGTGCCAAGGACTTTTGAGATCTTTCAATTAGTTCGGTCACAATATCCTGGACAACCTCAAGCTCCTTTTCCAGTTCTTCAAAGATCTTTTCTTTTGACATGACCTCTCCATGTGCTTCCTCAAATCGCTTCTTTAACTCCTGATAGGTTCCCTTTCTCTTTTCTGTGACATATGTCCATTTGTATTTCTGATTGAAGTGCACATTCCAGACACACTTTCCAGGACAGACCGTACACTTTCCATCTTTCATGACCCTGCTTTTATATTTATCACTGTCATTTGCATAAATACATGTGTCATCACATGTGAAGTGACACTTCTGACAGTTGGTTAAGAAGGAGCTAGTGTTGTTTTCTGTCTGTTTTGGGACAGTTACTTCAAATTCGTATTCAAAATCCTTGTTTGCCTCCATTTCAGTCTTGTGCTGCTCCAGATCAGCTCTTCTCTTCCTGATTTCATCCAGTTTCATCAGACCAGCATTGATTTGGGGCTGAAGACCTTCCACAAGCACTTCCAGCTGCTTTCGCTCTTTTAGGACCTCCCGTGTCAGAGTCAAGCTCTTGGTTTCCATCTTGTTAAGGGATGTGAAGAATTTTTTCATGCTAGAAAATCCCATCTTCCAGAACATTTGATCAAAGTTTTCAGTGTCAGAGTTCTCATCTTCTGCAGATATATTGATAGCAAACACAGCAGAGTTGTTGAACTTGAAGTGAAGAGGTTCTCCAGACTCATTGGTGGAGCAGGGAACCTCAGAGACTTTGATGACCTCGAGAACTGGAGGTTTTTTCACATCTGCAAAAGTGACCAGCACAAGGATGCTTTCAGCAATATCCTTCCCAAATATGGAAAGAATGGAGTCAAAGATGTATTTCTGTGTGTGCGTCAGACGGGCAAGTGAAGCCTGCACTACAAAACACACGGCATCAATGCGGTCGATCCCTCCACGGGAGGAGAAGAACTCCTGAATCTGCGTTGTGATTTTCTGGTCATGTGAAATTCCTCTGGTATCACCGAAGCCTGGTGTGTCCACAATGGTCAGGGAATAAGGGACCCGGAAACCATCCATGTGATTGATCTGATATGCCGTGATCTCTGAAGTTTGACTTTCAGCCTGGGATTTCTGCTTCCCCTCATCTATCAGCACAAACCGGAAGTCATCTTCCCATTTCACTCCCAGAATGTAGTTGATCATGCTGTTGATCAGAGTGGTTTTTCCTGCTCCTGTGGCTCCGATCATCATGATGGTCTCGTTCTCTTTTGTGATGTTCTTCCCAAACGTGCTTCTTCTGCAGAATCCATCGCTGTTCTTCCATGTTTCATCCAGGTTGAGTTTAAACATGGGTAGGTTTTCATTGCTTTCACTGGATATTTCACTGCTCCAGCTGTTCTTTATGCTTGTGTTTTCTCTTGATGTTTCTGCTGGTTAAAGGAAAATGAAATCATTGTTTGTATGTCCATTTATAAAACGAGTATACAAAATAAGTGAGTAAAGCTCAAAATCATTAAAATGTCAAATGATTCAAAACTGTATGACAAATTAATTACTGTAATAATTGAATTCTTTCATAATTTACAGGTAGAGTAGTGCAACAAAAGCTAATACACATTTGATCACTGGCACACCAGTCAGAAAAGCTGTGATCTCTGAAACAAAATTGACTGCATCTGTGATTTATAAAGCATAAACCTGGTTATAAAATGGCCTGAGAACCTCCAACTTTCTCCATTTTCATCTCCTAACAGCATTAGAAAAAATTTTTTAGTTCAAAGTTCTTTTTTTCCTAATACATTATGGAGTCATATTTGTGACTGTAACAGGTGTGCGTCAAGAGAAGAAGGAAATCTTAGCATAGAACTTTTAGTAAAACAACAGGAGAATAACAGAGATTTATATAAAACTGACATCATCACTATAAAAGACTAGACAGAAACTGAGGGTTTAAATACACTGAGAACAAACAATAATAATTAATGAAACACACCTGACAAGAATGAACTAATAATGAAATCAAATCAGTAACAAAGAAACCAAGGAACAGAGGAAAAATCAAACAACACATGATGAACTGAGTCCAAAACAGACACACATGTAACAGTGACGTGTCCATGAAAACATCACGATCATTAAATGCCCTGCTACTGTATAGAAGTCTGTTGTTCGTGCCTCTTGAGTCTTGAGGTGCGTCATGGTCGAAAGCTTACCTGTCTTTCACTGCTACAGGCTACAGAGGTGCATGTTTTTAGCTCTGGTTTTAGGAGTTATGTGTCCTGGTTCCCTGTCTGCTTGTTAGTCCTGTCACTTGTCACGTGGTCTTTGTTTTGAGTGTTTGTTAATTAGTATTCATGTCTGTCACCTGTGTACCTACTTATTCTCCTAGTTTTCATTGGTATATATTCCCTCTGTATCAGTCCTGTCTTGGTCGGTCGTTGAAGCCTTTATTCTAGTGTTCATTAAACTATTGAAAGTTCATCCTTCCTCTTCGCGTCTTCATCCTACACGACTTGTTACACTGGTATTATTATTGGTATTAATTCTTTGTTTTCTTTAATTTGTGTGTTTTTGCAATATTTATTCTCTTTGCAATATTTACTTTGAGTATATAATTTGTCACCCTTTTGGTTGAATTTATTACCATCGGTATTGTTCTCTTTCTGTTGATTGCAATTTGTGCAGTTGCTTTTTTTTTGATCACCTAATCCCTCCTGCATCTTCTGACAGTGTCATTTGTGTTTTTCTTTATTTTTTTGTTTGAACATTTATTAAATTGACTTTGAATGTGTTTTCTTTATTTACATTTTTTCCCCCTGCTTATTAAAATTTATGTTTAATTGGCTGATTTATTTTCTTCCAAAGTGACACTCCTATCTCTTTCTTTATATGAGCCGAGTGCTTCCTGAAGTGGTCTGGTTCTTTCTTGCTCCAAGGGTTGGCATTATTCCTGAGTCATTATTCACAGTGAACTGTCCAGGTGTGATTCTAATTGGCGGTATCTCTTTGTTTACCTGGCGCTGTCGTATTAGTCGCACTCCTCATATAGGAAGCCTCAGCCCCTGCACAATCATGGTTAATTTCTTTGGTGATTTTTACTGCTCTTTTTTTCTCTCAATCAAATGATTGCCGCGGGACTCCTTTGGCTGCGCCTCGTCCCTTCGTCCCTCTGGCTCCGTTGGGGTCCTCACTCCCTCCGACGTCGCCTTGGTCCTCTGTCGCTCCGGCTCCACCGCGGCCTTCAGGATCCCCGCCTGCGCCTCGGTCGCTAGAGCCGCCAGCGTTGCCGCGTCCCGCCGGATGCTCAGGGTCGCCCTGGTTCGTCAGCGTTCCAGCTACGCCCTGGTCTCCTCTGCCACCTGCTCTGCCACAGTCTGTCGCCGCCCTGGTGTCGCCTGCCCTTCCTCCACCATGGCTGCTTCCTCCGGCGGCTCCACCATGGGTGGTGGGCGTGACTGTGGCCCGGGTCCAACCATCCTCCTGCTCCAAGTCCCGTCTGTCTCCTCCCTGGCTCCTCCCACCATCTACTCCTCCCTGGTTCCCCCTATCATCCACCAAGTCGTCTACCTGTTGTCCTGTCCGCCCTTCGTCTCCTCGTCCTCCACCTGAGCCCCCTCCCTCCCTCCGCAGTTGGTCCATCTACGGCGCGAGGACGCGCTTTCCAGGGGGGGGGGGGGGGGGGGTGTACTGTCACACCCATGGACTGTTGTGTCTAGTCTAGTGATGTCATTCCCTGTTCATTTGCCCTCCGTGTGTTTACCTGTTTAGTTAATTACCCACACCTGTTTCTGTTCTCCTTGATTAGTTTGTCCCTCGTTATCTCCCGTATATATTCTCCCAGTTATGTTCAGTCCTTGTCGGTTCTTGTGTGTTAATGTCTATGTATGCTGTGTGTTCCTGCCCGTCTGTACCGAGCCTGTCTGGATTAAAACCCTTTTTGATATATCGTCATCTTCGTTTGTTTACCTTAACCTCAGCGTGACATTAACATTAAGGCTACTATTTTCTTAAATACAAATAAGATAAAAAGATATCAAATTATATGAAAACAATGTATAGTAATATGAAAGAAACCTTTAATAGGTTCTGACATTGTTTTGTAATGTTATGTTGCATTTATTGTGCATTAGCCGCTACTCATAATATGCTGGGATGGTCAGTTGAGCATCAAGGTCACAGCACATCTCAATTCTCACAAGGATGCATTCTGGGTCCTCGCATCCTTTCGAGTTCATTCTTTCAAGGTCGCCTGCCAAGACCATTCTTGGAAATGAGAACCATACCCGGAGAGCCACGGTCCTGCAGAGTTTTGCTTCAACCCAAATCAAATACACCTGAACAAGTTTATCAAGGTCTGGAGGACAGAAAGCTACAGGCGGGTGAGTTTTTATCAGGGTTGGAGTTGAACTCTGCAGGACTGTGGCTCTCGTAACCCCTGATATAAACTATTATTCCTAGACTTAATAAGTACGGCTCATAAAGGTTCCTAAGTGTCAAGACTAGGTCTCAGCTCCTGAATGATTTAGGAGAGCTGGAGAGGTCCAATAACATAGTTAGGAGTAACAAGATGGAGCAGAGAGGAGGAGAAACATGTAGTGGGGTCCATAAAACGATATAAACTTGATTGACAATTCTTTTTGTAACTGATCTAATAAGAAAAGCAATAACTTGAAATGAATGTAATGAATTCAAGAAATATTACTTAAACAATAATTATTACGTTTAATGCATTTTAATACATTTAGTGACTTTGAATAAACTTTAAATGTAGTAACTTCTCCCACTCTACAAATCAATGCTCTGACTGTAGAAATGAAATAGTAATACATTTTTTGGTGACAGTAAAACCGCAGCAGAGCCGGTGACAACTTGAGTCCATAAAACTAATACGCTTTTTTTTTTTTTTTTTTTAAATGACCCTACAATTTTCCTTAAACCATTAAAATATGAAGAAAATATTTTTATTTTTATGTTTATATTATTAAAATGTTTTGAAATAAAACACTAAACTAACTTTCCTGGAGCTGTTGGAGTCGTTGATGGTGTAACATATCATTGCTCCAACTGTAAATGAGGAGACTTTTCAATAGAAAAAAATTCCACACCATCAATATTAATTTGTGATAATTTAGATAATTTTAATAAATAAGAAATGGAGATGCTTGTTAATGCTTTTATTTCTTCACGGCTACACACAGCTGGGTAACACTTTCCTTGAAGGGGTGAGTATAAGACCAACATGACTATGGCAAGCCGTTTTGACTTTTATTCATTCTCAGGATATGAACTTTCACTAGTTAAAATGTTCATTCTTCATATCGGGAATTAGATTTTCACTAGTAACAACGTTAATTCTTAATATCAACAGTTCAATTTCCACTAGTATAAACTATAATTGTTGATATCAACAATTGTATTTTTACTAGTGAAATCTCGCCATAGGCTGCCATTCAAATTCAATTGTTGATATCAAGAATTCATTTCTTACTAGTTGAAATTCCAGTTTCACACATCAGGAATACAATGCTGACTAGTAAAAATGCAAATTTCTGATATCAACAATTACATTGTTACTAGTGCAAATGTCTATTCTTGATATCAACAACTGAATTGCTACTAGTAAAAATATTCATTTCTGATATCATGAATGTGGTTGTTATAAGTGAGAAAGCCGTTTTTATTTTGATATCAGGAATTCATTTTCACATTTTTACTGTTAGAAATTCAGTTGTTGATATCAAGAGTAGACATTTGCACTAGTAACGATGTAATTGTTGATATCACAAGTTCATATCCTGAGAATGAATAAAAGTCAAAACAGCTTGCCATACATGACACCTTCATAATCGTGACATGACACACGTCGTGAATATGAAGGAGGTTTTATGCATGTTTCTGACAACTGACATGAAGTCAGTTATGTCATTTTGAATACAAAGATGACAGTGTTTGAGATGTCTTTGTCATGACAACTTGACATTACCAAGACATATATGACAACAGTGTCATGAATATTTTTCTTGACCTAAACTACAGTGGTACTTAAAAAAGAAATTATGAAATGAAAAATATTCATGACAATAATTTGACAGAGTATTAACACTTAAGGACATTTTAATGACAAATTCAATTTGTACCACTGAAAATAAAAAGTGGTCAGAAAAATATTCATGACACAGGTATAATGGTCTCATGACAGCCAGTGTCAAAACTAGTTTAATGTAATGTTAAACCATCAAAGTAAAAAAGCCAAAAGTAGTTTCTTAAGTTTTATAATTAATCTGTTATGTCATGTTTATGACAATTGTATGACAGGTTATGATGTTTTGGTTCATGTCAAGGTGTCATAAAGACTTCTCAAACAATGTCATCTTTGCATTAAAAAACATAATTGAGCGAATGACACTCCATGTCAGCTGTCATAAACACTCCTTCATAGTCATAACATGCGTCATGTCACGATTATGAAGGTGTCATGTCAGTCTTATGCACAGTCAAGTGTTACCCACAGCTGTAATGTTCTGTACACTTGTTTGAACAAACATTCTCTATTACAAATTGTATGGTATGCAGCTGCTAGGCTTTTGACTAGGTCCAGCAGGAGGTTGCACATTACTCCTGTGCTTAAGGTCCTTCATTACTTACAGGACCTTGCATGGTCAAGCACCCTCTGACATCCAGGATCTATTGCATGAGCACACCCCTGGTCAGTCTCTGAGGTCTTCAGGCCAAGACCTTCTAACTATTCCCAGAACATGTCTTAAGACAAGCAGTGATGGTGCCCTCTGTGCAGTTGGAGCTCTGGAACTCTCTTCCTGTGCTGTTGAGAACTAAGGGTTCTGAGGAGTCTAAAGACATCTAAAGACATCTCTTTTTGGACAAGCTTTTAATTAACAATATGGTTTGCCTGATATTGATGGTATTTGAACAGTATATTAAAGTATATTTATCTTATTTGTTTTGATGTTATTTTTTATTGTAAAACACTTTGTGACCCTTCCTTGTCTGTGAAAGGTGCTATATGAATAAACTTTACTTAATTACTTACTTTTAAAAATACATTTACATATTAAAATGTTGCAGTGTCTCCACGTGAAGCGGTCTCTGAAACACTCATCAAATCAGAAAGAGGGACTGCTAAAGGGCCGTAGACCAACTCAAACTGGATCTTAGAGACTGGCATCCTGGAGAGCAGGACTCAGCAAAGTGCTATTAACCCTTGGAAATGAGGGGACTTAATATGCTCGATCCTACGATCTAGAAATCACCTATGTTTCACGGTGCTAAGGAGGCTGTGCACTCTAGCAGGGACCCTCTTGAGGGGAGCGGTCCCAGCCTAAGTGCTGATGCAGGGAACAGCACATCCCAGGGTCCAGTTTATGGCCGGGCCCCTCTCTGTTCATAACAGTGGACAAAGGATTGCTACATTTTGATTGGATCTTAGTGGTCTAACACCAAACAAACTGTCCAACGCCATCAGACAAAGATGCTGGGACAATAGCCAGACATCTCTTAGAAGGTAAGAAGACGACCTCTGGTACCAACCCCAGGGAGGACAGGATCCACATGCAGTTTCTGCCCTTCACTCATCTAGAGCTTAATTCCTAAGGTTCCATGACAGTTCAGTCTTTTTCCATCATGTTTGGTCTCTATTTCTTTAGAATATTGCCAAAGGTATTTTGGTGGTGGTATTTTTCGAAGGCCACAACCAAAGGCAAGTATTGCTGCTAAGTACCCACACTATTGGGGACTGTGACGGGTCTCCCGTTACTCCGGCTGTGTCGGCCGGGGGGTGTGGCTCGAAGACTCCGTGTCAGAATTGCCGGCACCTGTGCTTCACTTATAAAAGGGACTGTGTGAGCCTGGCGTGTGGGCTTGGTCATCGCGGTTTCAGAATTGTTTGTTTTTGTTTAGCCTGGTTTGTTTTTGTTCATTTTTGTTTTTGCTTTGAACTTAGTTCTGTCTGTCGTGTTTTGCCATCATGCGACAGACAGAAGTTGGAACTAATGTTTTGTTGATTTTCTGTTATTTATATATCTTTTTCTTTATGTAAATAAAATAGTTTTTTCCTTCAACCTTACCAACCCTAAGGTCTCCTCTTATTTGTCACGGCTTTGAGCCGGTCGTGACAAATATGGGGGCTCGTCCGGCCGTTTTGTTAGTCTGACAGTTTGTCCGTCATTTGTTACTTGATGAATATTTGTTCGGTTTGTTAATTTATAGTTATTTATTAGTTGTTAAATAATTTCGTTAAACTGATTAATAATTCGTTAAGTATATTGTTTTGGGACAGTATTCGTTATGTGAACTTGTGGAGGTTTTAGTGGTTGGGGTGGTTGACTTGTTAATTGCTTCGCGGGAGTTTAATTCGGTAAGTACTGGCTACTGTTAAAGAGAAATTATTTGGACTAGGCTTTTCCCTGAGTAGGTGTAGCGGGATATCCTTAACAGGATTTTCCGATTTTTTTTTTTATTTTAGTTTATTATTTTTTGTACGGTGAAAGCAGTTAGAGCATTTGTCTCGGGTACACGTCCGTGTTTTGTAATAGTGACTCGTTAATCGGTTGCTATTGCAAGCACTGGTTTACAGTGTATAAAAACCCACTGCAAGTAACTGTATGAAGATTAGGGATGAGTTTAGATAGTTTGTTAAAATTTAGTTAGAGGGAATTGCTTATTCCAATTTGTTTTTTTTGTTTTGTTTTTTTTGAAAAATTAGTAGTCATACATTTGTCCAAATGGCTTCAAAAGTCCAAGAATTTATTACCGCGCCGTCTGAAAGTTTATTAAATGACTTGACCAAGGATCAACTATTAGAACTTGCAGAACACTACAAAATTAATCTGATGAGTCAAGATAAACGTGTAAAAGAGAACATTAAAATCTTGGTAAAGACAGATTTAAGTAAACGTGGGCTTTTGCCTCAATTTTCAGAAGATGCGTCGACTTTTGTTGATGTGACGTCAATACCGTCTCATTTAACGTTTGAAGAACAAAAGCAGTTGTTGTTAATTCAAACTGGGATGAAAGAGAAGCAGTTAGAAATGCAAAATCGTATTGAACTTTCTAAACACCAGTTGCAACAACAGCAACTTGAACTTGAACGCTATCGTTTAGATTTGATAAGAGACGGAAAACTTACTTTAACGAGAGAATTGGAAGGCAGTTCAAGTCCGCGTAGCTCTGATATTGTGAATAATTTGAGATTGATTCCTAAATTTGATGAAAAAGAGGTTGAGCGTTTTTTTTTATTGTTTGAACGTGTTGCAGATGCACGAGGTTGGCCAGATGAAGAGCGCACACTAATGTTGCAATCGGTTTTTATAGGCAAAGCCCAAGAAGCATATTCTTCACTTAGTGTGGAAGATGCTTCTGACTATCAAGCAGTAAAAGCAGCGGTGTTACGGGCTTATGAGCTGGTTCCAGAGGCCTATCGACAAAGATTTAGGTCCTGGAAGAAAGGTGAAAAACAGACGTATGTTGATTTTGTACACGAGATTTCTGTCTATTTTAATCGTTGGTGTGTAGCCTCTAATGTGAAAACATTGGATGATTTAAAAGAATTAATGGTGCTTGAACAATTTAAGAGTTCCATTTCAGATCGTATTGCAACGTACATTAACGAGCGCAAACCTGCTAAGGCGTATGAGGCGGCAGTCATGGCTGATGAGTTCTCGCTTACTCATACAACCGTTTTTTACAGACCTGATGGTGAGAATTTTAAAAAAGAACCATGGCAAAAATCGAGCCAACTTTCTAAATTTGTGCGTGAGTCACCCGTTAGACAGTTGCATAGCTCCGTTGAAGAAAAAGAGAGAGCAAATATGTGTAATTATTGTCATAAGTTTGGTCATTGGAAGAACGAATGTCCATTGTTGAAAGCAAAAGCTGACGGTTCTAACACGAATTCGAAATTTGTATCTCCTGTAAAGTCTGTTGCTTTGACTGTGACTGCTACAGCAGTGAATAATGTGCATACTAATTGCTCGTCGTGTGTTTCAGCTTTTTCTCCATTCATTTCGGAAGGTTTTGTTGGAATGGTAGACTCCACACAAGTTGTACCAGTTAAAATTTTACGTGATACGGGATCATCCGAAACTTTTGTACTGCAGTCCATATTGCCGTTTTCATCTGGCTCTTATACTGGAAGTAATGTGTTGATTAAGGGCATTGGCTTGACTGTTATGTCTGTACCAGTTCATAAAATTATTTTGCATTCTGAGTTGGTCAAGGGAGAAGTGGAAGTGGCTGTTCGTTCCTGCTTGCCGGTGGAAGGAATTCAGGTAATTCTGGGAAATGACTTGGCTGGGGATCATGTTTGGGGAAGTGAATCACCCCATCTGGTGGTTACACCGTGTCCAGTGACCTTGAAACCTGAAGATGGTGAAAAGTTTACCTGCTCTTTGAATGTGTTACCGTCTTGTGTGATGACACGTTCGATGGGACAAACACAAACTGAATCGAACAAGCTGGTGAGTAAATCTTTAGAAATCCCATCAATTTTGTCCGTGTCTCGTGATGAACTAATTGAAAAACAGAAAACTGACTTGACTCTGGTTGAATTGTTTGACCGGGTTGTCGCATATGACACGGTTGTGAATCTTTCATCTGGGTATTACCTAGATGAGGGTTTGTTGGTTCGGAAATGGGTGCCACATGGAGAGTTTGCAATTGGTGATTCAGTGGTACAAATTGTAATTCCTCAGTCTCTACGGCAATTGGTGCTACAGACCGCACATGATACGTCTGGCCATATGGGAGTAAAGAGGACATACAAGTTACTTTTGAAACGTTTTTTTTGGCCTAAACTGAAGCGTGATGTGTCTAAATATATTAAAGAATGTCTCACATGTCAGCTTACTGGAAAGCCAAATCAAACCTTGAAATCTGCTCCTCTTTATCCTATACCAGCTATTAGTCAACCATTTGAGTATCTCCTCGTAGACTGTGTCGGTCCGCTGCCCAAATCAAAAGCAGGTAGCGAATATTTGCTTACGATCATGTGCCAAGTAACTAGATATCCCGCTGCATATCCTTTACGTTCTGTAACAGCTAAACAAGTCGTAAAAGCACTAATTCAGTTCATTTCAGTGTTTGGGATACCTCGGATTATTCAATCTGATCAGGGAAGTAATTTTACTTCTAATCTGTTTGGTCAAGTGTTAGAACAACTTCACATTCAACATAATCTCTCCAGTGCTTATCATCCCCAAAGTCAGGGAGCCCTGGAGAGATTTCATCAAACATTAAAATCTTTGTTGAGATCATACGCTGTTCAGATGGGCACGGACTGGGAAATTGGTCTACCTTGGTTAATGATGGCAGCTCGGGAAGCTGCGCAAGAAAGTACTGGTTTCAGTCCGAACGACCTTGTTTTTGGTCACGATGTACGAAGTCCTTTGGCTGTTTTATCTGCAGACTGGGAAAAGCCTGATCCTCCGAAAAATGTTTTATCATATGTTGGTGATTTTCGTAGAAGAATTTATGAGGCGTGCCAGTTGGCCAAGTCATCTTTGAATAAAGCTCAAGATCGCATGAAACGACTTTTTGATCGTCGAACAGAGTTGCGTTCGTTTCAACCTGGTGACCAGGTATTGGCATTGTTGCCTATCGTTGGGTCACCTTTTCAGGCTAAGTTTGCTGGACCGTATACCGTTGATCGTCAGATTTCTGATCTGAATTATTTGATTAATACACCAGATCGAAGAAAAAAGACAAGAGTGTGTCACGTAAATTTGTTGAAGCCTTATTATGCTTTTAAAGATTTCGATGACCTTATGACAAAAGAAGATAAGGTTACTTGTGACACTTGTATTAAACCTGTTTTGCTTACAGATTCTTCTGCGGATAATGACACTGTTGAACTGACAACTTCAACTCCGGTAGGTGGGGAGGAAGATGAAATCTATCCTGGAGATTGTGTTCTTCAAGGTCGTCTAAGGAATTCGGAAGCATTGAGTTCTATGCACTTTCGACTTAATCATCTAACGGATGTACAGCGTACCGATTTGATTGGTTTGATTAATGAATATGTTACGTTGTTTTCTGATACTCCTTCTTGTACAAATTTAGTGGAGCATGACATTGATGTGGGAGGATCAAGTCCTATTCGTCAACGTTATTATCGAGTGTCCGCAAATAAGAAAAAACACCTAGATGACGAAATCGAGTATATGATGAAAAATAATATTGCTGAACCTTCTTTTTCTAGCTGGGCCTCTCCTTCTTTGCTAGTGAATAAACCTGATGGGTCGTTTAGATTCTGTACGGATTACAGAAAGGTAAATGCCATAACGAAGCCTGATTCTTTCCCACTTCCTCGAATCGAGGATTGTGTGGATCAGGTAGGAAATGCTAGATTTGTGAGCAAATTTGACCTTCTTAAAGGTTACTGGCAGGTGCCTTTAACGGCAAGAGCTCGTGAGATTTCTGCTTTTATTACGCCTTCAGGTTTGTTTTCTTACAAGGTCATGAGTTTCGGATTGCGTAACGCTCCCGCAACTTTTCAACGCTTAATGAATCGCGTTGTATCTGGGTTGAGGGGTTGCGCTGTATATTTGGATGATGTCGTTGTTTTTAGCCAGACTTGGGAAGAACACTTGAGTCAGATTAGAGCACTGTTCGATCGTTTTGTAGCAGCTAATTTGACTGTTAATTTGTTAAAATGCGAATTCGCCAAAGCTACCGTTACTTATTTGGGGAAGGTGGTTGGCCAAGGCCAAGTACGTCCCGTTCGTGTAAAGGTAGAGGCAATAGATAAGTATCCTGCTCCCACTACAAAAAGAGAGCTAATGCGATTTCTTGGAATGGTAGGATTTTATCGTTGTTTTTGCAAGAACTTTTCCACGGTGGCAGTGCCCCTGACAAACTTGTTGCGGGGAGGAGCGAAGTTTTGCTGGACGCTAGTGTGTCAGCAAGCGTTTGAAAGGATAAAAATGCTCCTTACAGAGGCTCCCGTTCTGGCAGCTCCGAGATTTGATCAAGCGTTTAAATTACAAGTCGATGCCAGTAATGAGGGGGCTGGTGCCGTCTTGTTGCAAACGTCTGAGGATGACGTTGATCATCCCGTCGGATTCTTCTCTAGAAAATTTAATAAATATCAGCTTAATTATTCGGTGATTGAGAAGGAAGCGCTTGCTTTGATTTGGGCCTTACAACACTTTGAAGTGTATGTTAGCTCGTCAGAGGGACCTCTAGTTGTCTATACGGATCACAATCCTTTAGTTTTTCTGCACTCATTACAAAACCCTAATCAAAGACTGATGAGATGGTGTTTATTTCTTCAGAGCTACTTGTTGGATATACACCATATTAAAGGCATAGAGAACGTAACTGCTGACGCATTGTCCCGTGTTCACTCGGTTTAAGTGTTTTAAAGTTTGTATGTTCTGATTTTTGTCTCTCTGTTTCTTTCTTAAAATCGCTTCCTAGGCGCCAGGTTGCTGAGAGAAGGAGAGTTGACAGGATTGAATTGCAAGCTGGACCCACTACTGTCATTTGAACTATGAGCTGTGGGTGATGTGTTTTTTTGTAAAAAACGCTCTGCTCTCTTCTTTTTAGGGGGGGAGTGTGACGGGTCTCCCGTTACTCCGGCTGTGTCGGCCGGGGGGTGTGGCTCGAAGACTCCGTGTCAGAATTGCCGGCACCTGTGCTTCACTTATAAAAGGGACTGTGTGAGCCTGGCGTGTGGGCTTGGTCATCGCGGTTTCAGAATTGTTTGTTTTTGTTTAGCCTGGTTTGTTTTTGTTCATTTTTGTTTTTGCTTTGAACTTAGTTCTGTCTGTCGTGTTTTGCCATCATGCGACAGACAGAAGTTGGAACTAATGTTTTGTTGATTTTCTGTTATTTATATATCTTTTTCTTTATGTAAATAAAATAGTTTTTTCCTTCAACCTTACCAACCCTAAGGTCTCCTCTTATTTGTCACGGCTTTGAGCCGGTCGTGACAGGGACTCACTTGCAAACAGGCCTGCTAAGGCCAACTTATCCAATAGCATGTCATTGCTCGCTCACAGGGAGGTCTACGAAGGCCTTCTACCTGCGATCAAAAATCTGCTAGCCGTCACAAATCCAAAGTGCTGGAGACTCGCTCACAGGGAGGCCTGTTAAGCCCAGATACCCGGAGCGTGTCTTGTTGCTACAACATACACACTGATTGGGGCTGCTCACAGGGAGGCCTACTAAGGCCAGCCACCTTATAGCAAGTCTAGTAGCGGAGATAGACTATTTAAACAACGCCTAAGCCTGGGACCTCGCACATCGCCGACAAGTAGTGCACTCAGTAAAAGCACTTTTTACCCTTTAAGCAAGGGGAGTAAAAACTTATAGAGCAGGGCAAATAAAACAGAGCTAAAGCAAAGCACTCAGATAACACCTTGTATAACGAGGGAGTACCTTCTACATGACCCTGAGCAGCTACAGGGTAGAGGCCTAGCACAGAGCTCTAGGGGATTGGGGGTTTCATAGAAAAGCCAGCCACAATCAACCCAAAGCTTGAATATTAGTTCAGCTGGCTTACAAAGAGCCTAGCGTGGGGTAAACGGTAACTCAGCTTCTAAAATGTGGTTATAACCTAGTGGAAAGGGAGCTAACCTGCTTATTCTGCCTCTACACAAACCTGCATTATGCCCCCATGCAGAAAGGGGGTGGCCTTTGGCCATACGACTCTCTATTAAGAGGAAGCCAGCAATAGGGATGCAAAAAAGGGAACCTACACTCATGAGGGGTCAGGGGCCGGAATGCTTAGTAGACTGCCACAATCCCTAGTGCTCAGCCTAGGCCAGCTGTCAGGGCAGCCCTGGTAACAGCCAACACAAAAGTATAGATCTACCTCAGAACAGCAGCCTCAACAGAGCAACTCTCAAAGGAGAGGAGGCATAGTCACTCAATCTGAAACCACTAAGGTGGCTGATCTTTTCCTTTAAAGCCTTAGCTATCCTAATTAGATTTAGGATGAGTGACGCTAACCAGGTAACAATGTCAGGTGGCCCCATGGCTCGACGCTAGACATTTAATTTATCGAAAGTCAAACCGCTTTTCTCTATGTACAAAACAGGGATCCTACACAGGGAACAGTGGTCTACAAACAAATACATTAGTATTTTAAAAGATACAAGACATGGTAACAGTTCAACCTGCGGCCATAGGGTGCCGACCTACCACCATGGAAAACGTGGGGTCTACCACCCTAACAAGCCTGAAAAGGCCTTTTCACTATCTAACCACTCCTTCCCCTTTCGATGGAGATGCCAAAAAGCTCAGAGGGAAAAACTGGTGCATCGAGGAGAGCCAGGTTCAACGACAGATGCCACTTTGTGGCCACCATTGCCGTCATTGATCAACCGATCATAGCTATATGCTCTATGATCATAGCGCAGCTCTATGACCGCTTCAGAGGAGAGACACTGCCCCTGGTCCAAGTCCCTCAGCAGGTCATCCTGATATGCCTGTAACACAGCCATTGAGTCGAGCAGCACCAGCCTGGCCCCCTGCCATGTATACGTGATGTCACTTTAAGAGGTCTAGATGGCAGGGTTGGAGCCTTCAGTGTCGATCTCCGCCCCGAAACGAGATTGATCGGGAAAGTCTCATCAATCGGTGGCATCTATTTATTAATCTGTATTTAATCAATAGATTAAAGGTGCAGTGTGTAAAATTTGTGAGGATCTATTGACAGAAATGCAATATAATATACATAACTATGTTTTCAGTGGTGAATAAAGACCTTATACAATGAACTGTTATGTTTTTATTACCTTAGAATTAGCCATTTCTATCTCATACACCGCAGGTTCCCAATCCATGTCAAGTCACTTTGTGCCGGCATGTTTCTACAGCAGCTCTAAATGGACAAACTGCTCTACAGAGCTCGTTTCGTCACGATGTTGTTCTTCTTCTAAACTGTTCATGTTTTTAGAGGGAGCTTGCATCATCAATACGTTGAATATGCATGAAGAAGTTGAAGTAGTAGCAGTCATCTGGTTTATTAGAAACAGAGACTGTTCTTTTTTTGAAGAAGAAACTTGACTGACTTGACATTGCTTGACTGGCTAACATTCTCTCTGCTGTCTCAGATGACGACATCTTTGTCTTGTGCAGCTAGATGGCTACTATAGCTTCTCCGAAAGGGAGGGGTAAGCTCCGTTGGTTGCAGTTCGCAACCTCACTGCTAGATTGCCGCTAAAATTTACACACTGCGCCTTTAAATCAAAGAACAGGTGAAACATGCTTTAAGCCAATAAGACAAAACTGACAACAGAGAATATGGCGAGTTGTCTTGTCTGTAATATTGCTGTCATGATGTGGTGAACGAATTTATATAGTATATTTATCTGTTAAAAATATTTCATTTGTTCATGTCTTTCTCATTTTATCATTGAAGCTTGAATTTGTTGTCATTCCTTATTTTATATATTCACAATGAACTTCTGTGTGCATTTAATTTTTTATGAATAATAATGTTTATCATTAAAGGATATAAATTATGAGATTTTTTGCATTTGTTAAAGCAATAGTAATAATAATAATTCCTTACATTTACATAGCGCTTTTCTGGATACTCATAGCACTTTACATATGGAAGGGGGAATCTCCTCACCCACCACTGATGTGCAGCATCACCTGCATGATGATCAGCAGCCATATTGCGCCAGAACGCCCACCACACACCAGCTGATTGGTGGAGAGGAGACAGAGTGATGAAGTCAGTCAGTGTATGGAGATGATAAGGAGGCAATAATGGACAGAGGCCAGTGGGCAAATTTGGCCAGGATGCCAGGGTTATACTCTTTTCGAAAGACATCCTGGGATTTTTAATGACCACACGGAGTCAGGACCTCGGTTTAAACTCTCATCTGAAGGACGGTGCTTTTTGACAGTATAGTGTCCCCATCACTATACTGGGGTGTTAGGACCCACAAGGACCACAGGGTGAGCACCCCCTTCTGGCCTCACCAACACCTCTTTCAGCAGCAACTTAGTTTTCCCAGGTCTCCCATCCAGGTGCTGACCAGACTCAACCCTGCTTAGCTTCAGTGGGAAACCAGTCTTGGGCTACAGGGTGATAAGGCTGCTGACTAATAAATATATTATGAAGTAAATATATTATTTATAATAATAATATTCCTTTGTTTTCAGGAATGACTGAGATCTTTCTGCAGAAATGCCATGATACAGTGGGCTTAAGAATCAACGGTTTTGTGTTTTAAGATTAAGATTTAAGATTATTTATTGTTTGTGTCAAATGGGAAACACTTTACAACATGTTACTCATTTATTAATAGTAACACCTGGTTGTCAATACAAGCATTGACTGTGTGAATGAAGCAAACATATATAGAAATGTGCATATGACACTTACCTGTAGTTGATGGTGTGGGGCTGATAGTGTCACTGGCTTCACTCACTCCCACTTTACCCACTATCCTGTGCCGGATCCGGTACTGCTTTCCTGATTCCAGTCCAGTCAGAGTAAAGTCTTCATCAGCCGTGTTTATGGCATGCCACTCTTCCTCATTCACCTGCTGGTACTCCACTCTATACTGCACAGTTTCTCCAGTCGGGGACTTCTGCAGTTTCAGGGACACACTGCGCTCCTTCACGTCCTCCACTTCTGGTGAGAGAGGCTTCGACACGGGCTGGAACTTTGTGTCCGTCAGCTGCCCTTTTTCATACAGATAGATGGAAGATCCTGGACTGGATGGATCAGTAATGGCAGAAATAATGAATCTGTATCTATTTTCATCTTTATTAGCCTCTGAAAAACTTTTGAAAAGAGAGAAGTTCTCTCTCATCTTTAAAATGACAGGATAGTTGAACCACTCTTCTGGTCCTAATGTGGTAGAGCTCAGTTTCCTTACCACATCTAGCTCTTTAAACTCGTCAGATTCCAGAAACTCCTTCAGGGTTGAAAGATACGGATCTTCATACTTCAGAGATGTGAAGGTCAAGCACACAACAGCATCAATATCAGGATTAAGGATAATGGTGTTGAGACAGTCTAAATCTTCAGTTTTGATTCCCTCCAGCATCATGGTGTGAGAACTCAAGAGGTTAAGTTCAGACTTTGCACAATCTAACCACTGGTTAAGCATGTCAGCATTAAATGGGGAACTGTAGTGGATCTTCAGGATGTCTTCCAGCGACTTTTCCGCCCTCTCTCCTCCTCGTATAGCAGGCAAGACCCTAGCCACAGCTTTCATGAGCACCATTTTGTAAATATTAAAAGAGCCCTGAAATAAGTGCAGCCTCTTTTTGATGTCTCTGAAAACATTTACCAATTTTTTCTTGGAGAGGTCATTGCATGTCCTCTCTACTTCTCCCAGCCCCTCTATTATATCTTCAATGTTGGAAACCAGACGTGTGGAGATTTCTCTCTCCAACTGAGCTGCTTTTGTATCCAGTAAAGAAAGAGGATAGAGCCAGACTTTTATTGGAACTGCATTCTGTGGATTCTCCTTCAGTACAGTGGGGAGCTTCTTGTACACCTCTAGGGCCTCCTTGTAACTGCTGGGGTTCTGATCAAGGCGGATATCACCGTAAAATGTGCAGGTGATGCTCTCAGCCATTTTCTTATCCCCATCTGTCATCTTTAGAGCTCCTTCTCCCTCAATAGAAAATCCAGGAATCTTCTTGACCATGACATTCAGTTCTCCCTCAATCTCTTGCTTGTTTTCCTCTTCTGAAAATGTCAGATCGAACACCATGACGGCCTGAGCTCCGTACAGTACAGCCGTGACCACATGAGTTGCAGTTTTCTGGTCAAACACCTGAGGGTAGGTGATCTGGCCCAGCTGAGTCATAGTGAGCTGTTTGAATGTGGAGGTTTCACTGTAATTCATTGTAACTCTGGACTGTTGGTTTGAGGATTTGGTGTCACGCAGATACTTGGCAGATCCTCCCACCTCCACTATCCCTCCCAAAAAACTGGCCTTCAGGGACGCGCTTACATCCAGGAGACTGGACTTACTAGAGAGAGAGTCGGAGCTACTGAACTTCAAATCTGTCATGGGCTGTGGATGAATGTCCAAATCTTCATTTAGTGACTTCTTATCCCACAGAGTAACACCTGAAATGAGAAATGGCTTTAACAGTCAAGTACGAGGAAGTGATGTACAGTTGAAGTAAACATGTCGATTTTGTATCTATAAGATATTTATATATATAAATATTTAATATTTGTGTACTTCATCTTATTTTATAAGTCAAAATTACCATACATGTGCTGTTCTCTTGATTCCTATTTTGGTGAAAAGGGGAATAAAAAGCATAGAAGTTACTGTTCAGCACCTGGAATGAAGGTGTCCTTGCGGCAGTCGTACAGCATACCAGGAAACAGAGGTCTTCCTAGAGCCGCCACTTCAATGGTCTGTGATGCCATGGCTGCAGTAAATAACAATGAACAATGGGGATATTTACACATTTGAAGTTCAATAATGACAACTTATCATTCTAAAATTCTTTTTACTTGTTACTGATTACATTAGTTTTAAAATCCCTTAAAATGTAATCTAATTCAGATGGGAGTCAATAGCCACTTTTCCACTGTCAAGCCAGAACGAGCCAGGGGTAACCACGTGTTGTACTGGGCCAATAGCCTCGGACATCAAGCACTGAGACCAAAATCAAGTTGCATTTCCACGGTCAGGCCAGTACCTGCCCTCAACACGCCACATGACCTCACCGTTTCACCAGCTGACTGGAAACTAGCTAAACCCCAAAATAAACATGACAGGTGTGACAGGTTTGGCCTTTACTTAAAGACTTAAGATTCCAGCATTAATATTTGACCAATGTTTTAAATAAAATGTGTTACAGTAACAGTAATTTATTAATTTGTCAGTGAAATCGGTTTGATTTCATCTTACGGTACAATTCGCTGGGCTCACTTGATTTTTCCATAAGCAAATTCCAATGTAGTTTGGTCATCAGATGCCTCTGTACAAATCAGGTGTTCATCGTGGCCGTTTCTTCTCTCATATCTCTACAAATTATTAATTCACAACATACACTTGTTTGTTGTGATTTTAACTGCTTCTAAACTGCATAAGAAAGATGTGCCTGCATACTGTGCAAGTTTAATAATTTTTTATATACGGTTTTACGAGCACACACACCTAGCGCATACACAGAAAACCAGCTGTCGCAGCGCGTGTACTAAACTGAATTATCTTTAGCGTCTTATTAAAGTGTCAAAACACTCAAGATTCACATAAACAGGCTTTATCTTAAGTTAATGTATCTGGGACAGATATCTTGTATGTTTATCAGTATACTGAATCCATGCATTACTGCGGTTCTTAAAGTGACTAATAAAATATAAGCCTAATAAAACAACCAGAGGAAACAGTATACGTTTTGTTCATAAAGCGAAGAATATGCAGTTTTATTTTTTGATATGATTATTCAGTTTCTAAATCTCACAGATTAGACAAACTTTAAGTTGGCTTGAAAAAGCATAGCAAGAAAATTTGAAGTAGTTTGAAAAGCATGACGTTTGAAATACTTTAGATAGATAGATAGATAGATAGATAGATAGATAGATAGATAGATAGATAGATAGATAGATAGATAGATAGATAGAAATAGTCAGATGATAGATAGATAAATAGATAGATAGGTAGATATAGTCAGATGATAGATAGATAGATAGATAGAAATAGTCAGATGATAGATAGATAGATAGATAGATAGATAGATAGATAGATAGATAGATAGATAGATAGATAGATAGGTAGATAGATAGATAGATAGAAATAGTCAGATGATAGATAGATAAATAGATAGATAGAAATAGTCAGATGATAGATAGATAGATAGATAGATAGATAGATAGATAGATAGATAGGTAGATAGATAGATAGGTAGAAATAGTCAGATGATAGATAGATAGATAAATAGATAGATAGATAGATAGATAGATAGATAGATAGATAGATAGATAGATAGATAGATAGAAATAGTCAGATGATAGATAGATAGATAAATAGATAGACAGATATAAATACTCAGATGACAGATAGATAGATAGATAGATAGATAGATAGATAGAAATAGTCAGATGACAGATAGATAGATAGATAGATAGATAGAAATAGTCAGATGACAGATAGATAGATAGAAATAGTCAGATGACAGATAGATAGATAGATAGATAGATAGATAGATAGATAGATAGAAATAGTCAGATGATAGATAGATAGATAGATAGAAATAGTCAGATGATAGATAGATAAATAGATAGGTAGAAATAGTCAGATGATAGATAGATAGATAAATTGATAGATCGATAGATAGATAGATAGATAGATAGATAGATAGAAATAGTCAGATGATAGATAGATAGATAAATAGATAGATAGATAGAAATACTCAGATGACAGATAGATAGATAGATAGATAGATAGATAGATAGATAGATAGAAATAGACAGATAGATAGATAGATAGAAATAGTCAGATGATAGATAGATAGATAGAAATAGTCAGATGACAGATAGATAGATAGAAATAGTCAGATGACAGATACATAGATAGATAGATAGATAGATAGATAGATAGATAGATAGATAGATAGATAGAAATAGTCAGATGATAGATAGATAGATAGAAATAGTCAGATGACAGATAGATAGATAGATAGATAGATAGATAGATAGATAGATAGATAGATAGATAGAAATAGTCAGATGATAGATAGATAGATAGATAGATAGAAGTAGTCAGATGATAGATAGATAAATAGGTAGAAATAGTCAGATGATAGATAGATAGATAGATAGATAGATAGAAATAGTCAGATGATAGATAGATAGATAGATAGATAGAAATAGTCAGATGATAGATAGATAGATAGATAGACATTCCTCATTTATGTACACACAGCACCCCATATTGACAGAAAAACAGAATTCTTGACATTTTTGCAGATTTTTAAAAAAAGAAAAACTGAAATATCTCATGGTACTAAGTATTCAGACCCTTTGCTGTGACACTCATATATTTAACTCAGGTGCTGTCCATTTCTTCTTGATCATCCTTGAGATGGTTCTACACCTTCATTTGAGTCCAGCTGTGTTTGATTATACTGATTGGACTTGATTAGGAAAGCCACACACCTGTCTATATAAGACCTTACAGCTCACAGTGCATATCAGAGCAAATGAGAATCATGAGGTTAAAGGAACTGCCTGAAGAGCTCAGAGACAGAATTGTGGCAAGGCACAGATCTGGCCAAGGTTACAAAAAATTTCTGCTGCACTTAAGGTTCCTAAGAGCACAGTGGCCTCCATAATCCTTATATGGAAGACGTTTGGGACGGCCAGAACCCTTCCTAGAGCTGGCCGTCCGGCCAAACTGAGCTATCGGGGGAGAAGAGCCTTGGTGAGAGAGGTAAAGAAGAACCCAAAGATCACTGTGGCTGAGCTCCAGAGATGCAGTCGGGAGATGGGAGAAAGTTGTAGAAAGTCAACCATCACTGCTGCCCTCCACCAGTCGGGGCTTTATGGCAGAGTGGCCCGACGGAAGCCTCTCCTCAGTGCAAGACACATGAAAGCCCGCATGACTCCAAGATGGTGAGAAATAAGTTTCTCTGGTCTGATGAGACCTAGATTGAACTTTTTGGCCTTAATGTGGAGAAAACCAGGCACTGCTCATCACCTGTCCAATACAGCCCCAACAGTGAAGCATGGTGGTGGCAGCATCATGCTGTGGCGGTGTTTTTCAGCTGCAGGGACTGGATGACTGGTTGCAATCGATAGAAAGATGAATGCGGCCAAGTACAGGGATATCCTGGACGAAAGCATTCTCCAGAGTGCTCAGGACCTCAGACTGGGCCGAAGGTTTACCTTCCAACAGGACAATGACCCTAAGCACACAGCTAAAATAACGAAGGAGTGGCTTCATAACAACTCCGTGACTGTTCTTGAATGGCCCAGCCAGAGCCCTGACTTAAACCCAATTGAGCATCTCTGGAGAGACCTAAAAATGACTGTCCACCAACATTTACCAATCAACCTGACAGAACTGGAGAGGATCCCCAAATCCAGGCGTGAAAAACTTGTTGCATCTTTCCCAAAAAGACTCATGGCTGTATTAGATCAAAAGGTGCTTCTACTAAATACTGAGCAAAGGGTCTGAATACTTAGGACAATAATAATAATAAATTTTATTTGTATTGCATTTTACATTACAGCAATCTCAAAGTGCTACAAAATGTACAGTAGTATAAAAAAGATATAGATAAAAAAGATATAGTTTGTTAAAAAGAAGTGTTTACATAAATAACATTCAATAAAAACACCTTATATTCAATCCTGAATGAGACAGAAAGCCAGTGAAGAGATTTCAGGATGGGGGTGATGTGATCATACTTGCGCACCCTCAGCAGGATCCTGGCAGTGCTGTTCTGGATGACAAAGGCATGGACGAGCTTCTCTGCATCTGCCAGGTTGAGTGTTGGACGGAGTTTGGCGATGTTCTTGAGGTGGTAGAATGATGACTTACTGAGGTGTTTGATGTGGGTGTCAAAGGTGAGTTGAGAGTCCATTTTAACACCCAAATTGGTGACAGATGTGGAAATGGTGATGTTTTGGCCAGAGAAAGTGATACTGTTAATGGTAGAAAAGTGGAGTTTATGTGGTGCGCCAAGTAAGATGGCCTCTGTTTTTGAACTATTTAGCTGAAGAAAATTGAGCTTCATCCACGCCTCTATCTCCTCCAGACAGGTGGTCAATGAGGATGCTGGCAAGGGAGAAGTAGTAGTGGGGGTTGTCCTGAGATAAAGCTGTGTGTCATCAGCATAACAATGAAATGACATACCATGTCTGCTAATGATTTTGCCAAGTGGGAGCATGTAGATGGAAAAGAGTATGGGGCCCAGCACAGAGCCCTGAGGAACACCACATGTGACATTATGAGTATGTGATTTGGCTTTGCCCAGGGCAATGTGCTCGGTTCTTCCGGTCAGGTACGAGATAAACCAGTTGTGAGCATTTTCTGAGAGTCCAATAGTGTATTGCAGGCGGTGAAGAAGGATGTTGTGGTCTACTGTATCAAAGGCAGCTGTTAGATCTAGGAGGATGAGTAGAGATGGGGAACCAGTGTCTGCTGTCATCAGGAGGTCGTTGGTGATCCTGACCAATGCTGTTTCTGTGCTATGTCCAGGACGGAAACCCAATTGAAACTTTTCAAACAAGTTATTGTGTTTAAGGTGAACATGAAGTTGTGCTGCAACTATTTTTTACAGAACCTTTGATAGGAACGGAAGATTGGAAATGGGCCTATAGTTGGAGAGTATCTCTGGATCCAGAGTTGGTTTTTTCAGTAAAGGTCTGATGACAGCAGTTTTTAACATTGATGGGATATGGCCAACCAGAAGGAAGTGATTTATGATCTTGGTGATGAATAGAGAAATGGTAGAGATGTTGGCCTTCAGGAGAGCTGAAGGAAAAGCGTCCAGGGCACAGGTGGATGGCTTCATTCTTTTGATGACATCCTCCACTTCTTCCTGTGTGGCATCAGAGAAAGAGTAGAGGGGCTGGACAATCTCTAACGGTGGGTCAGCCGTTGAGAGGGGCTGGACAGCAATGGCAGAAAGGTGTGAGCGGATGTTATTAACGTGTGTCCCCTAGAATGTGTGGGGACATCAACATGTTGTTGTAAGTTGATGGAATCTAGTAGCTGAAGGAAATCAGCAGCAAGATGACATGAGGGAGTGTCGACATGAATATTTATATCTTCCAGGATTATCGTAGCTGCAGAGGTAGTACAGAGTGTTGTGAGGAGATCAGACATTTCCGGGATAAAGGCAGAATTGTGTTTAGGGGGACGGTAGATAGGGAGAACAGTCATTGGAAAGGGAGGCTTACATTTAAATGCAAGACGTGATATTTCAGTGTTTCTTTTGTAATAAATCTGCAAAAATGTCAAGAATTATGTGGTTTTCTGTCAATATGGGGTGCTGTGTGGACATAAATGAGGAAAAAATTTACACTAATAATTGGCATTCTGTTGCAAAGATCAATAGTTATTAGTCTAGTTAATTTATGTATATCAGCACTGGAGAAAACAGTGACTTAATCGTCCGGCTCAGCTCAGTTCACATACAACAGCGCCAATGCAGGCATATCAAAAACACTGCTGAATATCAAGCAAGTGTCTCCAGCTTAAGCAAGCCAAAGGCAATAGCGGCAAGGAACCAAAACTCCAACAAATGGAGAAAAAAACCTTGGGAGAAACCAGGCTTAGTAGGGGGGCCAGTTCTCCTCTGGCCAACAGTGAACACTTGTCCGATACTCAGGCAGAGTTACACGTCATAAGTCCGATTGGAGTCGCAACAGTCAAAATATTTAATCTAGTTCCATCTAGTTTAAGATCTTTTTCATCACGCCGGTATGGGACGGTTTGCTGGGGATCTGTGCCACTGGCTGACGTGTCGGTAAGGCCTTCACAAGGGATGACCTAGTTGACACAGTCGCTGCTTACACTTCAGGGCTGCGTTGCTGTCGTGTATAGGCGCAGGTTCTCCATCTGACCTGGATACGGCCTGGATCCAGCTAATTATGGTAAATGGTAAACCTAAGGATAAGCAGAGAGACTAAAATTACCGTAGACGCCAGTCTTCTTCAAAGTCAAAGTCAGCTTTATTGTCAATTCTGTCTTATATACAGCACATACATACAGAGAATTGAAATTCCGTTACTATCAGACCCTCGATGCATACAGGTAACATTAACAAAAACAACAACGACAACAACAAGAAATAAATAAATAAAGTGACTTGTGGAGATAAAGTTGCAATGGGAGTGCAAACCAGTTGAATAGACAGTGCAATTATAATTATAAGAGCTTAATAGTCTGTGTATTTGAGTCCAATGCTGGGGGGTCAGAGGTCAGGTGTTCAGCTTGGATGAAGCTGTCCTTCAATCTGCTGGTCCTTGCATGGAAACTGCGCAGTCTCCTCCCTGATGGGAGCAAACTGAAGAGGCTGTGTGATGGGTGGGTGGGGTCACCAGCAATGTTGAGGGCTTTGCGGGTGAGGCGGGTGTTGTAGATGTCCTGGAGGGCGGGGAGAGAGACACCAACGATCTTCTCAGCTGCTCTCACTATGCACTGAGGAGTCTTTCGGCAGGATGCGTTGCAGGCGCCATACCACACAGTGGTGTTATAGGAAGTGTTCCCGGTTTCCGTCTGACCTGATCTATGCAGCCTAACAATCCTTCAACAGATACGACGACATAAATTGATAATGTGTCATGTGTATACCAGGCTAAAGTGATGCGTTTTTAGTCTAAATTTAAACTGACAGAGTTTAAGTGTGCAGTGCAGTGTTGACAGAACCGAGCTAGTATGGTCATACTTCCTGGTTCTAGTAAAGACTCTACTCAACTGCGTTTTGGACCAGTAGTTTGTTTATCAAGTGAGCAGGGCAACCACCCAGTAGAGCGTTACAGTAATCTAGCATTGAGGTCATGAACACAAGAACTAACTGTTCCGCATTTGTCATTGAGAGCATATGTTGTAGTTTAGATATATTTTTAAGATGGAAAAATGCGGTTTTACATATGCTAGAAATGTGGCTTTCAAATGAAAGATTGGTATCAAAGAGCACACCGAGTTTCCTAACTGACGAAGACGACTTAACAGAGCAGCCATCAAGTGTTAGACAGTATTCTAGGTTATTATGTGCTGAAGTTTTTGGTCCAATAATTAGAATCTCTGTTTTTTCTGAATTTAGTAGTAGGAAATTACTAGTCATCCAATTTTTTACATCAGCTACACATTTTGTTAATTTTGAGAATTGGTAGGTGTCGTCAGGGTGCGAAGAAATATAAAGCTGAGTATCATGTGAAAACTAGTGCTTATTAAAACCTAATGACATCTCCCAAGGGTAGCATGTACAGAGTGAAAAGCAACGGTCCTAGAACTGAGCCTTGCAGTACTCCATATTTAACTTGTGATCGAAATGACATCTCTTCGTTTACTACTACAAACTGATAACGGTCAGATAAGTATGATTTGAACCATGCCAATGCAATTCCACAAATGCCAGCATAATTTTCGAGTCTATTCAAAAGAATATTGTGGTGGATAGTGTCAAAAGCAGCACTGAGGTCTAGTAACACTAATAGAGAGATACAACCACGATCTGATGATAAGAGCAAATCATTTGTAACTCTAATGAGAGCAGTCTCAGTACTATGGTACGGTCTAAATCCTGACTGGAAATCCTCACAGATACCATTTCTTTCCAAGTAGGTTGAGATGATACTGCCTTTTTGACAGAAAAGGTAGATTGGAAATGGGTCTGTAATTGACTAATTCTCCAGGATCAAGTTGTGGTTTTTTAATAAGAGGTTTGATAATAGCCTGCTTAAAATTTTTCGGTACGTAACCTAGTGATAAAGATGAATTAATGATCTTAAGATGAGGATCTATGACCTCTGGAAGCATCTCTTTCAATAGCTTACGGTGCTTTCACACTTGTCATGTTTGGTTCATGTCACAATTATGACACTTGTCTGATATAAACTCAGTTAGTGCGGTTCGTTTGAACATATGTGAAAGCTGCTATCCGAACCCTGATGCGCACTAAACAAGTGGACCGAGACCGCTAAAAAGATGCGTCTCGGTCCGCTTCCAAATGCACTCTGGTGCGGTTCGATTGATATATGAACGCAACACGGACCAAAGACATGTAAACCAAGCAAAAACAGGACGTGATGTCACAAGATGCCACGCAACAAGTCAGCTGATTTGACAACGCAGGAAGATCGGTGTATCCAAAATGAGTCGAGAGCAAACGTGGAGCAACGAGGAGGTGAAGTTTCTGTTTCTGTGTACAACGGAGGAAATCCTGATGCTGTTTTGAACTGCTTTGGTACGGTAACTTTAGGTTCGCTGTTAAAAATGCCAGTGTGAACGCTAAGCGGACCAGGACTATATGTTTTGTTTTTGTTTTTTGGTCCGGACCAAACGAACCAAACCAACTGAACTACAAGTGTGAACGCACCATCAGTATAAACTTAGTCTTAGTCAGAAATATTAAAACATTATTGTGAGGAGAAACGGAGGCAATTCTTAATATATATATATATATATACACAGTCATGGCCAAAAGTTTTGAGAATTCCATAAATATTAGTTTTCCCAAAGTTTGCTGCTAAACTGCTTTTAGATCTTTGTTTCAGTTGTTTCTGTGATGTACTGAAATATAATTACAAGCACTTCATACGTTTCAAAGGCTTTTATCGACAATTACATGACATTTATGCAAAGAGTCAGTATTTGCAGTGTTGGCCGTTCTTTTTCAGGACCTCTGCAATTCGACTGGGCATGCTCTCAATCAACTTCTGGACCAAATCCTGACTGATAGCAATCCATTCTTTCATAATCACTTCTTGGAGTTTGTCAGAATTAGTGGGTTTTTGTTTGTCCACCCGCCTCTTGAGGATTGACCACAAGTTCTCAATGGGATGAAGATCTGGGGAGTTTTTAGGCCATGGACCCAAAATTTCAACGTTCTGGTCCCCGAGCCACTTAGTGATCACTTTTGCCTCATGGCACGGTGCTCCATCGTGCTGGAAAATGCATTGTTCTTCACCAAACTGTTGTTGGATTGTTGGAAGAAGTTGCTGTTGGAGGGTCTTTTGGTACCATTCTTTATTCATGGCTGTGTTTTTAGGCAGAATTGTGAGTGATTCCACTCCCTTGGATGAGAAGCAACCCCACACATGAATGGTCTCAGGATGCTTTACTGTTGGCAGGACACAGGACTGATGGTAGCGCTCACCTTTTCTTCTCCTGGCAAGCCTTTTTCCAGATGCCCCAAACCATCGGAGAATATGACTTTGCCCCAGTCCTCAGCAGTCCATTCACGATACTTTCTGCAGAAGATCAATCTGTCCCTGATGTTTTTTTTGGAGAGAAGTAGCTTCTTTGCTGCCCTTCTTGACACCAGGCCATCTTCCAAAAGTGCGTGCAGATGTGCTCACACCTGCCTGCTGCCATTCCTGAGCACTCCGATCCCGCAGCTCAATCCTCTTTAGGAGACCATCCTGGCGCTTGCTGGACTTTCTTGGACGCCCTGAAGCCTTCTTTACAAGAATTGAACCTCTTTCCTTGAAGTTGCTGATGATCCTATAAATTGTTGATTTAGGTGCAATCTTAGTAGCCACAATATCCTTGCCTGTGAAGTCATTTTTATGCAACGCAATGATGTTATTTTGATTTAAATAGTTCAAACCAGAGTATGTAAATGGAGTGGAGTGGTAATAATTTCCGCTCCTCGCTCCCTCCCCGCTCCGTCCGCTCTAATTCCTCACTCCATGGAAAAAATGTGCCTAATTACCACTCCGCTGATAATTTTCATCTTTTTTGTGCAGAAGACACAGTGTAAAATAAATAGACAGTAACCCTAACTCTAACCCTATGAGGAATAACTTTATTGGGACAGTAATCTTCGCTCAAACCAATAATGAACTGTCGGTTAGCTCACTTAAAAAAATGCTGGATGAGCTTAACAGTCTAATAATAACTTACCAAAATGAAAAACATCACATTAAATTATTACTATAAATGAAAAAAAAAAGCATCAAAATCATTTATAATAACCTTGAGACGTATAATTCTCTGAACGGAAGAAGGTGTTGGTTCACTTGAACACACTTCTGATCATCAGAACTAGATCTCCAATGCCGCTTCACCTTCAGAAAAACTGGCACAACAACGACTGCTGTAGACGGCAGCTTCACTTGTAAATGGCAAATGAACAAACTGATTGATTTGCTGGCTTAGATTACCAAAGCTTAGTTCAATTTAACTCTGGATAACAACCATCCTTTTGTTGTCGTCACCACCTCTCTGCGCCATCTTTATCTTTTAACATACGTTTGTAATATTTAGGGAAACCCATCTTTCTGTTCTCAACACATGAATTTGTTCATGCTATCATGCAGTTGCATTATGGGTGTTTAACGTGAGTGGTGCAGGTGATGGAGCGCTCCTGGAGCCAGAGAAAACCGCCATTCAAAAAATACGCTCCTCGCTCCAGGAAAAACCCCGGCGCTCCACGCAAATCTCTGGTTCAAACAGCCATTCACATTTGGTTTTCGCTTTGGTGTTCATCACAGCATTTCT
This sequence comes from Opsariichthys bidens, assembly GCA_037194245.1. Lineage (NCBI taxonomy): Eukaryota > Metazoa > Chordata > Actinopteri > Cypriniformes > Xenocyprididae > Opsariichthys > Opsariichthys bidens. The sequence continues at coordinate 25,734,366 of CM074287.1, forward strand.
TCATGTCGTGATGTTAATTTCAACATTTACTAATGCAATATTAAAAGTTAAAAGTTGACATGAAAATAAAAAGTTGCATTTTTATTAACCAACATTAACAAATAATAATAATAATAACTTTAAAAATGTGTTGCTCATTGCTAATGTCAGCCTACATTCACAAACATTCCCTCTTGGGACTCTATTGAAAAGTGTTTCAACTGCTCATTACAGCTGATGTTTCACTAATCCAGTGTTTAGAGGCATCACGGCTCTTTTTGGAGCACTGCATTCCAGTTACACTCGAATTTCAGCTGTATATTTAGTGTCCCGACCTATTAAGAAAACAAAAATCATCTTTTGCCTCGTATTTAATCTTTTCTTACATTTATTTACGAAATTCTTTAATGGTTATTTTATCCCACGAGAACAGCTTTTTTTTGCTTCCAATGTAATAATTGTAATTGTAATGATTTATCGGAAAATCAAATCAAAATTTGATCATCGCCTCAATCTTTGAAGCCACTGAGAAGACACGTGACTTTTATCAAATGCAGCACATTAGTTTCTAACACACATTACATCAACATCAGTTTTTTCTTCAGAAGGCAGTGTGAAGTATTTCACTGCGTTTCCTGATTATTCCGCTTTCATGTCATAACACATTACCAGAGTACAAACGACAGTTCAGAGAAACAGGAATAACGAGCCTCTCGTCCTCAGACGCTGATCACACCCGATACTTCTGCTTATTCAAGTTCATTATAACATTCCTAAATCTCACACCATTTTACATGATTAAAAATACATACCGAGAGACTGAAACAATCTTTTCATTATAAAACACACTTGTTTGTTCACCTCCAGTTCAGTTTCAGCATTGTTTCCTCATTTATTTTCAAAGTGAAGTAGACTAGCTCTATGAACGGTTTAAACTCACTTAAATTCTCTTTTACGTTAAATAATGAATAATTGATTTTTGTATTGTGCTTAAATCTCTGCGTGTCCGTGGATTTTAGTCCACATTTTGTTTAGATGTGATTACTTTTGAAGTGCTTCCTATAATGTAAAACGCAGTGAGTAAAAAAGTGGATATAATCTCTACTGTAATGCCGACACACACACACACATCACACACACACACACACACATCACACACATCACACACACACATCACACACATCACACACATCACACACACATCACACACATCACACACACACACACACACACACATCACACATCACACACACACACATCACAGACACACATCACACACACACATCACACATCACACACACACACATCACACATCACACACACACACATCACACATCACACACACACACATCACACACACACACATCACACACACACACACATCACACATCACACACACACACACACACACATCACACACACACACACACATCACACACACACACACACATCACACACACACATCACACATCACACACACACACATCACACACACACACATCACACACACACACACACACACACATCACACACATCACACACACACATCACACATCACACACACACATCACACACACACACATCACACACACACACATCACACACACACATCACACATCACACACACACATCACACACACACACACACATCACACACACACATCACACATCACACACACACACACACACATCACACATCACACACACACACATCACACATCACACATCACACACACACATCACACACACACACACACATCACACACACACATCACACATCACACACACACACACACACATCACACATCACACACACACACATCACACACACACACATCACACACACACACATCACACACACACACATCACACACATCACACACACACATCACACATCACACACACACATCACACACACACACACACATCACACACACACATCACACACACACACACATCACACATCACACACATCACACACACACACACACACATCACACATCACACACACACATCACACATCACACACACACATCACACACACACACACACATCACACACACACATCACACACACACATCACACACACACACACACACACACACACACACACATCACACACACACACACATCACACATCACACATCACACACACACACACATCACACATCACACACACACACACACACACACACACATCACACACACACACACATCACACACACACATCACACACACACACACATCACACATCACACACACACATCACACACACACACACACACACATCACACATCACACACACACATCACACATCACACACACACACACATCACACACATCACACACACACACACACACATCACACACACACACACATCACACACACACATCACACACACACATCACACACACACACACACACACACACACACACACCACACATCACACACACACACATCACACATCACACACACACACACACATCACACACACACACACACACACACACACATCACACACACATCACACACACACACACATCACACACACACATCATCACACATCACACACACACACACACACATCACACACACACACACACATCACACACACACACACACATCACACACACACATCACACATCACACACACACACACACACACACACACACACATCACACACACACACACACACACACATCACACACATCACACACACACATCACACATCACACACACACATCACACACACACACATCACACACACACACATCACACACACACATCACACATCACACACACACATCACACACACACACACACATCACACACACACATCACACATCACACACACACACACACACATCACACATCACACACACACACATCACACATCACACATCACACACACACATCACACACACACACACACATCACACACACACATCACACATCACACACACACACACACACATCACACATCACACACACACACATCACACACACACACATCACACACACACACATCACACACACACACATCACACACACATCACACACACACATCACACATCACACACACACATCACACACACACACACACATCACACACACACATCACACACACACACACACATCACACATCACACACATCACACACACACACACACACATCACACATCACACACACACATCACACATCACACACACACACACATCACACACACACACACACATCACACACACACATCACACACACACATCACACACACACACACACACACACACACACACACATCACACACACACACACATCACACATCACACACACACACACACACACACACACACACACACACACACACACACACACACATCACACACACACACACATCACACACACACATCACACACACACACACATCACACATCACACACACACATCACACACACACACACACACACATCACACATCACACACACACATCACACATCACACACACACATCACACACACACACACACACACACACACACACATCACACACACACACACATCACACACACACATCACACACACACATCACACACACACACACACACACACACACACACACCACACATCACACACACACACATCACACATCACACACACACACACATCACACACACACACACACACACACACACACATCACACACACACATCACACACACACACATCACACACACACATCACACACACACATCACACACACACACATCACACACACACACATCACACATCACACACACACACATCACACACACACACACACACACACATCACACACATCACACACACACATCACACATCACACACACACATCACACACACACACACACACATCACACACACATCACACACACACACACACACACACACACATCACACACATCACACACACACATCACACATCACACACACACACATCACACACACACACACACACACATCACACACACACACACACACACATCACACACACACATCACACACACACACATCACACACACACACACACACACATCACACACACACACATCACACACACACATCACACATCACACACACACACATCACACACACACACATCACACATCACACACACACACATCACACACACACACACACACACACACACATCACACACATCACACACACACATCACACACACACATCACACACACACACACACATCACACACACATCACACACACATCACACACACACACACACACATCACACACATCACACACACACACACACACATCACACACACACACATCACACACACACACACACACACATCACACACATCACACACACACATCACACATCACACACACACATCACACACACACACACACACATCACACACATCACACACACACATCACACATCACACACACACACATCACACACATCACACACACACATCACACATCACACACACACATCACACACACACACATCACACATCACACATCACACACACACACACACACACACATCACACACATCACACACACACATCACACATCACACACACACATCACACACATCACACACACACATCACACATCACACACACACACACATCACACACATCACACACACACACACATCACACACACACATCACACATCACACATCACACACACACACATCACACACATCACACACACACATCACACATCACACATCACACACACACACATCACACACACACACACACACACACACACACATCACACACATCACACACACACATCACACATCACACATCACACACACACATCACACACACACACACACATCATCACACACACACATCACACATCACACACACACATCACACACACACATCACACATCACACACACACACATCACACACACACACACACACATCACACATCACACACACACACACACACACACACACATCACACACATCACACACACACACACATCACACATCACACACACACATCACACACATCACACACACACACACACACACACACACACACATCACACACATCACACACACACACACACATCACACACATCACACACACACACACACATCACACATCACACATCACACACACACACATCACACATCACACATCACACACACACACACACACACACACACACATCACACATCACACACACACATCACACACATCACACACATCACACACACACATCACACATCACACATCACACACACACATCACACACATCACACACACACATCACACATCACACACACACATCACACACACACACACACACATCACACACACACATCACACACACACACACACACATCACACACATCACACACACACATCACACATCACACATCACACACACACATCACACACACACACACACACACATCACACACACACACACACACACACACATCACACACACACATCACACACACACATCACACACACACACACACACACATCACACACACACACACACATCACACACATCACACACATCACACACACACATCACACATCACACACACACATCACACATCACACACACACATCACACACACACACACACATCACACATCACACACACACATCACACACACACATCACACACACACACACACATCACACACACACACATCACACACACATCACACATCACACATCACACACACACATCACACACACACATCACACACACACATCACACACACACACACACACACACACATCACACACACACATCACACACACACATCACACATCACACACACACACACATCACACACACACATCACACACACACACACATCACACATCACACACACACATCACACACACACACACACACACATCACACATCACACACACACATCACACATCACACACACACACACATCACACATCACACACACACATCACACACACACACACACACATCACACACACACACACACACACACACACACATCACACACATCACACACACACACACACACATCACACACACACACACACACACACACACACACACATCACACACACACATCACACACACACATCACACACACACATCACACACACACACACACATCACACATCACACACACACATCACACACACACATCACACACACACACACACATCACACACACACACATCACACACACATCACACATCACACATCACACACACACACACACACACACACACATCACAACAGCAATGAAGTTTTTATGACGAATGTTATTATGATTATAAGGACATTGTTGAGCTCACCGAGAGTCACGGTGGAAATCGTCTTGTTTCTCGGCAGTCTGAAAACGGCGTCTTCTCTGAAGATGAAGGCAAACTTTCAGTTTCGATTTCTTCTTCTTCTCTTGTTCACTGACAGTTGGAAAAACAACTTTTGGTTCATTACTGCCACCAACTCAACTGGATGAGAAACGGAACTGCGAGTTAACATCTCGCACGTCACACTTTATAACTCATCTCATATATCGGGATCCCAAACACATTCCTGGAGCCCCAATCACTGCAAACACAATAAAGAAAAGAAGAAAATGAAGAAAATATGCCTGACTATTTTGAGGTTTTACAAGCCGTCGCACAATCCAAACCTCAAATCGGGGAATTACCTTTCTGGATGTATTTAGTCATTATAACAGCCAAAGTCAGACTATTAAAAGCTAATGACTACACTAGTTATCTATGAAAACTGAGACCTGATTAGAAATAATAAAAAGTTGACATGATTCTTGAGAAGTCTGAGATTATATTATATTTTATATCACGAACTAATCAAAACCTCAAATGAGTCTTCAGTGCAATGAAGGACGGGAGCTCCTGTCAGGATCACTCATCTCTGAGGAGCTCATTTGATTTCCTGTCATCTAATCGTGGCTCATTCCATTCATTCTTATTCAAATACTAAAGTTATACTCAATATAGGCTGATAATAAAACCACATGTTCACATTCATTTGAAACTGTCCTGTGACGTCCTGTATGTGATTCAAGAGGAAAAGCTAAAGGAAAAAACAGAAATGCCATTGTGGCCAACAGAAAAATCCATTTCCATTTAAAATTGATGTGCACATTTCATGTACATTAAATTATATTACGTTCGATATCTCCTCAATTTTTAACCTTGCTTAAGAAGCGTGAGTTTTCACAATTCCTCATGACAAGCTCTTTCGTGCTCCACACAGATCATAAACTGTTGAAATCGGTACAGAAATGTAAACTTTATTGCGCTTTTAGTCCACAAAAGCCACAGCGCCCCGTGTCTTCGTTTCATGAGGAGTCTTGCGCCGCACAACATGGCCGACGCGATGACGCCTCGCAGCAACAGTCCAAAGAGCCAATGGGGCGTCTGTGTATTTATTACGTCTGCGAGGGAACTAACAATACCTGCCTACTCATTTCAAACTTTTTGTTATTTGATAAAATGTATTTATGTGTGTAGAACTGTTCAGAACTCTGCTAGACAACCATGTGCTGATTAGCATCTTTAAGCTAGACTCAACAGTATCTAAAGTTGTCATTACTGACCGTTTTCAAAAGGGAATAATCACATTATCATTGATTTGGGGGAAATAAACTAAATTTTAGTTCCGTTACGTAAATCATCAGTAGTTTCAGTGGTGTTAGTGTGCGAGTTAAACCCTGTCATGTGACTACACATTACTCTCACTACCGAAACATGGAGGTTTTGCCATTATGAACTAAGATGCTTCAATGTTTTTCAAACTCATTCTTCAGTTTGAAATCACTTTGGTAAACTTTATTACTTTTTCAAAGAAAGATTGGATTCAAAACACAATAAACCTCAAATTACACTTGAAATATTGTTAAAATTGTAATTGTTATTGATTTAACTGTGATAACTTTAATAAAATAGCAAAAACTACATGTAAAAGGCAGATGTAAACCAAATCGTAGTCAATTTAACCCTCATTAAATGATTTATTGTTGTGTTTCGAGAATTAACTGCACAATGACTAGAAATGTGTACCTCATATTATACAATTTGCAAACATACAAAACAACATTTTTTTCCAACTTCCAGTTCTGTAGAATCCCGCACATATGAACACAAGCAACATGTTCTCAGGAAGTGCCTGCGACGGCGCTTGATCGGCTCACAAGAAAGATCAACGCAACACAAGACTTTACTCAGTTTTATTGAAGTCTGTATATAAATACACATGCACATTTCCAATGTAAACCAGAGTGAACTCAAGTGCAGCTAAACCAAATCCCCGGATCATGCAAGGACAAACCCACAGATGATTCAGCATCCTGTAAATGCCTCAAGTCCTCGACCAAAGCTCTTCTGCCTTCCGTATAAATAAATAGAGTTATCAAATGTGCACTCACAGAGTGAACTCTTCTGTACAGTATTTATAAAGCCGAAGCCTGTCGGATCCCCGGTTTGCCGTCGTCGAAGGCGAGGAACTGACCGCTCAGCTCCGAGAACATTCAATAAAACCAAAGGCAAAGCGGGGAAACGCCTCAGCGACGCTCCTCCGCCAGGACACGCTCACATCTGCGCGACGAGCTCAAATGAGTTACGGACAGTGAGACTTGTGCAAAGAAAAGGCAACAGTCTAAGTATGGTTAAGGCTGAGGTGAACTCTAGACTCTCGACCGACGGCTCGACGCCACAAACAATGAGTGATTGTGCGAGAAAACAGCAGTCAGCAGTGAGCAGTGCTCCACGTCCGGTTAGTGTTATATACAGGATAAAACAAGCGTTCATGTAAATCTCTTCTAGTTCTGGTGTGTGCAGCACCTCTCACTCTTTCATGCGAAAACTAAAGAGCCGAGCAGAAACATTCATACGGTGCTGCGACTGGAGATCACGCGGGCGGCTCGGACGGTTCCCCGTCTGTACATTCGTGCCCGCCGTCGGGAGCGGATATGGCTTTGGATGAGCGCGTCACCTCCTCAGTTGGTGTTCATGGACACGTCGCGGACGGGGCCGAGCTCTTCCTCCCGCTCGTTGTCGTTGAGATCCTCGTCCTCCTCGCTCGGAGCCGCGGCGCTGTCGTCCCGCGGCGCGTCCGTCTCGTCGGGAGCCTCGCGGTCCAGGGCGAAGTAGCCCGTGCCTTTGACCGTGTCCTGCCGCTGGTAGAAGAGCACGTACGCCGCTTTGGACTGAACACACACACACACAGAGAGAGAACGTCAGCGCTCACTCCGCCTCACGTCTCGTGTTTCTGACCGCACTGTACGGACACAGACGGTTCTTCTGAAGGTCATGAGGGCGAGTGAGCGCTGAAGGAACCATCACTGTTTCTCACCACGATCTGGTCCTCGTTGGTTGAAGACACACTGCTGTCGTCGAAGTTGTACCACTTGTGATCCTCCTTGTTCTTGGCGTAGGCAGTGTCTGAAATATTCAACAGTTTAGACCAGTGTTCTCATGAAACGAAAACTAAACTTTTGTTAAATATCAGTGTGCACAAGACTAAAAAACCAAGTAAAAACACTAACATCATGACAAACAGGTCTATTTCTACACATGTGCACTGAAGCGCTAGTGAACAGAGCGCTGACATTACTGATGATAAAAACTAACATCTGAGGTCATTAAACTGTTGTTATTTTATGTGTTGGATGAGATGTTTTTAAGCGTGAGTGATGATGCGGCTGGAAAGGGAGAGGACAGATTCATGTTTATTTGATGCTGTAAATGAACTAGTGTGAAGAGATGATGGAGGAGCGACAGCGATCTGTCACCACACATTAAACACACACTAGACGCTATTGATTGATTCAACTTCTTTAAAACATTACAACATTTTAAACATGAAACTGTTTCGTATCAAAGATAACCTGCTCTGTCTTGTCTGTCGATGTGTTGTCAGTGTCCTCTTTGCTCCGCGATGTATTTTTCACGGTGTGAGAACATGATGTGTGGCGTGAGAGCGCATGTAACTAGAGGGGGCGGGTCTTTGCGAAGGGTCAGTTGAATTTGTAAAGCGTTGAATGCTTATAACAGCCAATAATTCACCCGGACTTAATGTGTGATCAGGATACAGACCAATCTCATCCACCCGATCAGCTGGTTTCCATCGCAGCAGCTCAGATGAGTGATGAAGACGGGTGTGACGAGATCTCACGAGATTTCTCGTCGATGTGAAAAGCTGTCTCGCGATATTGCCATGATGGACAGTGAGTGTGAAATTAGGACAGAATATGCCATCGCTTCATTTTCATTACGCCTCCACCGTTTTGATTTTTATAGAATTAAAAACCATTTAATTCTGTTAGATAATGGTTGCTTCAATCATACGTAGTGCAGCTGGACTTCACTGATCATGTGACGAGACGACTGACGAGACCATGGCGGAGGATTCGTTGCACAACAGAGCCTAAGTGTCTGACAAATGTCTTGTGTTGTGGAATTCACGCTCCGCGCCGCCGTTCCTGATTCACAGAGTGCATGCGATTGCGAAAGTAAAACGCGAACGCGATTCCAATACTCCGCATTTTGAAAGCGGCTTCTGTTCTTATTTCTATAATTCATTTGTGGAAGGTGTTCAGTCAGGAGGTCAGAAGGTGCAGGAGCTCAGAAATCATGTACAATAAGATCTGAGGAGACTCATGAAATCATACAGGACAGAAGCCAGTCAGCTCCATCTCAGTCACAGATACTCACAGTGTCCTCCTCCCATGCCTCCGTAGTGGTTGGACACAGCGATGAGGTCGTAGCGGCAGGGCCCCGCGTTGGGGTTGATGAGGAACTCCGACATATCCAGATCCCTGAGGGTCAACAGAACAAGAGTGTTTACACGCGCTTCCGTCATCACACACGCGCTTCAACGGCAAGATCCGTACCGCAGCGGGAAGTCCACCAGCGAGTCCAGCTTGTCCCTCATGTAGCGGCTGTAGGAGAAGCGCTTCAGATGGACCACCAGCACCGGCGGCAGACACCACAGGTCCAGCTTCTTCGTGGCCTGCTGATGCTGCTTGCAGCTGGGACAGTACCTGAAACACACGGGACGCTCAGTCACAGGCAGAGGACACGAGAGGCGCTTCAAACCGCGCACGCACGGTCCCATCGGCTCTGTTAGAAACATCACGATCTGTCATGATATGAAGACACAAGTGTGGGGCGCCGGTTTTTATTAGAGATCGACCGATAAACAGCTCCAATATTATAAGTATTTCTCCATGATCAGGTCATGGTTTTGTAATATCGGGTTCACTGATGAACGGCGTCATCTTGAGGCCGTTTTGAGAACTCCTCCTGAAGTGCGTCTGAGGGCAGATGAGCGAACGACAGGGTTCAAGGGTAAAATAACTGACCTCCCTTAACTAATGAACTTCACTAACATAACAGCCATTCATTCATACATGAGACGTTACATAAACACTTGATGTGTAGTTGAAGCAGCTTGTGGAGTCACGAAACATCAAGTCCTGTCCCAATAAAGACGGAACTATAAATACGTAACTTCAGACGGATGAAACGGCCATGAATGAGTGAAACAGAGACCACAGCAACCTTCACTCATTTACAACTCCCTAAATTATATTAACATTTACTATATAACCTCTATTTCACTACTAAAATATGAATAATTACCGCTCTGCTGAGATTACATCCGTGAGAGATCACAGTTTGAGTACAAGTTCTGTGTGAACGCATGAATGCAAACACATTATTAATATCTCGGATATCTACAATGATGTGTTGTCACCGACTGAGAAACTCTGCATATGTGAGGGACTTCAGTTATGCTCATGTGTGCTCTGTATTTGATGAACCGAAGCGGTCCGATCTGTTTTACAGGTGTCTGTTTGCATGAAGCACAGCTCACACAGAATTCAGTGGAACCATCAGCTTTCTGTAACCACACGACTGGACCACGCTCTCCCAGTGGATTCATACTGACATGACTGGATTCAGCTGTAATCGTGACCGCACCGTTACTACTAGTTTGTTTGGAGTAGCAGTAGTTTTATCGTTTCTCAGTGAGAGCACAAGCGATGATAACAGGAGAAACAGAGCTGCGCCTCACCACGGGTCATCTGCTCCCAGCTTCTCTTTGGTGGTGAAGAGCTCGATGCAGTCCTTCAGCTTGTAGAAGCTCTTCTTCTGGGGCTTATACTCCATACTCTCGTGCTTGTCGAAGTCCTGCGGAGGAAACGGTCAAGGATTCATGAGCGTCTCGTGACAACATTGATTTCTGACGGGAAACAGGAGATTCACCTCAGTCGCCGATTCGTTGAAGTACTTCCTCTTCATTTCTGGCTCCCAGTCCAAGGAGAGATAGCATCTATCTGCAGGAAAACAAGCCAAACATGTCAGCTCGCGGTCAACAGCAAATCACACGCTCTCTACAACAACACGCCGCCCACCGCTGAGTCTCATGTGGTCCTCGTCGAAGCGTATCTGCCGCGCGTCTCCCTTGATGAAGTTGGCGTCGGTCTTTCCCATGTTGTTGAACTGGAATGTGAAGAGGCGCTTCTTCTGGCCGTTGAGCGTCGGGCCTTTGTTCTCCGGCGGGACGCCGTTCTCCAGCTCGTTGTCTCCGCCGCCCACCGAGTCCTCCGACTGGCTGTTGTCGTTCTCCGAGGGCAGCTCCTGGTCCTGGCTGGACTCGTCGTCCGGCTCGTCCGTCTCCATCTCACCTGTGAGACGAGCAGCGTACAGCGTTTCCTATCTCAAAGCTTAAACGTGTCGACACGCGGCGGCGGAGGACGCACTGGTTGTTAGCGAATGAACATTGACATGTGTGAGAGCAGATGCGGTCAAACAGCATGCTTACTAGGCGACCCCTCCTCCATTATACCATTGGTGGCGTTGCCGTTGATGGAGTGATGTTTGGGCGAGAAGGTCTCCTCCGACTCCTCGTCCTCAACAGCCGCCGCACGAAACGACTGAAACGACACCAGACAAACTCTCAACCTGCAGCTCATGACGACAAATAACCATTCCCATCAACTACACATTAGATTAATGAAGTCAAATCTATTTGCGTGATCGCGGGGAGCCGTACACACCAGAGGCGCAGCAGGAGCAGGTTGTAGAACTTGTCCTCGCTGATGGTGCGCGGGACGCTGAGCAGGAAGGGCTGGCCGAACAGCGGCGTGCTGGTGTGGTTGAAGCCCGACTGCTTGTATTTCTCCCGCAGATGAACAGGAATCACCACGTGATCCGTGTCCTCCTGTCGGCTGACGGCCAGCTCGAACCTGCTCCGCACGGACAGAGACGCACGGACGTCAGAAACACACACGGATCTCTCGGAGACCTCGGTAATGACAGCAGCTCACTCACACATAGATGTCGTCCCGATCCATGATGCTGCTCAGATTCTCGTTGGCGGCGAATATCCGGTGAAACCTGTGGTTGTAAATGTCCGTCACGATCATCTGGAATGGCAGAGGACACACAGTGAATGCGGCGAAGCTCCGCGGGTTACCTTCTTCATGCCGGCGGCGGTTACCTTCTGAGCCGGGACGCCCGACAGAGCCGAGAGCGACGCGCACAGGTCCGAGATGCAGCCCACTTTAGGCACCGTCAGTTTGTACTGAAACAGAAACATCAGTCACATCTGTAACACGTTTCACACAGCGCTGGAGAAGATCCCGACGGACGGTACCTGTGTGGGTTTGGCCAGAGGGTCCAGCCACACCAGATACACCTCCAGCGTCCGCTCCTTCTTCATGGGCAGAGGAAGCGTCAGATAGCAGAAGGGGTCGAAGGTCACAGAGATCTTGGCGCACACGGGACAGACCAGCGTGGACTTGAACAGGCCGTGGAAGATGTCCACGATGATGGAGTCGTTCCTCTTGATGTGGTTCTCCCAGGCTTCTTCTGCAACCACCTGCACGAGTCAGAGAGTCAGACGTCACCGGACACCACCACATCTCACTCACTCAATCCTACATTTCTTGTGTTTGTTATTTCATTTCTGATTAGAGTGGAAATGCATTTAGTAAATATTATTAACTTGACTGAAGTTTTACGTCTTTCAATTCACTTTGTGGTTTCACTGGTTTTCACTTTCTTCTTCTACTTTCACTTGAAAAATGTTTTTAATCCACAGGACAATTTAAGCTGAGTGGCAATTTTTGGGCATTTGACCTTCGCAACTTATATGCTCAACAAACACTCAAAACTTTCATTTAAGACAATCAACCACAATAATTAATTTAGGCTATTTAAATCAGATTGTTACAAAATCACTATTAATTTAATAAGATGCCTTTTAACACTGGTGGCATTTTAGAGAAAGATATTTTCCATATTTCTCACAATATGTTCATATTTCTGCTTGACACAATTGAGACAGTCAGAATGAGTTCATAAAAATGCACTTCATCACGTACTTCTGTTCAACACTGTTCTAAGATCTACTTCATGAAGGGACAGTGAAAGCGTGCGCTTGCCGTATCCGTGTGTGAGCGCAGGCGTTAGTTAGAGTCTGGCTCGTGTCGTCCTGTGTCTAATGCATGTGAGATGATGGACCTTGTCGGGTCGGCCGTCAGCGTCTTTCAGCTGAATGTATGGCTTCTTCCGGATGCGGTTCAGGTCCTCGTGAAGCCCGTCGAGCAGGAAGGCCAGCAGCTCGTGAGAGTCCTGCTGCTGGTAGCCCGAGAACTGAGGCGCGAATCGACCCACCTGAGTCTAAAACACAAACACCAACAACCAATGAAATGAGCTTCAACGTTTAACAAACATTCAGCAGAGGTCGGAGAGATGAAAATGGAAATGGCTGAAAAATGTCATCTGCCAATGATATGATTTGGGTCAGTGACAGTGTGCATTAAATACAGCTGTCGGTCTCTGTGAGAACCAAAAGTAACATGAATAATTTTTCTCTGGATAAATCAGGTTTAGTTATTCTTCTGAATAATGTAGAGCTGCTTTTGAGCGTGAGTATTGAATTGAGTATTGAGTTCTCTTTTGCCTCTTCTTCCACTAGAATGGGTTAAAATCACTTGAATGTGTAAATTGGCCAGACAAAACTGATGGATAGACTTCGCAATTAACCCATGAATCTCACGTGTTGAACTGTGGGGCCCGGTCCACCATCTGTATCTGTGAATGTCAGGGCATCTCCTCATCTTTACCTTGAAGGGTCTTGGCGTGACGTAGCTGTATTTCCCTGACCACAGCTGCTTGATGAGCTCGGCGTAGGCCTTGGCGATCTCTCCCTTCATTCCCAGAGGATTGTCCTCGTTCAGCTCCTCCTGGTACTTGTCCTTCAGGAAGTACTCGGTCAGAGGAGGGACGTTACTCAGGCACTGCGACACAAACATCAACAATGGACACTGAAGCACAGCGGGATACTGTCGAAATACAAGCCACCATCTCTGCAAACGCTTCGCTCGGGACGCATTAAAATCTGTCATTTGACACGGATTATAACTGGAAGGGAAGGACATGAGGAGGTCAGGCAGGGTCACCTGTGTGGCCGAGTTCATGAAGCAGGTGTTCCCCAGGTTGGAGAGGCCGCAGAGGCCGGCCTTCTCGGCGCGCCGGCCCTGATCCGAGTACTCGTAGCTGCTGCTGTACGGCGGGTAGGACGGAAGGCCGTAGCTGGAGTTCTTCATGCTGCGGACACACGCAGACGGTTGAACACGCACAGAGACCGCACAGTTACGGCAGCAGGTGAACGCAGATGATCAGGATCATGCAGCCACAACTCAAAACATGCAGGGAAAGCAACGTAAACTATAACCAGCAGAGAGACGCCTCGCTGCCGCTCCCTGATGGACATCACACATCACAGTGCTGGGAAACAACGAAGAGTGTCGTCTGGATTCATTTCACCAACACTTCAATGACATTAACTAACCCATCACGGGTCTGACATTAAAAACAAGCACACCAACTGAAGAGGGAGGCCACTCAGGTCACATGGTCCCTCCAAGAGATCTAGAGAGCGACCGGAGAGTCGGATCGGTATCATTTCATGAGCTGATCACAATCTGGTGTAAAACATGAGCAGGTTGTCTCGATTCAAACGAGCCCACACTCAACATCACACGAGGCCAGCAGTGAGAAAACTGGAGCAGAGCTGCAACTGCATGTTTCCACATGATAATGGCCCAAAAAATGCAAGACGTTCAGTGCAGAAGAGAGAAATGGAGAAAACTGGAAGGTTTCCCACAACACTGGATGTGATCCTTTAGCCTAACCCAGGGGTAGGGGATGTCAGTCCTGGAGAGCCGCTGTCCAGCAGAGTTCAGCTCCAACCCTGAAAAAACCCCTCACCGGTCATCCTGAAGGCCTTCTTCATCTTGTTCAGGTGTTCGATTAGGGCTGGAGCTGAACTGCGGACAGCGGCTCTCCAGGACCGACGATCATAACCCCTCCCCGAGCCACACCCACCACCCCATAAGCCCCGCCCCCTGCAGGCTTACTTGCGGCCGCTGAAGCTGCTGTTATGATTGTTTGTGAGAGATGAAGGGCAGATCTTTGGTAAAGCAGAGAGAGAGGAAGCACCAGATGACCTTCAAAAGACAAGAAGAGCATGAGTTACAGGAAATGACGCAACCCTCGGGAAGAGATCAAGGAGAAAGCAAACAAGCCCGTGTCAAAGCATCTGATGACCCATGTGACGATCCAGACGTCACATCGACTCACTTGAGCGCCGAAGAGCCGCGAGGCCACGAGCCGTCTTCGTTCTTCTGTTCGATCACTAGAACCTGCAGACAGTTCAGCAGAAAACATGCTCAAAATACATATTTCAGCACTGGAGACTTCAAACATCCTGAATGACCAATCTACTTCCTCCCAATGACAGGAAGCAGCTGCTTTCACTACAGATGTTCGGTCTGCCAAACAGTGCCATTTTACCTAAACACCGC
Organism: Opsariichthys bidens; assembly: GCA_037194245.1. Taxonomy (NCBI): domain Eukaryota; kingdom Metazoa; phylum Chordata; class Actinopteri; order Cypriniformes; family Xenocyprididae; genus Opsariichthys; species Opsariichthys bidens. The sequence goes on from CM074287.1 coordinate 25,751,245, forward strand.
CCTGAAAAACTGCTGAGGTACTGAGCCTGAAGAAAGTTTTACTCTGGGTTTCTTCCTCTCTGTGTAATGACTGAAACGAAGCTAGTCAAACACAGCCGCGGTCTGGCGTGTGACGCGAGCGCCTCACCTGTCCCTGATAGAGCCCCGCGTCCTGAATGGTGCTGTCCGGTTTGTTGAGCGGCTCAAACGTGTTGCTCATGTACTTGTTCCACAGTCGCGTTTCCTTCTCGTCAGGAATACTGAACAGCTTCCGCATCTCTCGCTCGATGGTGTCTGTCGGGACAGAGGAGCGCAGGTCTCAACCTCACGGGACAACAGCCACCATTCAAAGACGCCGGGCGGGCAACATTTACTCACCCTCATGACTCTCACTCTCCTTCAGAAACACAGATGAAGACATTTCTGTCCACACAACGACCGCTTTCATGAAGAGATCGCAAACATTCATCAAACAAGCGCACCGAGCTTCTCAGTTTTATTCGTATTTGTTGATCAGTGTTTACGTGTGAATAAAAGCCTAAATTCGATCTGTTGATCATATAAAGCGAGCGTCTCTTCAGAAGAGCCGGACTAAACCGCTCCATTCAACGGATAAGTTTTACCAGCCGCGTGTCGATCGAGGGACAGAAATCTCTCTGATGTCATTAGAAAGATGTGTTCTGAAGATGAACGGAAGTCTTACGGGTTTGAAACGACATGAAGGTGCGTAATAACATTGAAATTATACCTTTAATTTAAAAAAACAGACCATTGTGTCTGAAATATAACAATATTAGCTTCTTATTCATTGATCTGCTGAATAACATCAGCATCACATTTGCACTCGTGTTACTCAGGACGAACGAGGCACAAACTATATCATGACATACGGTAAATATGAGACAAAAACTCAAGCAAGGGCATTTTTGCCCTGATATCTTGAGTTTTAGGGTCATATATCTGACTCCATCACACAGTGAGTTCACCTGCTTCACGTTCGTCATCAACAAATGTGAAAACAAGATAGCAAGTCAGAACACAGCGATAAGTCAGACGAAACGGAAAGGGTAGGGATGTGTGGGGAATGGAAAACTGACCGCTGATTGGACGAGACATCCGTCAATCAAATACAGCCGGCTGCAGCAGAAAGCCGATGTGTGTGTGCTTAACATCAGAGCAGTATTGTGTATGATGATACTTGTTTTTAAGGATGCGCGAGGCTCCGAGCTGACGTTATCGAGTATGTCACCCACAAACAAAAACACTAATAGAATTCAGTTTTATTGCCAAAAACATTCCAGATATAAAGGCAACGTGCCCCACATGATCTTTTGTCTTAATAATACAAGTGCTTTTTGTTTGTTTTTTTGCACATGTGGTATTAATTTTAAACAGATCAACAAACAAGAAGTTAATACTGTGAATGACGAAGTCAATAATACATTACAAGTTGTTTTCTCTATTTCAGGAATGAAAATAGTTCCAAACAGCAAAATCAGCCGTTTGAATGACAAACGATTCACTCAGTCTTCACTCAGCCACCACCTACTGGCAGCTTTAGTTTCATATTTAAAGCATAACCTGATGTAAAAATCCTTTCACATATTCAATAACACGAAACATTACTCATAGCAGTGTGTAAATCCCATTTTCCCAGCAGTGGAAACTTTCTTTTCTTAGATTTCAAGCCGGCACTGCAGGCTGGACGCTCAGTTATCATATTTGATGTCTGTTAGACACTTCATTCTCATTTTTTACAGATGTTCTTAATAGTTTTTTAAAATTAAATGCCTCTCCAAACTGACACTAAGCGATACAGGGAAAAGATCGGGGATGTTAAACAATAAATCAGCTGATGTGACTCTACGCCACTCTCCCACAGATCACATCTGTTGTCATTTTGTCTCACCCAACCAGGTAGTGGCAGGCAGACTTAATATGAAAAGTTTTTCTCCATAATTAATCGCACTAAATTAGCCGGTTAGATGGACAGCTCTAGTATTTACACAAGCAACACGAATCAACTTTGCCCTGCCGTACTTTCTGCATGCATTGATTGACGGATGTCTCGTCCAATCAGCGGTCAGTATTCCATTCGCCACATATACCTGCCTTTTCCGTTTTGACTGACTTGTCATTGTGTTTTCTGATTTGTTTTGCACTTCTTGGCCACCGTAGTTAGCGGTTCAGACGCTGTGATAGCGGTTCTGGATCGGTCCAGTACCTATAGTGTCTGCTTTGCTGAACCGTCTGGTGACGATGTTGTCCATGTTTCCGTCTTCACACAGCTTGAGCTCGGTGAGGTAGACTTCCACCTTACAGTGTTTGACGAACATGCCCTGCTCCACCACCTGAGGAACACACACACACACACACACCATCAACACACACGACATCCCTCCGTCACAGGAAAGGTTGGACTGCACAGCTAATGTGATCAGATCGATCTGAATAATGACGCTTGTATCACGGAGTCTGATATGGTCCAGTTCGTCACTGTGACGCTGCTGTGAAACGACCTGTGCTGTGTGAAGCGCTGTAGAAATAGCTCTGAAGTCATCCGATCATTCGTGACGTCTCACACTGCAAAACATGATGTTCTTCCTCAGAGTTTCTGTCGTTTTCCAGCACAAGCATCTGAACATTCATCAATCGAGATACATTTACTGGAGAAGCACAACGACTCAAAATATAAAGTCTCGTTTTCTTGAAAAATATGTCAAAATGAAGTGAGTTTTTGCTTAAAACAAGAACAAAAATCTGCCAAAGGAGTCAGAAAAACTAAATTAATTCAAAGGGAAAGCACGATTATTTTTCTGACAGCACCGGCAGATTTTTGTTTTCACACATTTTGCTGCTCCAGTAAAAGTATCTTGACCTCAGAAAGTTATGAGATTTGTACTGGAACACAAGACGGAAACACAGAGGCGAGCGAGAGCGCGGTGAGGCCCGGGTCTGTCTCAGTCGTGGGTTTGCAGACGTCAGTGTGTCGGTACAGGCGAGCCGGAGGAACGGCTATTTTAGCAGCAGCTGAAGCTCAACAGCTGAAGGATTCCAGACTATTTATTTCGCGCGGCCTGAAGCGCCGCAGCAGAACCCTACGCTCTTCACTGTCAGGACGCCCGCCCGCTCCTTCCTTCGCCCAGATTCCTCCCTCTCCACCCTCGGCCAGCGGGACCTTCCCTGGACCCGTGCGGACCTCTTCCCAAAGCCCAGAAGAGAGGAAGCAGAGTCCGAACCTGCTGCATGCTGGAGTCCATGCGTCCGTCCGACCGGCGGTCATGTGCTGCTCCGGTCAGCTCAAGAATAGCTCAGAGCCACCCGACACCCTCAGCGTGCACACACACACACACACACACACATATATATATATATATATAGAGAGAGAGAGAGAGAGAGAGAGAGGGGCGGTGGACGAGCCGCATCATCCCCTGCTGATCTGAACCAGAGCGGAAGAGTCAAACTGAAGTCCGTGAACTGATTCAGTGATTCACTGCTGTTCCTCTCTTCACTGATCAATTCAACACGGGTTCATTTAGACACGTCTATGAGGTGCAGCACACTGAACCTGTACAGAGTCAGCTGACACTGCACTACTGTAATACTGAAGATCGAGATCAACTGATGTGTGCAAACACCCACTTTACCCAGGCAAGAAAGTTATAAGACTACCCGTTTCAACTCCAATTTGTTTAGTCTTTTTTATATAAACATTTAAACGGTGTCTGTCATAAAGTGTATTTATTGAAACATACATTAAATATTGAAGCACCGTGGAAATATGATGAACGTGTGAAGTGTATGAGAGGTCATATGAAGATTATGCTCACTGAATGTCCTTCCTGAGCTAAATGTGACGTTACTGTTCTCCAGCGGTTTTAAACCCTGACCGATCACACGAGACCTGATGGATTTCAGCAAGTTGTTCTGTATCTGTCAACACTGATCTGAGGGGCTACGGCGATCGGTCACAATAAAGACACAAAAATGGCATTTATTGCTGGAACTTCATAATAAAACAGAGAACATGAAATCTGAGACCGTTTCATTTCAGAGGCTCAAAGCTCTCTGAGACTATCAGATCGGAGGTTTCAATCTCCTCCACTGAGAACAGGCGGAAAGAGCCACTCTTGGATTTAACATTCATTCAGTCACTGTACGATCACGAGACACCACACACATCCTGCTGAAACGACAGAGGCTAGCCCTCCCGCTCAAAGGCTAAAGACAAGAAGCCGTTTTTGACTACAGCTTTTAAAGCATTTAAAGACGAAGTTCCTGAGGAAGACTAGTCCAGAGCCTCGGACAGCTGCAGCAAAGGCCTGATGAGCTGGACGGACAGTAAGCAGAAACGAAGACTTGGTGAAGAGCAGTGATCTCAGACACAAGTCATCCCATGCACTGCTTTAAAAGCACAACAGAATTGTATATTTTATCCTGTGGTTCACCGGAAGCCCCTTGAGAGAAGCCAAAACAGGAGAGATATGGAGTCTTTTCTCAACACCTAGACGCCACATTCTGAAGCGAGTACAAGCGTGAGGCGGTGACTGCAGCCGTCCAGACCAACGAAGGCATTAATAACCTTCTCTACGTCTTCTACCTTCTCTCAGAAGAGGCTTTAACCACAGCATTGATCTGCTTGTCAAACTTCAGCGCTGGTTCCTCATCTAGTCAGCACATGTCTGCATCCTCTGGCGGGGCCAAAAAGCATGATCTCAGTTTTACTCTGGTTCAACGGCAGTAAATTAGAGCCAAAGTTCTCTCCCACTCTCAAAGGAAGACAGATCTGTGTATCACCAGCATACAAATGGTAAGACATGCCATACTTAAAAAAAAAAAAAAATGAGCCCAGGGGCAACAGGAAAACAAAACAGGGCCAATAACAGAACCCTGTGACAGACGCTGGTGTAGAAACAGTGACCACACTGTACAGAGAATCATCTATTTCACCGACAAGACTGGAACCACTCTAAAACCGTCCCATGTGAGAATCACGTGGACTATTGTGTCAAAATTGTCACTTGTAATACCGTACCAGCGTGTGTGAGTGAGTGAGTGTGTGTGTGTGTATGAGTGTTTGTGTATCTACTGCACCTTGCGGGCGATGGGCTCCTGTCCCTCCGTCAGGCCGTACCAGCTCACCAGGCGGCTCCAGCCGTCGGCCGGCAGCAGGATGTAGTCCAGCTCGTCGATCAGGTGTTCCCTGATGCCCGTGGCGTCCCCATCTGCAGACGGGACAGAGCAGAGGCACTTTACAGACCCGTGTCAGGACAGAGCAGGCCTAAGGGGGCATTAGAGGGCAGTGCACCCCCAGATGACACAACGTGTCCTCCAAATCATGTGGTCATTCAGCAAACTTATGATTGAGTGCAAAATCTGTATTTGTATCTGTATTCAACCAAATGTGTCCAGCAGCACGTCTCTCACAGGAACACTCATCTGTACTACGACGACTTCAAACACATTATCTTCAGAAATATGAGCAGAAACTAGGCAGATGTTCTCACTCAATCCACTGATGATGCTGCTTTAGAGGGGAACGCTGCACAACTACTGGTCCAGGATCAGTTTTCACAGTAATATCAGCATATTGGAGAAACATATTTGTCAAACGACCCAGTGCGCGTCTGTGTTTGCGCTCTGAAGAACGACAAGGATTTACAACGTGATTTCGCAGCGTCGAGCAATGTAGCCCATCACACACACTTCTCCGCTGATGTCGCGAATGCAGTGACCAATCAGAGCTATTTAAGTTGGCGTCGATTCTGAGATTCGCATGCTGGCGAATATTCTAACAGTTATGTAAATAAGAGTCGGTCCGTTTACTTTATTGTCACAGAACTTCTTGAGGTCGTGATGAACTAAGAGGAGATTTTCAGTGATTATAAAGCGAACGCCCTTTGCTCGCTTTCTGCCAAATCCTGCATTCATAATCTGCTCAAATTAGCAGTGGTTTGAGAACGCAGACGCTTTATTACCAAATAATCAGCAGTGTTCATGTTGGGAAATGTAGGCTGTGCAAGAACCATGAAACTGTTTCAAGGAAATCTATTTAAATGTGTTTTTAAACGGGAATCGCATCTCTGACATTCCCCAGAGTCTATGATCAGAAATTCATATTGAACACAATTATGGACCGTGAAACGTAATTAGTCTCGGGCCGGGCGGTATGACGATATATATCGCTATCACAGAGTAAAATGTCTATGGATGGAGACTCTATCGTATCTATCACAGCGTGTAACTTCAGAGTGACGACACGCCTGACAGAGGATACAAGAGCGGGTGTCAGCCGGGAGAGATCGTGGACTATCGTCTCGGTCACGAAAGCTTCTCGTTTGCATGAGTTGAGTGGTTTAACAAAAACAAGAGGTTTTAAACCTCTGAGAGAGCGTTTCCCGGCGCGACATGAAGCCGCTTTCAGAGCGTGAGGACTGAACTGTGCTTTTTGCCGCCTATTTGGGCTCGAACGCATAAATACACACACCTGTGTGTCAACATGACCATGTATTCACAGGTAAACAGAGCCATGTGTGTCTTCAGTGAACGTACAGTCCCTTAAAGGGACAGCAGCCAAATTCACCTGCTAATCCAACAACTAAAGAGAGAAAATCTCCCTGCTTGCTTTTGTCGCTTTACCACAGTAAAGACATCGTTTTTTAAACCTTTGATTACTTTATAGATTTAATGTAGTATTTCTATCATTTGAAGTGATATTGAAAATGACGATAAGAATTATGAAATTTCAATTGATATGAAAACTTTTGATATCATAAAAACTAGGGATGAGCGCTACGACTAATTTGACTGTCAAACTGTTGTGTGTTGTTGTGTTATTGTGTTGTTATAGTGTTATTGTGTTGTTGTTGTGTTATTGTGTTGTTATAGTGTAATTGTGTTGTTGATGTGTTATTGTGTTGTTATAGTGTTATTGTGTTGTGTTATTGTGTTGTTATAGTGTTATTGTGTTGTTATAGTGTTATTGTGTTGTTGTGGTGTTGGAGGAGCGGTGTGTTGTTGTTGTTGTGTTGTGGTGTTGTTGTTGTGGTGGTGTGTTATTGTGTTGTTATTGTTGTTGTTGTTGTGGTGGTGTGTTATTGTGTTGGAGGAACAGTGTGTTGTTGTTGTTGTGTTATGGTGTTGTTGTGATGGTGTGTTGTTGTTGTTGTGTTATTGTGTTTTGGTGTTGTTGTTGTGTTATGGTGTCGTTGTGTTGGAGGAGCAGTGTGTTGTTGTTGTGTTATGGTGTTGTTGTGTTGTGGTGGTGGTGTGGTGTTGTTGTTGTGGTGGTGTGTTATTGTGTTGGAGGAGCAGTGTGTTGTTGTTGTTGTGGTGTTGTTGTTGTGTTGGTGTGTTATTGTGTTGGAGGAGCAGTGTGTTGTTGTGGTGGTGTTGTTGTTGTTGTGTTGGTGTTATTGTGTTGGAGGAGCAGTGTGTTGTTGTTGTGTTATGGTGTTGTTGTGTTATTGTGTTGTTGTTGTGGTGGTGTTGTTGTTGTTGTGTTATGGTGTTGTTGTTGTTGTGTTGGAGGAGCAGTGTGTTGTTGTTGTGTCATGGTGTTGTTGTGTTGTGGTGGTGGTGTGGTGTTGTTGTTGTTGTGATATGGTGTTGTTGTTGGAGGAGCAGTGTGTTGTTGTTGTGTTATGGTGTTGTTGTTGTGGTGGTGTGTTATTGTGTTGGAGGAGCAGCGTGTTGTTGTTGTTGTGGTGGTGTTGTTGTTGTGTTGGTGTGTTATTGTGTTGGAGGAGCAGTGTGTTGTTGTTGTGTTATTGTGTTGTTGTTGTGGTGGTGTTGTTGTGTTATGGTGTTGTTGTGTTGTGGTGGTGGTGTGGTGTTGTTGTTGTGGTGGTGTGTTATTGTGTTGGAGGAGCAGTGTGTTGTTGTTGTTGTGGTGTTGTTGTTGTGTTGGTGTGTTATTGTGTTGGAGGAGCAGTGTGTTGTTGTTGTTGTGGTGTTGTTGTGGTGGTGTGTTATTGTGTTGTTGTTGTGGTGGTGTTGTTGTTGTGTTATGGTGTTGTTGTTGTTGTGTTGGAGGAGCAGTGTGTTGTTGTTGTGTCATGGTGTTGTTGTGTTGTGGTGGTGGTGTGGTTGTTGTGATATGGTGTTGTGGTTGTTGTTGGAGGAGCAGTGTGTTGTTGTTGTGTTATGGTGTTGTTGTTGTGGTGGTGTGTTATTGTGTTGGAGGAGCAGTGTGTTGTTGTTGTTGTGGTGGTGTTGTTGTTGTTGTGTTATTGTGTTGGAGGAGCAGTGTGTTGTTGTTGTGGTGGTGTGTTATTGTGTTGGAGGAGCAGTGTGTTGTTGTTGTTGTGGTGGTGTTGTTGTTGTGTTGGTGTGTTATTGTGTTGGAGGAGCAGTGTGTTGTTGTTGTGTTATGGTGTTGTTGTTATTGTGTTGTTGTGGTGTTGTTGTTGTTGTGTTATGGTGTTGTTGTTGTTGTGTTGGAGGAGCAGTGTGTTGTTGTTGTGTCATGGTGTTGTGGTGGTGGTGTGGTTGTGATATGGTGTTGTTGTTGTTGTTGGAGGAGCAGTGTGTTGTTGTTGTGTTATGGTGTTGTTGTTGTGGTGGTGTGTTGTTGTGTTGTAGGAGCAGTGTGTTGTTGTTGTGGTGTTGTTGTTGTTGTGTTGGAGGAGCAGTGTGTTGTTGTTGTTGTGGTGTTGTTGTTGTGTTGGAGGAGCAGTGTGTTGTTGTTGTGGTGTTGTTGTTGTGTTATTGTGTTGTGTTGTTGTTGTTGTGTTATGGTGTTGTTGTCGTTGTGGTGGTGGTGTGGTGTTGTTGTGTTATTGTTGTTGTTGTGTTGGAGGAGCAGTGTGTTGTTGTTGTGTTATGGTGTTGTTGTTGTGGTGGTGTGTTGTTGTGTTGGAGGAGCAGTGTGTTGTTGTTGTGTTGTTGTTGTGGTGTTGTTGTTGTGTTGGAGGAGCAGTGTGTTGTTGTTGTTGTGGTGTTGTTGTTGTGTTGTTGTTGTTGTGTTGGAGGAGCAGTGTGTTGTTGTTGTTGTGGTGTTGTTGTGTTATTGTGTTGTGTTGTTGTTGTTGTGTTATGGTGTTGTTGTTGTGGTGGTGTGTTGTTGTGTTGGAGGAGCAGTGTGTTGTTGTGTTATGGTGTTGTTGTCGTTGTGGTGGTGGTGTGGTGTTGTTGTGTTGTTGTTGTGTTATTGTGTTATTGTTGTGTTATGGTGTTGTTGTCGTTGTGGTGGTGGTGTGGTGTTGTTGTGTTATTGTTGTGTTGGAGGAGCAGTGTGTTGTTGTTGTTGTGGTGTTGTTGTTGTGTTGTTGTGGTGTTGTTGTTGTTGTTGTGTTGGAGGAGCAGTGTGTTGTTGTTGTTGTGGTGTTGTTGTTGTGTTATTGTGTTGTGTTGTTGTGTTATGGTGTTGTTGTTGTGGTGGTGTGTTGTTGTGTTAGAGGAGCAGTGTGTTGTTGTGTTATGGTGTTGTTGTCGTTGTGGTGGTGGTGTGGTGTTGTTGTGTTATTGTTGTGTTGGAGGAGCAGTGTGTTGTTGTTGTGTTATTGTGTTGTTGTTGTGTTATGGTGTTGTTGTCGTTGTGGTGGTGGTGTGGTGTTGTTGTGTTATTGTTGTGTTGGAGGAGCAGTGTGTTGTTGTTGTTGTGGTGTTGTTGTTGTGTTGTTGTTGTTGTGTTGGAGGAGCAGTGTGTTGTTGTTGTTGTGTTATTGTGTTGTGTTGTTGTGTTATGGTGTTGTTGTTGTGGTGGTGTGTTGTTGTGGTGTTGTTGTTGTGGTGGTGTGTTGTTGTGTTGGAGGAGCAGTGTGTTGTTGTGTTATGGTGTTGTTGTCGTTGTGGTGGTGGTGTGGTGTTGTTGTGTTATTGTTGTGTTGGAGGAGCAGTGTGTTGTTGTTGTTGTGGTGTTGTTGTTTTGTTGTTGTTGTTGTTGTGTTGGAGGAGCAGTGTGTTGTTGTTGTTGTGGTGTTGTTGTTGTGTTATGGTGTTGTTGTTGTGGTGGTGTGTTGTTGTGTTAGAGGAGCAGTGTGTTGTTGTGTTATGGTGTTGTTGTCGTTGTGGTGGTGGTGTGGTGTTGTTGTTTTATTGTTGTGTTGGAGGAGCAGTGTGTTGTTGTTGTGTTATTGTGTTGTGTTGTTGTGTTATGGTGTTGTTGTTGTGGTGGTGTGTTGTTGTGTTGGAGGAGCAGTGTGTTGTTGTGTTATGGTGTTGTTGTCGTTGTGGTGGTGGTGTGGTGTTGTTGTGTTATTGTTGTGTTGGAGGAGCAGTGTGTTGTTGTTGTGTTATTGTGTTGTTGTTGTGTTATGGTGTTGTTGTCGTTGTGGTGGTGGTGTGGTGTTGTTGTGTTATTGTTGTGTTGGAGGAGCAGTGTGTTGTTGTTGTTGTCGTTGTGGTGGTGGTGTGGTGTTGTTGTGTTATTGTTGTGTTGGAGGAGCAGTGTGTTGTTGTTGTTGTGGTGTTGTTGTTTTGTTGTGGTGTTGTTGTTGTTGTTGTGTTGGAGGAGCAGTGTGTTGTTGTTGTTGTGGTGTTGTTGTTGTGTTATTGTGTTGTGTTGTCGTTGTGGTGGTGGTGTGGTGTTGTTGTTTTATTGTTGTGTTGGAGGAGCAGTGTGTTGTTGTTGTGTTATTGTGTTGTGTTGTTGTTGTTGTGTTATGGTGTTGTTGTTGTGGTGGTGTGTTGTTGTGTTGGAGGAGCAGTGTGTTGTTGTGTTATTGTTGTGTTATGGTGTTGTTGTCGTTGTGGTGGTGGTGTGGTGTTGTTGTGTTATTGTTGTGTTGGAGGAGCAGTGTGTTGTTGTTGTTGTCGTTGTGGTGGTGGTGTGGTGTTGTTGTGTTATTGTTGTGTTGGAGGAGCAGTGTGTTGTTGTTGTTGTGGTGTTGTTGTTTTGTTGTGGTGTTGTTGTTGTTGTTGTGTTGGAGGAGCAGTGTGTTGTTGTTGTTGTGGTGTTGTTGTTGTGTTATTGTGTTGTGTTGTCGTTGTGGTGGTGGTGTGGTGTTGTTGTTTTATTGTTGTGTTGGAGGAGCAGTGTGGTGTTGTTGTGTTATTGTGTTGTGTTGTTGTTGTTGTGTTATGGTGTTGTTGTTGTGGTGGTGTGTTGTTGTGTTGGAGGAGCAGTGTGTTGTTGTGTTATGGTGTTGTTGTCGTTGTGGTGGTGGTGTGGTGTTGTTGTGTTATTGTTGTGTTGGAGGAGCAGTGTGTTGTTGTTGTGTTATTGTGTTGTTGTTGTGTTATGGTGTTGTTGTCGTTGTGGTGGTGGTGTGGTGTTGTTGTGTTATTGTTGTGTTGGAGGAGCAGTGTGTTGTTGTTGTGGTGTTGTTGTTTTGTTGTGGTGTTGTTGTTGTTGTTGTGTTGGAGGAGCAGTGTGTTGTTGTTGTTGTGGTGTTGTTGTTGTGTTATTGTGTTGTGTTGTTGTTGTGGTGGTGTGTTGTTGTGTTAGAGGAGCAGTGTGTTGTTGTGTTATGGTGTTGTTGTCGTTGTGGTGGTGGTGTGGTGTTGTTGTTTTATTGTTGTGTTGGAGGAGCAGTGTGTTGTTGTTGTGTTATTGTGTTGTGTTGTTGTGTTATGGTGTTGTTGTTGTGGTGGTGTGTTGTTGTGTTGGAGGAGCAGTGTGTTGTTGTGTTATGGTGTTGTTGTCGTTGTGGTGGTGGTGTGGTGTTGTTGTGTTATTGTTGTGTTGGAGGAGCAGTGTGTTGTTGTTGTGTTATTGTGTTGTTGTTGTTGTTGTGGTCTCCAGCAGCTCCTCAGAGGGTGAGGCGCAGGCGGGACGCACCTCTGAGCAGCCCGCGGTTGTCCACCGGTCCCGGGTACACGCTCTGCTCGCCCATCTGGTACTTGTCCCAGCTGTCGAAGCCCACATACTTCTTCCACTGCTTGAACCAGTGGCTGTCCACCAGATACCTGCAGGAAGTGACATCATCAGCTCATTCATACAGACACACGGTGACTGATCGAGCCGTGATCTGTAACGACAGCGCGCGCTCTTCGTGCTGTGGTTGTGTTAGAGCGAGTGTCTGACGCGACTCATCAGCGCGCGTCTCACCAGGTGTCTGCTCTGCGCAGCGGCGTCTTCAGGAGCGTCGCGATCTCTCCTCTCTGCGTCTCCACATCCGCCGCGCCGCCTTCCGCCATCTTCACTCGCGCACTGCACGCTGGGAGGCGCCGCTGGCGTCACCACGCACGCGTCTGTGTGACGTCACGACGCATCGTCTTGTTTATTGCACGTTTTCAAGTCAGAAGCCGCTTTTTTATTATGTTTTGCCCGGTGAAGTACAGCATTACATTCATATTCATAAAGAGAATGACTCCAAAGCTGTGGAGCTCAGTGTGAACTCACGCGACATATCAATGCAGCCACACATATATAATCATAATAATAATAATAATAATGATATATTATATTATATATGACCCTGTCATAACGACTGGAGTAAATATTGAGAGCATTTCTGTGGAGTCACTAATATGGTAATGGCAAATTATAGACAATTATAGATCAAATTTCTCATGTATTAGTAAAATTCTAGAAAAGGCAGTTGCAGCAGAATTAAACTCCTTTCTCACAGAAAATCACATTATGGAGGAATTTCAGCGCTGAAACTGCCCCACAAAAATAACTAGTGACCTCAAAGTGAACTCAATGTGAGTTCTTGTAGACTGACACGACTGATCATGACATTCTAATTCATCGTTTAAAGCCCGCAGGTCTCTCTGATTCTGAGTTCAATTGGTTTAAATCATATATTAAAGAGAGAAATTCATGTCAAAGTTGGAGAGCGTGAATCTGAGAAACATGAGACTCGAGCTGCTTGGTCCTTTATGGTTCTCATTGCACATGCTGCCACTGTTGTTAGAAAACATGATGTATGTTTCCATAGTTACGCTGAGACTCTCAACTGTTCATTTCTGTAGAGACAAATGATACCGAGGCTATTAAATCGGTCACCACCTGCCTTATGGCAGTAAATAATGGGATCAGTACCAATTTTTTTAAGATTAAATGAGGACAAAACCGATATTTTATTAGTTGGCCCAAAAATTAAAAGAGAATTGTTGTTTACGAATCTAGTAAAATTAACTCCTCGAGCAGAGGTTACTAGTCCTGGCGATATTTTGGATTCGGATCAAAGTTTTAACTCACACATTAATAAGGTGACAAAGTCTTCCTTCTTTCACTTGAGAAATATAGCTAAAATTTGTCTTTTTTTTAAACCAGAAAGATGCAGAAAAATAAATTGAGGTTTGTGTTTTTAAAGTAGACTCGATTATTGTAATTCACTTGTTTACTGGTCTCCCACAAAATTCAATGAACAGACTGCAGCTTATCCAAAACTCTGCTGTCAACAAGAGCCAGAAAAGAGAGCATACAACAGTTGTGGCTGCACTGCATTGGCTTCCTATAAATTTTAGGATAGACTTTAAAGTTCTTCTCATCACGTATATAAAGCCCTTAATGGACAAGCACCTAATTACATTGTGAGCTCTCTCATTAATTATAATCCATCAAGAACTTTAAGATCATCAAATGTCTCCAGGAATAATCGAAGGGAAATTGGAGATGCTGTTGATTACGTCCCCAAACTGTTAGACATCAGGGAAGCTAACACACCTAATATTTATAAAAAGATGGCATTGACTTAGTTGTATTTTTGGTTATATTATTATATTTTTTCTCATATATATTTATATTTTATATTGTGTGCTGCTGTGTTTCATTCATTTTTATCCTTTATGTGGATGTATTTTAAGCTCTGTATTATTTCTGCTGTTCATCTGTGCAATCTTGATTATGTAAAGCAGTTTGAAAGGTGCAACACACATAAATGTATTATTATTATTATTATTATTGTTAATGTGCGACTATCTCCAACTCATGAAACAAGAAGGCTTTCAAAGCAACTGGAATATGAAAGTGTTTTCTGGTTAATTATACACCCTGTCTTGCACCTTTTTTCTCTGTCTTTATTTTTGTTTCTTTGTTCTGTTTTGTAACTGCTTCCTTCTTTATATGTTCTCAGTAAAATGTTAATGAGTCACGGTTTGTGCATACTTCACTCTTATTTTATGAAGGAATTAATACTTCATAGCACTGCACTGGGGAAATCGGTCCTCCTGCTTTTTAATATCTAGGTGTATAATCATGACTTACAGGACTTGGTTTAAACACTATATTGCATTTATTAGCCAAACTTCCCGCAGAAAACACGTCATCTTAAAGTGCAGAAAACATACAAATGACTGGAATACATTAATTGAAGAAATGAGGATGAAAGATGATCCGTCTATTTCTTATCCTGTGACGAAAACATGAGTATCACAGCCGTCATTCCCATCGATGCAAACAGCTATACATAGCTGGTCTGTTTTAAACTGCTGTTAAATCCCTCTCAGCCAGCATGAATCATCAGAATGTTCTTGTGAAGTTTGGACTAGGAGGAATGGAGCCAACTGATTCACAAAATGATTCACTGTTTCGAATCGTTCGAATCACCACACACTGGCGACTCCTGCTGGTCAGAACAGCAACAAAACTCAGGCTTTTACAACCCATTACAAATGTTCTTTTGAAAGTAAAATCTATCAGACGCAATGAACTAATCATCTAATACCATTAAATATCACGTGTCTGTGTGAAATGTGTTCTTCTATCAATGTTCAGGGCTTGTTTTGTTCAGTGGATGGCTCAGCTAAACAGGCCAATAAGAGACTATTAACTACTATTATTGCTTTTAATTATACTAAAGTGTCATTAAAATGTGTAGAAATGTATAAAACTGATCAGAGATCAGGTAAAACCCACAGACACTCATTCAATGGTTCTCAGTGAATCTGTGATTCATGTGTTCACAGAGATCATCTCCTGCCCTGTTGAAATATGTCGTGACGTATTGTCAGGTATGGTGACCCATACTTGAAATTTGTGCTCTGCATTTAACCCATCCAAGTGCACACACACACACACACACACACACAGTGAACACACACCCAGAGCATTGGCAGCTATTGCGGCAGCGCCCGGGGAGCAATTAGGGGTTAGGTGTCTTGCTCAAGGGCACTTTAGTCGTGGTATCGAAGGTGGAGAGAATGCTGTTCATTCACAATCCGCACCTTCAATTCCTGCCGGCGTGGGAATCGAACCAGCAACCTTCAGGTTACAAGCCCGACTCCCTTAGGCCACGACTAACCTAGTGAGATGTAACGTTTATTTCAACTGAAAGTAAAGCATACATTTAAATCATGGACGTGGGAAGCAAAGAAAATGTGGGTGGGCGCTCCCCCAAAAAGGTCAGGTTGGTGTTACAACAGCATAGTGTAAGTGTAACCGCAAAGACTACATGACGCCTCTGCAAGCAACAGGCTAACATGTGACGCGTATTCACTGAAAGACCAGCTTGTTCAGTGTCAGTATGTGACACACACGTTTTAATGTGAATGTGAACACGCACATCCAGACTCACCTGAGCAGAGAGATGCTCAGATGCTGTGTTATCTAGGGATGTCCCCCCTGGTGTAAATGTGTGCATTTGAAGACATTTCAGGGCCCAATAAATTGATAACAATAGCTTTAAAACCATATCAGTATAGCATCCAGCATAGCCCGAGCACAGATGCTTAAACATGAGAATCAGGTTAAATGTTGTAATGATTCACAATACAAACTAGAAATACAGAAGAGAGCGTTTAATGCTATTGATCGTGGTGAAAATATCAGCAACGGCAGCTGCTCTGTTCACGGCTTACCGGGGTAACAGCTGAATGTCCGTTGTTCCATCATTGCAAGAAAACGAAATACTAAATACTCAAAAAAGGGGTTACAAACATGCAAATCTTAAATCCAGTTCATTACCTCTGTATCTTTGAGAGTGTTGAACTCTCTTTGTGTCTTTGTTCAGCAAATTCTGCAGTGAAAACCAGTGAATTCCTCTGTCTCTCAGTGCTTCCATAAGCTGCGATCTTTCTATCATAACCTTTACACTCTATTGACTGTTTCAGGAAGATCACATCTAACACAACATCTGGATTCATGTTTTCCAATCATATGTTGAACTGGTTAAGAGCAGAATGCCTAATTATGTCTTCCCTTCTATTCCCAACACTTCTCCTTTCGCTCCCAACTAATCTCTGGACACTATATAGATCTCGTCCGTTATTGTCACTGTCCCATTTTCTTTGCCACATATCCTTTACATCCAATATACACTCACTGGAACATTCATCTCGATGTCTGAATGTTTTAATGCTTCTTTTGCTATTCGATCCACCACTTCCTTTCCTTCGACCCCTATATGAGCAGCACCCAAACAAATGATACAACTATTGTTGTTTGACGTATTCTGAACAAACGTTGTAAAATATCTGATAAAATGTCTTGCCTTTTTCCACTCTTGAAACTTGATAATGCTGTAAAAGACTCCGAATATGACCACTTCGGGTATTTTGATCTTTTGAGCAAGTAATATTGCAAGCATTTCTGTTGTATCGACCGATATATAATTAGATGTTCTTTTTGCAATTTTGTTCCTAAACCTTGGTGTTTACACTGTTGATGCTGTATGTCCTGTGTCCGGATCTTTAGATTCATCTGTGTATGAGTTACTGACACATGATTTTGACCCAAATATTCATTTATTATTGTTTATTGAGGTTATTTGGGAAAGGTTTCGAAGCTTCATGTGTTTTGAAAGTGCCGTCACTAGAGCACAGAGTCATTAAACATAATTCTGCTTAATTACAGCAATTATATAATGGCTACAGTCAATTATATCTCCTGAATATTGACTTTTACACACACGTAGTCTCTACATTTCCCTTAATCCCGTACCTGGGCACTGATCACCTTGAACAGCTGTAGCTTGTCATCATTGTATTTCAGTGCTGCTGAGACCTAGGCTCAGTGCGAGGTCTTGTTCTCTGTTAAGTGACATTTCTGAGCGTCATACCTTTTGGATTACCCGTTATTGAACCCCGGTCTCCTGTCTAACGAACCATTGCCGCCTGTCTTGTTAATTCTCTGCCTCTTTACTGATCGATATCTGTCTGCCCGGACTTTGGATTGTTTATTTGACTACGTCTTGTCTTTTCCTTGCTGTTCCTGTTCGCTGTTATTGACCTGTGCCTGTTTGACCATTCTCCCTGTGATAAAGCCTGCTTATGGATCCCAATTCGAGTGACGGTTCATTACAATATTTAATATTTAATGTTAATTTTCAATCTGTGTGTTTCTGGATTCCACTGATTTGATCAGCAGATTCAGATCAATACATACAGATGTGAGATCATTTAATGTCTTCACAGGGGTTTAATGACTTTTGTCATGAGTTTTGAGTAAACTGGACCAACAGTCTAGAAGTCTTTTATTATTTCCTCTGTGACGTACAGTCTCTGACACCCAGACATGTTTAGAGCAGAAAACAGTCATTGATAAACAGTACAAACACAATAATGATGCCGCAGCTTCAGTGCTTCGACTCTAAAATACACCTGGAGGAAAATGTGTTCAACAAGTCTCCGTTCTACATACATTATGAAAGATTGAGGTGAAACTACAATAAAAACTGATTCCCATCAACACAAGTAGAGTTTGAGAAAAGCACAGAAACACACCGTCACACATCTCTACAGTCTATCCTGATTCATCAACACAGTTTCACTGATGATCCATCATAAACCCCAAACCCAGGATAGAGCGGTTGAGTGAATGTGGTCTGGACTGTGTGGATGAGGAACATTGTGTCTCCAGTGATGCTGTAGAAGGACAGAGTTCCTGCAGTGTGATCCACATACACTCCTAGTCTGATGGACTCTACATCATCATCATCTTCGTAATCATCATCATCAACATCATCAACATCATCCACATCATCCACATCATCAACATCATCATCATCATCAACTCCTATTCTACTGCAGATGGGCTTTACAGGGAGTTCAGTGTCTATGTCATTGTGTGTGAATGAGCAACTGTCAGGAGAGCAGTCCAAACTCCAGGACTGATCATTACCTCCAAACAAACACTCATCACCCTCTCCCTTCCTGCTGATGCTCTTATATGACACTGATATAGACACATCATCACTCCACTCAATCTCCCAGTAACAGCGTCGATCACTCACACTCTCTCTACACAACACCTGACGCAAATCATCAAATCTGTCTGGATGATCAGGATACGGCTGGAGTGTGTCAGTGTCAGTAATCATTCTGTTCTCCTCAGACAGACTGAGGTGTTTATTCACTGTGTTCAGATCCAGAGAGAGCTGAAGGGAATCTGATGGAGATAAAACACATCAGAATCAGGAATTATTGATCAGTCCGATCTTTTAATGTATCTGAACTCTTCATGTTGAATATATCAGCGTGTCTCAGTACAGTTTACCAGATATCCTGTGTAAATCATGTTTTCTTTCTCCTTCTACAGGAAGAACATGAACACACTCAGTGAGTTTCTCTGCTTGTTTTCTCAGTGACTTACATTGGAGGAAGTCGTTCCTGGTTCTGGGAACAGTTTCTGTGGAAATCAACAGAGATGAAGAGTGTGATTATCATGACAGGAGAAAATGATCCCTCCATCCATTGCTAACACATGCAGAAATCCTCCAGCACAGAAGATATTTAGAGAAATGTCTCAAATCCTGACACAAGCACTATTGAGGGTTTGATATTGTTGACATGTCACCAGATTTGATTTGAGAGGGAATGTGACTCAACCCTTTAAATCTGAAAACTGAGAGCAATAACATGAATTTGCGATTGAAACGGATCTCCTTATTAATCTCTTTCAAAGAGACACCGATTGATCAATAAATATCTTACGCTCAATCATTTGATTAGCCTGTATTATAATTCCACTGTTTTCACAGATTATATGTTTTACCGATGTAACGTATCTGCTTGCTGCCAAGTTTAATCATTAAACACCATTTTGATTTTCCAAATAAAAAGATGTTTTCCCTGGTGAGTTTGTCAGCGATATTACGGATAAACTGTATGTCAAACACACACTGATGAAGTGTTTTATGGGTCCATTCTGCCATATGTACAGTCATCATTTTGAAAAGACTTCTGAGAATTTGCACATATCAGTGTAAAATTCTCACTAAGGACAAGAATATTTTTATTGCATATCTACATTGAAGATATGTTTGAAGAATGTCATGTGAAATGTAAATGAAAAACAACCACTGCTGCTAAAATCCTGATAAATAGCCACGTCGGATAAAATCATCATACACACACATTGAAGACGATGATTGTGCTGAGACTTCGGTTATATTTAGCTGTCAAACGATCACCCAGAGAGAACGTTTTCTCACCCACGGCAACTCAAGAGAGAGGCGCGTCTGTGCTGGAAAACAAGACTTCACACTCGCGGACCAGTAATATCAACTCTCAAAATATAGATGAGGTCTGCCCAAGAGTCGCTTTAGTTGTGTGGCAGTTTTCTGAATAAAAGTTGCTAAAGGGGTCTGAAAAGTCACTGAACTTTGCATATTTCAAATATATTTAGAAAAATCTTTACTTTTTTGAACAGATTTCATTTGAACATTAAGCCGTTACCTTGCTTGTGTTTCTTCTCTAACTCTTCAGCCAGATGGTTCTGGTTCATCTTCCTCAGGATGTCCACCGTGGTCTTCACAGCTTCTTCTGGTCCAAAACGGTTCATCACCAGATCCACTGTATCAGGAACATCTGTCTTCTCCAGAGCAGCACTTGGAACACTGTAATGAATCTTTAAGTACCCTTTAAACCGCTTCAGTTTGTCTATTTCTAGATTATCCAGAGCAGCCAGAAGATGGTCATATGAAACAGACGCCATCATCCTTCACCGAGTCACTTCTGCAGGACAAATACACACAGACAGTCATCTGATTTGTGTTAAACAGCTATAATTACTAAAGATTTTGAGTTTTATTAATGAGCACAAGAACTGATTGACAGTGTCTCAGTGTCTGATGCTGAAGGTCTGAAATCAATGTGAACTGTACATCTAGATAGGTCAATATTTTATGAAGCAGTATTTTCTTACCGTGAAAAACTAGGATGTTTGTAGGCTTTTGTCCTCCTCTGAACTGACTTCTTGAGAAAAAGCTTCGAAACTCATCTCTAAACAAGGAAAACAAGGGAAACCAGTTCTTCAATAGACGTAAGAGAAACTCCGTGGAAAATCACAGTCTGTCATGAAAACACACGTTCATCTCATCTGATGTATGCAGTACATTAATAGAGACTGAGAAATTACTGTTACAGTAACAGACAGGTTTACTTTAGCAGACACTTTTCATCATCATCATTTGTTAAAAAGGCCAATGATGATTTGATTCACTTATATTGACCTGAGACTTGTGCTGACAATCAGACGTTGTTTTCCATGTTTGAACGAAGCTTTCACACCGAACAGGAAACGATTGATCGCCCTCGGCTAATTCAGGCCTGTACCATAGATTGTGCTGAACAAAAATGCATGTGTGTCTCGTAGGTTTTTCCAGTTGGTTTTAATCTTGTCTGTTGCACAACATACGACAGTAAATTAAGTTCATTTGGTACTATGGCAGAAACACAAGCGATCTATAATCTTGTGTGGCAGCAGGGGCCATTTGCTTTTGTCATTGATATATGATGTTTTAGCCTATTAGCGGAGTCCCTGGGATGTAAAAATGGGAACATATGTGCTGCTAGTTGTTTTGTAGGTTATGGCGTATGTTTGGTTACGAGTGGTACGGTCTGTCTAATGAATGTTTTAGAGAAGCTGACCTTGTTCGAAGAGCGCCTCTGTCTTGACTGTACGAGTTTAGCTGCCGTGTCATTTAGCTTTGTCCACACAAATTGGATGTGGACACTGGAGAAGGTAGGGAGAATGCGCTGTTGATGAACTCATGAACTGTTTTTAGTTATATAACTGTTTTAGTTATATAATTATATATTTAGTGTACACAAGCGCTGATCTGTAATTGAGAACGTTGTGTGATGGAATTTAATTCATCATAACTTCTTCACCAGACAGAATCTGTCCTCTGTCATCCAGGTCAGCATGTGCTACTCCTTCCAACCCCTGGCTTTCCGATGCTCTTTGTGAATACCGGACCAAACTCAGGGCAGCAGAAAGGAAGTGGTGCAAATCGAAAGACCCATCTGACCTAGGTTCGTATCGATCCCTGCTATTATCTTTCTCTGGTGGAGTCCATGCAGCTAAGACCTCATATTTCCACAACAAGATCAACAAGTCTGCGAACACACATTAACTTTCAAGATATTCAACGCACCCCTCTGTCCCCCTCCACCACCACCCACCACATCTTTAACTGCTGATCAATTTGCCAATTTCTTCACCCACAAGACATCTTCCATCAGGAGCCAGTTCTCTGCACCACCCACACAGGAACTCATCCCCTCCTCACCCACTAATCTTCTCTCTTCCTTCTCTCTTCTCACGGAGGCGGAAGTATCAAAACTTCTCCTCTCCACTCATCCCACCACCTGCCTTCTAGACCCCATCCCCTCACACCTTCTACAAGCCATCTCTCCCACTCTCTTACCAGCACTTACACACATTATTAACTCATCCACTTAGACAGCCAGCCATTGAGTGATGGTAGTCTGCTCATTATCTCATCACGCTTATGAACAGGAAGGGGTCCAGAACAAATTACAGTGTCTGACATCGTACCTGTGAGTTCACACACCTCTTTAATGTTCATTTTAGTGATCTCCGACTGGCGAAGTCGAACATCACTAGCGCCGACGTGAATAACAATCTTAGAGTATTTACGATTAGCATTAGCCAGCACTTTTAAATTTGCTTTGATGTCAGACGCTCTGGCTCCAGGCAAACATGTGACTATGGAGGCTGGTGTCTCTATTTTCACGTTCCGTGTAATGGAATCGCCAATAACTAGGGCACTTTCAACAGGATTCTCAGTGGGTGCGTCACTGAGTGGGCAGAACCTGTTTGATGTTCTAATCGGAACCCAAGAGCGGTGTTTTGTCTATGCCGTCTTGCAGTCAGCCAGTTGCCCTACTGCACGGGCTCTACAGCTGTATTTCTTTATGTGGCGTTGCCATATAAGGAGAAGCTTATATATAGTAATATTGATAAATAAGAACGTATGTTCTGTCATTTCGTCATGGCTTTCCCCTGTGTTCTGTATTTCGCCTTAATGTGTTTGTATTTGACCTCTATCTCTATTCTCGCAAGATTATACTCATGATCTCAAAAGTGAAGTCTCATTACCGAAACAGGAAATGTACTGTAATTTTCCACATATGGAACCGGTTTATTGCGTTTGGGAGAGCATATGCTCTCATTCACAAAATTTACCTGATCTCTCGTGGATTACATTTTTTGCTGGCTGTTTTTTTGGAGTGCTTTTCTGCCGTCCCTTTGTGGAGTATATCCGTTGTGTTCGTTGGCTAGATTACTCCTCCGGGGAACTTTAAACAGTTAGATCTGCCTAGATACTGCTTTCAGATTCTTCTTCCATACCGGTGTGTCTGAACTAAATAAACTTAAATAATACACTCTGCCTGGACTACAAACACAATTGAGGTGTTATGAACAGTGCATATTCTGCTTGTCATGTAAAATGTATTCTGTCAAACAAATAGGTTTGGCATTTGCTCATGCTCTTCCCTACTGTTGATGTTTGAATTTGTTCCTGTTTTAGTGTATACTCTACAAAATAGTAAAGAGCCCCCCAGGGTTTCTCTCAAGTCTCTTTGAAAACTGGTTTCACTAGTTTTCCCAGAGATAAGTTTCAGAGCTTTTTCGTGACATGCCAGTTCAGAGATGGAACAAGAATCATACAAATGTCCTCATTTTTCATGGTAAGTTCTATCTAGATTTAAAGTTTCCATTGATTCTAGACTTTCAGTATATAACAATATTAAGATATTGTGAATCATAACAGTTTTTGTGCTCGATAAAACTCGCAATCTTATCAAAGTAATTATAACTTAAAATCAGATGACTTTCGGTGTCTTCTTGTCCTGCAGAAGTGAATCAGTGAAGGATGATGGCGTCTGTTTCAGAGCAGCTTCTGGATGCTCTGGATGATCTAGACACTGATAAACTGAAGAGGTTTAAATGGCACTTAAAAAATCATAAGGGCTTTTCCAGTGCTGCTCTAGAGAAGGCAGACGCCCTTGACACAGTGGATCTGATGATGAAGCGTTTTGGACCAGAAGAAGCTGTGAAGATCACGATGGACATCCTGAGGAAGATGAACCAGAACCATGAGGCTGAACAGTTGGAGGAGAAGCACAAGCAAGGTAAGTTCAAAGTTAAAATAAAATTCTTTGATGTGCCTTAAAAAATTAGTTAACAATTTCTAATACGAAAACAGGTAAAAAGTATTTACAAATCATTTGCAGTTTAGTAACTTGTAATTGCTCCCCTTAGTTCTGCAGCATGGAAATGTACCCTCTCATACCGACAAGTGAGACAAATACTCAACATTACACAATAATGCATTAAAATACAAACTTTAAAAAGACAGCTACCTTTTCCTATTTAAACTGAGCACATGGAACAGACGAAAATTTAAATCTGTTTCACTTAGCTAAAGTGACCTTATACAAAGATCCTGGAAGGAGGGTCTGAAATGAATCATTAAGGGCTGAGATGTGTCAGATATGCGATTCGCTTTCTTAATCATCTGCATCTTGAATAAATCTGACAACCCAGGCAATTTCACGCCCAATACGTCGCTAAAATTATTTACAACTTTTGGCAGTGCTTTTTTTTGTTTGTTTGACTTCCAAAAATGCAAACCAACAAATCAATGAAAACGTTCAAATCAGTTCAATATATATGTGTTGATTTTAATAAACACACGGAACACTAATTTCATGGTAAAACAAAATGAATGTGCATCACGCTGTTACTTTCGTTTTCAACAACAACTTATATCTCTTCAGGGAAAACCAATCCAGAAAAACATGCCTAGAGCACCTCCTACTGGTCATTATATAAAACACAAAGGGATAAAAATTTTTTTTACATTATTGCTTAATAATGCTGTTAATAGCTTTCTAAAAATATGCGAAGCTTAACATCAATTATTCTGATGAGGATGTTTTACAACATAATGACAACCTTAGCTTAATTTTTCATCAGGCAGATTATCATTAAACTACTCAGTTGTGTGGTACACTTGTTTAAGCATCATTGGAGGCAAACCAGATATGATAGTTCGAAAAGGATAGTTAAAAATAAAAAAGGAATTAAGGAAAGAAATGTACCATGTTAACCAGGATGAATCAAGTGCTGGGCATGTGAAATGTAACGGTTGAGAAGCACTGTATGTAGTTATGTGTTGATAAACTCATGAAGCCAGCCTTTGCTTGGGACGAATGTATTTAATTTCTTGCATGCTTTCGGGAAGTTTTAGTGACTGAAACAGTGACAATTTGAAACTATAATGGAATACATTTTAAAAGCTACCCTCCCAACCCAGTAATTAACTATGAACTAACTCTATGCTTATTATAAAGTGTTACAAAAAATGTGAAGTGAAACTAAACAATGCATTTTTTAAAAAATATATTTGAAACATGGAAAGGCCTTTTTTATATATATAATTAAGGTTTGCAGAGGGAACATTTACAATGTGATAGTTTACACTGTAACTGTTGGTTTTTAGCTTAAAATTTACTCTCTGCTTTGCTGATGTGTTTTTGTGGTCTTGTATGTATTTTCATTCTGATCTCATTCTCTCTCTCTCACAGCTCGGGATGAGGGCAGTACTCAGGATCCGGCACTTGTTGGAGTCTGTTCAAAACTGATTGGGGGTAAATCTAAATTCGAGTTTATCTTTACAGCTGTTACAACAGAGGGCACAATGGAGAATCCAAAATACACAGTCTTTATCAAATCAATGCTGAAGAAACACAGAGATTACGCAAACATAACCACTATACAGGGGGATCATGGACGGAAATTGAGCCAATGCAGATGGATGTCCAGGTGGAGATGATGAGCCGATGAGCCCACACAACAGATGAGGTGAGCCGCAGCAACAAGCATCCGAGGTGGACCCAGGGAGCAAGAGGACTGAGATTTAGTCGGTGGGAATGAATGGAACCAGTGGAGCTAGAGGGAAGGCAGAGCCAGGGAACCGAAAGCCAGGATGACATCTGACCAATGTGAAGCTGGAGGGATGAGGGAGCCTGGTGGAGCCACAAGGATGATTGTTTCTGGTGCAGTCAAGGGAGGAGCCAGTAGGTGAACAGTCTGAGGTGGAGTGATGGGTTCAGAGGTTGGAGGTGGAGCCAGGGCTGGTTATCTGGTTCACAGTAAAAAGTCTGGAGGTAGACCCAAGCAAAGTCAGCGCTATTCTACACATGCCAGAACCAAAGTGTATGGCAGACATACGTGGAGTAGGAATGGCAAACTGCCTCATTAAATTCTTTTCATAACTTGTTTCATTCACCACCCCACTAAAGGAACTGCTCAGACAGAGAAATGAATGGGTGTGTGATGAACCACAGAGACAAGCATTTTGCATATTGAGATAGGAATTGATATCAACAAAAGTGCTGGCGGCATATTCCCCTGAAACAAAAAGACATTACATGGAAATCTGTGGTATATATGTAACGGAGTTAAGAAATATTATTGTTAAATTCAACATAAATTGGGAAACTCTCCATTGGCTGTCACGTCAGTCTTGTTAGCGCACGCAATATTGCGGGGCGGAGCTATACAATTAGAGTCTTGTAGCTCGTCCTGCGGGTAAGTCGCATGAATGTTTGCTCAGTCTTAATAATTGAGTTTAGATCATTTTCAAGCCCAAATTGAACTGTGAACTACACACAAGTTTGTCTGTTAACTCCTAGTTGAGCTAGTCGAGTCAAATGTGTGTTATTTGTGACCTATACAACGAAGAGTGTGTTGAATGGCTTGTAAACTTTGAACCTTTATTTCATTTAAGACTGTGTATGCGAGATTGCTGTGCTGTATCCTCATCAGCTATTGGTGCTGTTTTCCCAGGTATGTTTATTAGAGTTTTTGTCGTGCTCTGTTAAAATATTAGCCCCAGCTAACTGTTAGCTGTTAAAACATGTGCTGTGTTGTCTCGCACATGCGCATCTGTGTAACTGCGCCATCTTAGAGTTGCGTTCTTCTCTTCTCATTTTATTTATGTTAAATGATTATTTAAAATTTCTTTCCAATATGTTCACGGTCACTTTGTAACTTCAGTTAGAGTCTTGTAGCTCATCCTGCGGACTGTGTATGCGAGATTGCTGTGCTGTATCCTCATCAGCTATTGGTGCTGTTTTCCCAGTCTGGTGGCGCGAGTTACAATAAAGCAACCACGAGGGACCATCCACCTGTTCTCCGAGTGAATTTACTCCACACAAAACACACACAGTCACATTGGTGCCGTGACTCGTTGTTCTTCAGTCAAGATGATATCTGAAGCGGCCGAGGGTTCATCTTAAAGTTTTCGCTGGAGTCAGGTGGACACAATTTTGTACAGAAACTGATCCTTTAAAAAAAAAAAAAAAAAAAGAAAGAAAGAGACGAGAGACTTTATTCACTTTTTATTCACTGAGAGACTTGAAGTATTTGAGATTTTGAGACAATTGCAAAAGACAGTTTTTCAAAAGCACTTTCTATAATTTTTTTTTTTCTCTTTCTATTTTATTCATTGTTTATGTGTACTGATATTCACTATGAGTGGTTTTGATAAGTATAACACTCCAATCTGTGGAAGTAAAGGTAGAGGATGGGGTTTATTGAAAGTACCACAGTCATTACAGTTCAGTGTGCCTGATGTGCAGAGTGATAAACACGTGCTCAAAGACAGTCATGCTTCCGATTCAGATCCTTTAGTTTATGGTAGCCTGCCCACTAGTCATGAACCAGATGCTTTAGTAGAGCCACAAGGTGTGTTTTCGTCTACCCCATTCCCTAACACACAGCCCCCAGATGTAATCACTGCAATGACAGACATAATCAGCCAAGTCGGTCAGCAAATCGCTGACAGTATTGTCACCAGACTCAGCCCAACACATGCAGTTGACACAAGTTCAGTATGTAGTCCCTCCAAAAATGTGACCGCAGATGGATCAGCTTCACAAATGCTGGACTTACTACAAAGCCAGTTGTCCATTTCCAGAAATGTGAAAGAACCACCTAGCTTTAGAGGTGAAGTTTCTGATACTGTTGACTTAAGTGAGTGGATTGATGTCATGAGAGATTACATAAAACGTAATAACTTGAAAAAAGAGCAACAAGCGGAGGAAATTTTGATCCATCTGAGGGGCAAAGCAAGAGACGTGGTCAAGTTTGGCATAAGGAACAGTGACATTGACATTGTGCATAACCCTGATGCCATCTTTAGTATTCTCAGGAAACATTTTGAAACTGCTCCCTGCTCTCCTCTCCCGCTGGCTGACTTTTATACCACTTTACCCAGACCAGATGAGGATGCCTATGAGTACTGGCTCAGGTTAAACCGTGCAGTTGACGTCGCTGCAGAACGTTTGAAAGAACAAGGTAAAGTGTTGGATTGTCCAGGTACAGAGGTAACCCGCATGTTCATCAGACACTGCCCTTGCAAAGAGCTTGCCATCACTTTTCGATCTAAAACAATGGATGCATGGTCTGTGCGAGAAGTTCAAGATATTTTGAATGAATATCATTCCGAAACCAGTTTTGTATCTGCGAGGAGTCATGCTGCGGCCACTAAAATTCCGGTGAACAGAGCTGAAGTGGAACCGTTGACAGCAGCACTTCCGTTTACTTCTGATGTCCAGCAGTCTAAGTCTTTGGAAGCTTCTGCATTAGAACGAGTTATGAGCCTGTTGGAAAAAGTCCTGTTAAAGGAGTCCACCAGCAAAGAGCCAAGTCGACGCTCACTGCCCAATGTAAGTCTGCCTCGAATTAAAGGACTTAATGACCTGCCATGCACTGTCTGTTCGAGCCCCGATCATTCTGGCCTCACGCATTGTCGTGACAAAAAGTTGTGCTTCCAGTGTCACTCTCCTGACCACTCACGCTTTGGTTGTCCTGAGAGAGTGAAATCTCTGTCTTCTCATGGGCTGGGAAACTAGAAGATCTACGCTCAAGGGAGGACAGTGTAGATCATGAGAATATTCCTCCAAACCAGTGTTGTATGAATGATCCTACCTCAGTTTATAGTCTTTCTAATTCTGTTGAGCCTGCAGGAAAAACTGTCATCTTTTAGAACATGCACAGAGTACAAAGAATTGATAGTCTGTTTTACACACCTGCAACAGTATGGGGCAACCTTCAACTCAAAGCTATGGTTGACAGCGGTTCCATGGCATGCACGTTAAGTGAAGCTGCTGAACGTCGCTTATTGCAGCACAAGCCTGATTTACAAAAGCTCCCAGCGAACGATGTTGTCATAATTGGCTGTGGCGGACAGCGTGTTACACCAAAAGTGATGTACGAACTTGAACTCTCAGTTTATGCCTGCAAGATGGTTGTTCCAGTTTTAGTCGTTCCAGGTCAGACTGATGATTTGATCTTGGGGAGCAACGCTATCAAGTGGCTGATTCAAAAAATGAAGGAAACTGACGGATACTGGAGACTTGTGTCCAGCCCAGCTAACTCTGATGTTGAATGTCACCAATTCCTTTCGCTTCTTTCAAATGTGGAGCGATGGAAGGGAGAAGACATGCCTGACAAGGTGGGCACAGCTAAGTTGAAGGAGAAGATAACTCTAGAACCACACCATGAGCATCTTGCTTGGGCTCAGCTTCCTGAGTTAACAGCTGTTTCTGTGGGGAGCACAGTCATTGTTGAGCCAACCCTGTGTAAATGCCGTCCAAGGAATGTGATCATAGGGAGAGTCATCACACCTATGTGGGGCAGTAGATGGGTGCCGTTCAAAATAATGAACCCTACAGACAAAGTAATCGTCCTTAAGAAAAATACAAAGATTGTAGATGTTTTTACCTGTATAGCTGTTGAAGAGTTGTCTACTCCTGAGTCCCTGAAGAGTAATGTTCAGCGTGCTGTGAGTCCAGCGAGTCATGTGCGAACCAATGACGAGAGAACAAACGTGCTGGAAAAGTTAGGACTGCAGGATCTGGATTTGAATGCTTGTGAAGTGTCAGATGAGTGGAAGGATAGACTTCTGAATCTCATTGAGAAGTATGAGTTGACCTTCTCTCGTGGAAAGATGGAATGTGGGGAAGCCACCGACTTTGTCCACAAAATTCACTTGGTGGACGAGAAGCCATTTCGACTCCCTTATCGACGTGTAGCCCCCTGCCACTATGAAAAGCTGCGCACTGTCTTGAATGAGATGGAAGTGAAGGGCATTATAAGAAAATCCCAAAGTGAATATGCATCTCCATTAGTTTTGGTGTGGAAAAAGAATGGCGACCTTCGTATTTGTACAGATTTTAGATGGCTGAATGCGAAGACAGTAAAGGACGCCCACCCACTCCCACACCAAGCAGATGCACTTGCAGCCATGGGAGGGAACGTTTTCTTTTCAACTATGGACTTAACTTCTGGCTTTTATAATGTCCCCTTGTTTGAAGAGCATAAGAAGTACACCGCTTTTTCCTCTCCTTTTGGTCTTCACGAGTATAATCGTCTACCTCAGGGTTTGACCAACAGTCCAGCAACCTTTATGAGGATGATGATGTCCATCTTTGGAGATGAGAACTTCACTAGCCTTCTTTGCTACTTGGACGATTTGATGGTATTCGCTCCAAGCGAGCAGGTAGCTCTTGACCAACTAGAGCTGGTTTTCTCACGCCTGTCTAAGCACAACTTAAAGTTAGCTCCAAAGAAGTGCATGTTCCTCAGAAGATCTGTTAAGTTTTTGGGACACGTTGTCACTGAGCATGGTGTTCAGACTGACCCAGAAAAAGTTAAAGTGATCAATGACATCCAGACCGTTGACCTCATGGAAGCTGATGGTATGACCCCTTCTCAAAAGAAGATCAGATCTTTCCTGGGTATGATCTTATATTATCAGCACTTCATTCAGGACTGTTCTGCTAAGGCGAAACCTCTGTTCAGTCTCTTATCAGATCGGTCACAGACTAAAGTTCAGAGGAAGTTTGGGCGTTTGAGGAAGCCACTCTGTGCTGTGAAGCTTTCGCCTGACGATTGGACTCGTGAGTGCCAAAGTGCTTTCGAAATCTTAAAACAAGAACTTCTGCACAGTGTGACTCTCGCTCACCCAGATTTCAGTCATTCCTTCATTCTCTCTGTTGATGCTTCATTTGATGGCATAGGAGCTGTGTTATCTCAGGTATCCCCTGATGAGAAAATTGCACGCCCAGTTGCTTTTGCAAGCAAAACACTCTCAAAGTCTCAGATGAATTACCCAGCACACCGACTCGAATTTCTAGCTTTAAAGTGGGCGATCTGTGACAAGTTCAGCCACTGGCTGAAAGGGAGACATTTCACGGCATGGTCCGATAATAACCCTTTGACCTATATTTTAACCAAACCCAAGTTGGACGCGTGTGAACAGCGATGGGTGGCTAAGCTCGCTGCATATGATTTTGATCTGAAGTATGTGCCTGGCACCAAGAACGTCATTGCAGATGCTTTGAGCAGAGAGCCCTTTGTTAAATCTTGTGTCAGCCATCGTCTGCTGAAAGAACCATACGTCTCTCTCTTGGATGAAGTCAATGGTGTTGTTACTGGTACTGTGCAAGATGCCTTTCGTGTCACTAACAACTGTCAGCATGTGCCGGCTGCCAGTGGAGGTGAAACTGAGAATGAGCTGCAGGATGATATGAATGACTTATGTCCCAGATCCTTTGATGCTGCTGAAGTTTCTGCCGCATTGGGTGCTCACTGTGACGGTGGAGTTAGTCATTTGCCCATAGCCAGTCCAACCTCACTTCAGCTCTCTGTTGAAGATCCATTTGTTGCGATCCCGTTTTCCAGACTCGCCAGTCTTCAAGAGCAGGACAACATTGTCGATAGAGTCATCAATTATGTTCTCAGACATAAACGTCCTTCAAGGAGTGAGAGAGCGCAGGAACCCAGCTCTGTAACAAACCTTTTGAAGCACTGGAAAAAGCTAAGGATCCGTAATCATGTGCTGTACAGAGTGAAGAAGGATCGGGTAACGAATAGAAAACTCTTTCAGTATGTTGTGCCTGATTCTCTAAAGCATGATGTTCTCCGTGGTGTTCATGATGCCGCCGGACACCAGGGGTGTGCAAGAACTCTCTCTCTTGCAGCTGAAAGATTCTTTTGGCCAGGGATGGGCAAGGATGTGAAGCTTTACGTAAAGAACTGCCAGAGATGTGTTGTCGGGAAAACTCCAGAGCCGGATGCTCGTGCGCCCCTTGAGCACATTCGGACTTCTGAGCCGATGGAGCTCATTTGCATTGATTTTTGGAGTGCTGAACAGATTTCAGGAAAAGTTGTTGATGTCCTAGTAGTAACGGATCATTTCTCTAAGATGGCACATGCCTTCCCTTGTCAAAACCAGTCTGCTAAACAAGTTGCTCGTCGCCTTTGGAATGACTTCTTTTGCATTTATGGATTTCCAAAGAGAATACATTCAGACCAGGGTGCTAACTTTGAGAGCAAAATCATTAAGAACCTGCTTGAGATGGCTGGTGTTCAGAAATCACACACCACACCATACCACCCTATGGGTAATGGTTTAGCAGAACGATTTAACAGGACTTTGGGGAATATGATAAGAGCTCTTCCAGTTAAATCCAAGGCGAGGTGGCCACACCTTCTAAGGACATTAACCTTTAGTTACAACTGCACTGTTCATGAAACGACCGGGTTCGCCCCATTTTATCTTATGTTTGGGCGCATCCCGAGGCTACCTATTGACATCATGTTTCAGCATGTTCTTTGTGATGAGAGGGTGGTCAGCCATCATGAGTTTGTCTCTGCGCTGAGAAGAGACCTGAGCACAGCTGCAGAAATTGCCCGGAAACACAGTCTCAAAGAGCAGAACCGCCATGCCATTCTTTACAATCGAAAAGTCAGAGGTTCACCCTTAGCAGTGGGAGATCGAGTTTTGCTGGCTAACCGTGGAGAAAAAGGCATGAGGAAAGTTGCAGATAAGTGGGACTCTGTTCTTTATGAAGTACAATCAGTGAGACCAGAGATTAATGTGTACAGGATTAAGGATGTTCAGGCTGGCAAAGAAAGAGTGGTGCACAGAAACCTGTTACTTCCAGTGAATTTCTTATCCTGGGATGATGATGATGATGAGGAGCAGTCGGTTCGATCAGCTTCCACCGATGCTACCCATGGCAGTGCTGTTCTCATGGATGATACTGATCCTGTTTCGAAGACATTTGAATGGTTAATGCAGATGGATAGCACACATAACTGCGATCTTATGCAGGATGCCACTTGTGATGAAGCTTCAGACATCCCTGATGAAATGACGCATCCAGAGTGTTCTGATAATGATCAGCACAGTACGGAAACCGAGCACATTCCTGAACCTATTGAGAGCACAGAGAGTTTACCTGCATCTACGTCCAATGAGTCCTCCAGTTGTGTGCGAGTACCTGATAGCAGACATGTTCCTGTTATTTGCGAACAGCCCACAAGCACACTAACGAGCCACATCACTACACGGTTAGGGAGATCAGTTAGGCCCCCTAACAGACTTATTTGTGAAGTTGATAATCAAAGAATTGTCAGGAGTGATTCACACAGTGATGCACAAGTTATTTTTCAAGGAGCTAGCTTTGTTGAGTTGATGAGGAACATTTTTGTTTAATATGTCAGAGTCTGAATGTTGATCCATATCTGAGAGTCAATTGTAATATTAAGAGTTTAACTTTGAAGTGAGTTTTTCTGAAGAGTGTCTTGGATTGTTGCACTAAATTATCGAAGAGAGGAGATACAATTGTAGCCTCTTGGAGTGTGTAGACTGCACCTCCTATAGTCTGTGTTAAGGATGGGACCTGGTACCATTCCATTCTTAAGCACTTCCTCGGAAGAGAATGATTTTCTGACTTACTGTATTGTACAGCTCTTATACTCACATCTGTTTTTTTTTTTTTCCTGCAATCTTTACTGTATTCTGTTTGTTGCATATGCTGGTTCTAGCCCAATTTAGCAGAATTTAAGGGGGGTGTATGTAACGGAGTTAAGAAATATTATTGTTAAATTCAACATAAATTGGGAAACTCTCCATTGGCTGTCACGTCAGTCTTGTTAGCGCACGCAATATTGCGGGGCGGAGCTATACAATTAGAGTCTTGTAGCTCGTCCTGCGGGTAAGTCGCATGAATGTTTGCTCAGTCTTAATAATTGAGTTTAGATAATTTTCAAGCCCAAATTGAACTGTGAACTACACACAAGTTTGTCTGTTAACTCCTAGTTGAGCTAGTCGAGTCAAATGTGTGTTATTTGTGACCTATACAACGAAGAGTGTGTTGAATGGCTTGTAAACTTTG
The DNA here is from genome assembly GCA_037194245.1 of Opsariichthys bidens. NCBI lineage: Eukaryota > Metazoa > Chordata > Actinopteri > Cypriniformes > Xenocyprididae > Opsariichthys > Opsariichthys bidens. The sequence goes on from CM074287.1 coordinate 25,784,563, forward strand.
AACCTTTATTTCATTTAAGACTGTGTATGCGAGATTGCTGTGCTGTATCCTCATCAGCTATTGGTGCTGTTTTCCCAGGTATGTTTATTAGAGTTTTTGTCGTGCTCTGTTAAAATATTAGCCCCAGCTAACTGTTAGCTGTTAAAACATGTGCTGTGTTGTCTCGCACATGCGCATCTGTGTAACTGCGCCATCTTAGAGTTGCGTTCTTCTCTTCTCATTTTATTTATGTTAAATGATTATTTAAAATTTCTTTCCAATATGTTCACGGTCACTTTGTAACTACAGTTAGAGTCTTGTAGCTCGTCCTGCGGACTGTGTATGCGAGATTGCTGTGCTGTATCCTCATCAGCTATTGGTGCTGTTTTCCCAGTCTGGTGGCGCGAGTTACAATAAAGCAACCACGAGGGACCATCCACCTGTTCTCCGAGTGAATTTACTCCACACAAAACACACACAGTCACATATATATCCAGGAGTCTAATGGATACTGACCAGCACTGTGCCTAAATTGATAAACAAGCACCAGCAGTGATGTGAGAGACTAGTGTTATATCTACAAGGCCTGCTTTGCATGATTCTTAGTGCTGGGAAGCAGAAGACTGGATGATCGCCTCGGATTCTCAGATTGCACCTTCACTTGTTGCATATTTGTTCTTCCTCTCCAACAGATTGGAGTAGATAATGGGAGCTCAAGCAGATGATGTAACCTGTGAAAGGTTAAAAGAACACTGTCTTTCAGAATAGTCGGGAAAAAAAAACAGTAAGCAAAAAACTGATGCTTATTGGCATTTGAGAGCAGAACTGACTGTGCCTGATGACATCTTTTGAAAGGAGATAAGCTTGTCATTCCAGAGATACAAACTGCCATGCCAGGGCTCAATTGGCTGGGAATTTCATAACATATTCATTAGATGATGGAACAGCACAAGCAATCACCACAAAATAGTTCACTGTGAAGTACTTATTTATTTCTCTTCCTGTATGTCCTTGGCAAAGAATCAGGATAGATATTTTTGATTGAAAAAAGAAAATACGCCTGCTCATTGTAGACTATTATTCCAGATACATGGAAGTTGCACATCTGAATGTCACCTCTTCCCGAGGACACAGTCAGAACAGTCAAGGATGTTTTTGCTCATCATGGCATTGTGGAGGAGGTCATTCTGACATCAGAGCAGAATTTATAGGAAAGAAAATGGAATTGCCAAAGTAGTTTTAACATATGGTTGAAATAAGAATGCGTTAAGAGAATGTGAGAATGTTAAAGGCACAATATGTAAACCCTAACCTGCTGCTATAGGTCACGAATTCAAATCATGTTGAGCTACACAACAATTATTAGTTTTCTGTTCATAAATGTATCCAAACAGTTGCTCACTTGTCTGATGATACGCATAAGATATTTAACCGTCTTTGGGATTTCCATGGTTTCTAGGAAGAAAAAACGGAAATCGAGGGTAATGCGGGGATATGGTGTCATTGACACAGTCAGTGTCATGATAAAAATTGCTGATTTCTCTGGATATATACATTGTTGGAGACATTTGGGATAATGTAAAATCGGCAAAATAACATTGTTTCTAGTGATTTTTGAATATTTTGAATATTTCCAAAAATCCTACATGTTTTGTTGGAAAAAGAAAGACAAAGATAGAAAAAAAACAATGAAAAGACCTACTACATTGATAAAAAAAAAGAAGTTTAAATTTCTTATTCAATGTTAGTATTATTGTATATAGAAACTAGAAGCTAAAGTTCGTAGAACAAACTTTGATGTTGGCTTGGGAAAGCCTTGAAGTGCAACCAGGGGGAAAGTGCATTCACACTCATTATGCACTCAGAAGATTAAAGCGTCTAAGTTATTGCTGCTTTAAGAGGCATTGCCCTTTTAATTGAGAGCTTCGGGCTCGTGAACTGTCAGAATGTGTGTGTGCGTTCAATGTATGAGGAGAGCACGAATGTAATATAAATGATAATGATCCAAATACGATTTATTTGGAGAAGTTTATATTTTAATTTTATTTTTTAAAATCCCTGCATGTGTAAAGATGTAGTTATTTGTATAACTGGGTGCAATCATTATTAGGAGACACTGTGCGTGTCTTTGTGTGACAGAAAATCTTCCAAACTCTAAATGAAGCTCTTTAATATGTTCTTGTGATTGAATCTTGTCTAATCGTTTGTATGTTTTAATGAATAAGGTTTAAACACACTTAAAATCAAGTGGCTTTCACGCGGTCACGTTCACTGCTTTCAGAGAAATGACGCGCGGCTCTTTGTTAGGAAACGAAGTTTACACAGATGCCACACAGCGTCAACACATTAACACAGTCATACACATAAAAGAAATGAAAAGAACATGAAAAGAAATGATAAAAGAGAATGATAGACGTGAGAATGAACGAGCTTCGGGAAACGATCGTTCTCAGACGTGACGTGTCTATAATTGTCACAGAACACCTTCCAAACTCTAAATGAAGCTCTTTAATACATTCTTGTGATGAAATCTTGTGTAATTGCTGGAATGTTTTAATTAATATGGTTAAAAAACACATGCAAATGAGTTCGTGATCATTCACAGACATCATCAAACTGTCAAACAACACGGCTCGCAATCTCTACATGAATGTCTTTCATGTGTTTATTTGCTTGTATATTGTAGAATGTTTTAATAAATAAGGTTAAAAACACATATACATGACGAAGTGGCCTGAAAGCCAGCGCGCTCTCCGTCTATAAAATGAGAGTGGCTCTTTCTGTCAATACTAGCGATTAGTAAATTCATCTTTTTCATGTGTTTTTTTGCTTGTATATTATACAATTGCTTAAAAGTTTTAATTAATGAGATTAAAAAACACATGTAAATGAAGACTGTCGTGAGTTGTAAAACGAAAGCGTATCTTTCTAAACACGGGCTTGTGTGCTTCAATGAGTGAACAGAAATAATGTGATACACGTGCAGTACTGTCCACTAGAGGGAGCCACGATACCGTTTTCTGTTCTGTTCTGTCTTATTTTATTCTACAGAGCTTGATTATTCAAAATATCCATATTCAAACCAAAATATCTGACTTCCTGTTGGTCGGAGCTAATGACTGTAAATTAGAAAGTTGTCCAGCTAAATGAGAACAATATACCGAGTTCGGTGACTGTAGGTTAAAGTAACCCCCCAACTTTTGTCAAAAGATGGCGCTATAGAGCCCCTCCACCATGCCCATTTTTAAGGCTTTGCTCATGTTTACTGTATGACCATCCTGACGTGTGTGTTGAGTTTCATGCAATTTGAAGCATGTTAAGAGCCTCAAAAACATCCAAAACAAATATTGAATTTTGAACTGTTGCTATGGCAACAGTGTTTGAAATACCAAAATATTTTAACATGTCTTCATTCAACATGTCTTGACATTAAGGTTGAAGTAAATTGAATAAAAATAAGAGGGTGATCTCAAGGCATTTTGAAAGTGACACATTTCCTGCTGCCAGTTGGTGGCGCTATATCTTTGACTCACAATAGTCACATCCATGTACTCGGCCTCCTACAACGAATACACAGGTGAAGTTTCATAAAAATCAATAAATTTATGCAGACGTTATAACACACTTCCTGTTTCTGTTTTCTCGCCATAAATTTGTTGCCTCGCCACGGGCAAACCGTGTGAGATATCAAAAATCTCCTGGCAATTTTGCATCATCAATGTCTTGACGTCATGCTGACCGAGTTTGGTGGTGATCGGATTAAGCGCCTAGGAGGAGTATATCAAATTCCAGAGCATGCGTTTTTCAAACAACCCATAATAGCTCACTTCCTGTTAAGGCGGCGAACAACTTTGTCAGTTGTCAGGCCCGATGAGGTCTTCATGTGTACCGAGTTTCATACCAATATGTGCAAGCGTGTTTGATATATGGACCAAGTTTTCGGACCCCATTCAAGGGGGCGCTGTCGAGCCCCCCTGCCACGCCCGGGTCCCAGCCTCTGTCACGTCCTAATGGCCGCAGGTTCCAATGCGTGTGCAAAGTTTCAAGAGTTTTCGTGCATGTTAAGGGCCCCAAAAGTGCCAAAAAACGTGAAAAAAAAAAAAAATAATAATAATCCTACGGAAAACAATAGGGCCTTTGCCCTTTCAGGGCTTGGGCCCTAATAAAATTTAAATATAATGCAATTGCTAACACATAAAAACATCCATATAATCCAATGGTTTAATCTGTCTTCTGAAGTGGCATGATTACTTTGTATGATGAACAGGCCAAAAGTTAAGTCATTATTCACTCTCAAATCAAGTCATTGATGAGCTCGTTTATACAGAGCCCAAATTAATATGGAAACACATCAATGACGTCAAACCTCATTGGTTGTCATAATATCATGATTTGGGCTCTGTAAACAGAAGACACTTTTCAAAATTTCTTCTTTTGTGTTGATGTATTTCTACATAGAGCTCAAAAAGATCTCAGACAGAGCTCCTGGAGACTCAGAAATGATCCTCCATCATCTCATATCATGTAGAACATCAAATTAGAAATGTCTTGGGAATTGATGCAGGGATCATTTTCTCTTGACATGATAATCACACTCTTCATGTCTGTTCATTTCCACAGGCACTTTCACCAACATTGTTCCCAGAACCAGGAACGACTTCCTCCAATGTAAGTCACTGAGAAAACAAGCAGAGAAACTCACTGAGTGTGTTCATGTTCTTCCTGTAGAAGGAGAAAGAAAACATGACAAGAGTTTATTGTTGATCATGTAAACGATGATTTGCACAGGATATCTAGTAAGCTGTAATAATGTATACATTGAAGTCAATTCACCTTTTTATACCACTTTATACAATACAAATAGTTTCAAAGCAGCTTCACAGAATTATACATGAAAGTGACAGAATCAATGATGCAAACTAAATAAAAATGAGATCAATTCAAATTCTCCTGTAATGCAGCTCTAAAATGACATGCCATTATTCAGCTCAGTGCAGTTGATTGTTGATTCAGTTCAGTAAATGTTTGAAGTTCATTCTTTATGAAACCAGTTCAATTCAGCTATAAGCAGCTCTACTCAAGACAGTATTGGCAATTCAGTTCAATGTTGAGTTAGTTCAGTTCAATAACACTGTTGATGTTGCAAAATTTGCCAATTATAAACAATGTATGCATCTATAAAGGCATACATTGGCTACAAAAGACAAAAGCGTCATTATATAGCTCAATTCAGTTCAATTTTTGTTCTCATCCAATAGTGTCAGTGCAGTCAGACCAATAATATTGGTGTATAGCCAAGAGAAAAAGCCAGGCTCAGTCACTCAATTCTCCTCTAGCGTAGATGAACTGACATGGTGTGATATTGTTAGGGAAACGTCACATTGGCATTAGGTCGAAGAAAAGTGTTTGTTGAGTCTGTACTGAACAGAGGCCATGGAAAGTTTATATTAAAAGATAAAACAGATACATAATTCCTGATTGTGATGTGCTTTATCTCCTTCAGATTACCACCAGCTCACTCTGGATCTGAACACAGTGAATAAACGTCTCCGTCTGTCTGAGAGGACTAGAGAGATTACTGGTACTGAAACAGATCAGTCGTATCCTGATCATCTTGGCAGATTTGATTATTGTCCTCAGGTGTTGTGTAGAGAAAGTGTGAGTGATCGACGCTGTTACTGGGAGATTGAGTGGAGTGGGAGTATTGGTGTGTATATATCAGTGTCATATAAGAGCATCAGCAGGAAGGGACGGGGTGATGAGTGTTTGTTTGGACGTAATGATCAGTCCTGGAGTTTGTTCTGCTCTTCCTCCTGTTACTCATTCATTCACAATAGCATTTGGACTGATCTCCCTGTAGAGTCCATCAGCAGTAGAATAGGAGTGTTTGTGGATCACACTGCAGGAACTCTGTCCTTCTACAGCGTCTCTGACACAATGAACCTCATCCACACAGTCCAGACCACATTCACTCAACCGCTCTATCCTGGGTTTAATGTATGTTATGGGTCAGTGAAACTGTGTTGATGTATCAGAATAGATTGATGAGATTCTACCCATAATATTTAACAGTGAGATGTTATACTCTTACTTTATCTTCATTATATTAATAGTACGACGGAACCTCTGTCAATGAAATAACAGAATAAATGTGTGCAATAAATCCTCATGTGGACAGTAAGATCAGTGTGTGTGAATCATTGTGATTGACAATGTGTCTTTGTTCTTTTCTCAACCATTTATTTGTGTTGATGGAAACCATTCTTTCAGCTTTTATTGTAGTGTGTAGCAAAATTAGATCAAATGGGAAATTTTAATAATTATTCATATGATTAATTATGAATATTTGAATCAGTTAATCGGATTAATTTGATATAGCTACATTAAAATGACTATCAATCAATCAGTTCATCCTGTGAACACTGTAACGGTCTAAGCGTTAGCAATTTTTTTATTGTATTTGATAGTGTGCATTTACCAGCAGATTACCTGATATAAGCCCAGGTTATGTGCCAAGCAAGAAAGGCGTTTGGTAGAGGGAGGCCTCATGGTTGATCTGTTGCTACCATATCTTCGTTAATGTCCTGTTTGAGAACTCTTTGAGAGTTTTTGCTCAATAAAGGACTTTTCTTCTCATTATTTTTATTTTTCCAATTCATGCTTCGTTTCATGGAAGTCCAGAAGTACTCACGCACGTCTCTACGGCGCGTGGCCAACCAATAGAGCGGAGGGTCAAACACTGTGGATTATCATTGCATCGCACTCAAAATACATCAGTCTTATATTTCATCTCATCTCTTAATAATCTTTCATCATTCCAGCTCACCTAAAGGGACCATTGACGATAAGTCAGAGACACAAAGTTTTTTTGTTTATTGGTTGTTTCATGGTAACTATGCACGGGAGAGAATAAAAAAAGAGAAAAAGTATATTTGTTGGTGAAGTGAAGTGAAGTTAATTTTTCAGTACTGTTTGAATTTCTGTTGAACCCCCTCGGAGCAATTCTTTTAAAAAAGAGGAGGTATACTCTCATTATTTAAGCACCACTCACACACACACACACACACACACATAGCGAAGTATTGAGCTACATACCGTACCAATTCCGAGCGTTTATTCCTGAGTTTGTTTTCCCTGTTTCCTGATCGTTATATCTGCCTGTCTTTGGATTTACTGCCTGTTTACTGACCACGAGTCTGATTATCCCTGTATACCTGTTTGCTGATCTGACCACGTCTACTTTTAATGTAGTCATTACACAAATAAGAGTTCAACAAGGATTTTATGCAGCCGCCCCCTAATTTGTATGGCAAATTAGAAATAGAGTAAAGATCGCTGTTCTCTGAAATTTAGAATGTAGATTTTTGCCATTTCGCACAGGGTTGTAAACTTGGCAAGTATTTCTGAATGAACTGTTTCCAGAACTGGTTGGCTATGACTTGGCTATGTCGCCATTTCCTCTTTCCAAGCAATTCTCTTGTGCCATAAACCACTTGAGGAAGAGAGGCTTCTCGCTGCCCCATCAGCAAGAGATTTGGAGTAACTGGGTCTATATCGGATATTTCTGATGACACATACCCAAGTGGTTTAGAATTTAGAATTCCTTCCACTTCTATAAGAACAGTAGACAGTACTTCCTCAGACAAGACTTAAGTCCTTAAGTACTACTTGAAGACAAAACTCTAAACACATTCTTACACACTAAAACACATTTTGCACTGTGTTGGAAAATGGTAAATACATGTGGCAAAAGTTAAACACAACTACAACACAGCTGTCATCGTTCACGCACAACAACTCAAAACTGTTCACACTTGTTTCTAATGATGTGATCAAATCAGTTGTCTAGAATATAAGCCAGTTCAGAGTACACAGGTGGCCCAGGTACGGTGAGTGTCGATACCACAATGGATGGAAACAATGTGAGAGGCAGAGGAGGAAGAGTTCGTGTCAGAGGTGGTGGACGAGGAGGAAGAGTACAAGAAGAACAAAGAGCAAGACCAAGAATAGCAATTTCAGATCAAATTCGGGCAACTGTGATAGACCATGTACTTGTTCATGGAATGACAATGTAATGTCTATGTTGTGGTTTAGGACAATGTCAGCTTTCACTGTGGTGTCCGAATACGTGAGTGGTTCAACATCAACCACAGATTTGTGAATGTTTGCCTTCCACCATACAGCCTTTCCTCAACCCAATAGAAGAGTTTTTCTCTGCATGGCGATGGAAGGTCTATGACAGTAACCCATATAAAAGGGTAAATCTTTGACAGGCAATGGAGTTGGCCGGTGATGACACAGGTGTGGAGCGTTGTCACGGCTGGATCCGGCACACGAGAGGAAGGGACAACGTTGCATGTGATGTGGACGAAGTCCTCTGGCCGGACCCAGCACGAAGACGGGATGCTGAGGCAGAATGAGTCTCTCATTGACTTTGATTTTGCAATTGCACAATATTTTGTGTAATACCCTTTTCATTTAGAGTTGTCTTTGTTCTTTTTATGCTGAAAATACAGAAAGAGTCAGGGGTTTTGTGAATGTGGTTTAAAGACTGGGTTTTGTGTTCAAAGTTTTGAGAATATGGGTGAAGGTTTCAAGAAATGTGTTTTAGCAATTGTGAAATACTGTAACTTCTCCCCAGAATTGTCTTTATAAGTAATTTTAATAGTATTTTTTTTTTACCAGTTTTAAACATTTTATTATGAGATAAAATTAATGTATTCTGAATATAATGTTTATAATGGTTGATTTATAATTTATTGTAATTATATAATGAATTCCAATGAAATTATGAAATATACATTTCAAATCTCATCCATCCATGGTGTTTCCCTGCCTAATGTGATAGGGTGGGATAGTCTCTAACATTCCCACTAACCTACAGTGTGGAGACTGGACGGATGAACAATTTAATATTAATTTACGTCACATCCATCGAAACACGTTTATTTTTCTGCTGCTGGTGTCCTGTGACCCTGTTGCACGAAGCCGGTTTCAGTTTCACCCAGGTAAGTTTGCGTTTAGTTGGAGCAAACGCTGAGTTTTCAGACTCAAGAAGATGGGATGGTTTTAAGCGGGTTTTATCACCATGGTGATGACCTTACACTACACGGCTACCCTGCTCTCGAGCAGGGGTTTTCAACCTTCTAGGACATGCGCCCTACGTTTATCTAATTTCATTCGACCATCATTCATATATTACTTGATGTGTTCGAACATCAGTGCTACATAACTTCATATGCTGGATAGTGTACACACCCCATATCTACACCGGACGCGACCGCTGTCTCGTTGCACCTTGCCGCAAAAGCTTGAGTGGCCGTTCACATAGAACATAGTTCACATTTAATTCAAAGACTCCAAGCCTACACCAAGAAGGACATACTACCTTTCATCATTTCATTGATCTTACCATCTCCAGATAAGACTGCTCATTCTAGTGATGGCTCTCTTTACAAAACAAAATCATTCATCAACTTTATTGGAGATTGCATACTTATACACCCACACCACTATTTTTCTTTGTGATCATTTAATGTGATGGGAGTTTGTTATGTTGTGTTTATGGTGAATTACATTGTGTAACTAATTCAATATATGCTGGGAAAAGATTTTCATAATCCAACCCTGAACATAATATCCAGTAGGGTAAGTTGCAAGATTGATTTTCCCCCTCATAATCCTGTAACAGGCCTGGTTTGAAATAGGCAGTACGGTTATAGATTTGGCACCCGAACAAGGACAATTTGCAAAACAAGTGTTCAAGGTTTATGGTTTTATGTTTGTTATTGTTATTACTTGTTGTCTGTTGTGTTTCAGTGATGTCGGTCACATCGCATGGTGTGGAGGATGAGTACGAACCCAATCGTGATTTCACTACTGATACCTTTTGTCACCAAAACTCCACAAACTATGCAAGATGTCATTACTTACAGTAAATTATTGCTCAACTCTGACAAAGATAATGATTCCAACATTCCTATTGATGTTCCACTTCCTCCACCTCCTCCTCCCGATGAAGCAGTTCCTGAAATTCACCCTTCAACACAGTTTATGGATTCACTGCCCAACCACTTAAGGTAAAGTTCAAGCCTGCACCCAAAACATGAGTCAATGTTGTTCTCACTGAGTTTATGAACAAGTGTTGGCTGTTGGAAGAAAAATTTAACTACAAGATTGATAAGGAGTGTGAAAGAGTCCAAAATGTACTTTAGTTGAGTGCAGGTGATTTGGGTAGTGGTGTATAAAGTACTTGAAAGCCATACTTGAGTAAAAGTATAGATATCTTAGCAGAAAATGACTTTGGTAGAAGTAAAAGTCACTGTTCAGAATATTACTTGAGTAAACGTTTTAAAGTATGTGATATTTTTTGTACTTAAAAAAAACCCTTTCATACTTATATTAAACATATTTGAAAATAAAAGTACAAGTAAATGCAAAATACAAAAGGAGCATAAAATAAAATATTTAATAAAATACTTGATATCTGCTAATATATCAAGATTGTTTTAACTCTTACATTTTGCTTGTTTTGAATTAAAAAAACTAATATAATAATTATACCTTGATCATTCATGTTAATTCATAGTGCATTATAATTAATGTAGGAGGCAACTTTAAAATGTTAAAATGTAATTGTTGAAATTGACAATGAACAACACTTTCATTAACCTTTAATGTCACAAATGGACTCTTATTGTAAAGTGTTTCCATTCACATAAATCCAAACAATCATGCTTAAAAATGGCCATCTTTACGTACTAAGGCATTTGCATACTTTCACTCTGTCACGCTTGTCTCGCTCACGGTGGGTGCGCAGAAGCACGACGACTCAGGACAGATGAATATACGCGATTTATTCGAACAGAACAGAACAGAACAGAACAGGATTACAGGACCGAATACAGCTCGACATGCCACGTTAACGAAGAACAAGGACAGGACTGAAACAGAGGGAATTTATACAGACTGGCACACGAGGATAATGAGGGTTACACAGATGAATGACATGACTGATAAACGAGCACAGGTGGAGACACTGAACTAATAATGACGACGAATGAAAACAAGAGCACATGGCTAAACTGACAGGACAATAACAAAAGGACATGTGACAGACGACAGATGACAGGAACAGAATAAACAAATGCACAGATACACAGGAAAACAGACATGATTATGACATTACTCCCCCCTCCCGGAAGGCGCGTCCTCGCGCCGTGAACGAACAGATCCGGGAGGGGGGGCGGGCACCCTGGAGGCCGTGGTCAGGTACTGGCAGTTCAGGTGGCCTCCAGGGTGTCTCCAGGATCCCCAGGAGGTCAGGCGGCCATGGAGGAGTCTGGGGCAGGGTCCTGGCGGGTGCCAGGAGGTCAGGCGGCCATGGAGGAGTCCGAGGCAGGGTCCTGGCAGGTGCCAGGAGGTCAGGCGGCCATGGAGGAGTCCCCCGTTTCGGTGGGCCGGATGGCGCAGGTTCTGGCGGAGGCAGGTCAGGCGCCGGCTCTGGCGGTGGCAGGTCAGGCGCCGGGTCTGGGAGGTCTGGGAGGTCTGGGAGGTCAGGGAGCCCAGGAGGCTCTGGCGGGTCAGGGAGCCCAGGAGGCTCTGGCGGGTCAGGGAGCCCAGGAGGCTCGGGTGGGTCAGGGAGCCCAGGAGGCTCTGGCGGGTCAGGGAGCCCAGGAGGCTCTGGGAGGTTAGGCTGAGGTAGGTCTGGGAGCTGGAGCTCCGGGTCTGGGAGCTCAGGTGCTGGGAGCTCAGGGTCTCGGAGCTCAGGCGGAGGAAGGTCTGGGAGCTCAGGTTCTGGGAGCTCTGACGGAGGAAGGTCTGGGAGCTCAGGTTCTGGGAGCTCAGGGGGCTCTGGCCAGTTTGGGAGCTCGGGCCAGTCTGGGAGCTCGGGCCAGTCTGGGAGCTCAGCCCAGTCCGGGAGCTCAGAGAAGTCTGGGAGCTCGGGGGGCTCTGGCCAGTTAGGGAGCTCGCCCCAGTCTGGGAGCTCAGATAGTTCTGGGACGGCGAACACCGCAGACGGCCCTGAGGTAGCGAGCACAGGAGACGGCTCTGGGATGGCGAGCACAGGAGACGGCACTGGGAAGGCGAGCGCAGGAGACGGCTCAGGGACAGCGAGCGCAGGAGACGGCTCAGGGACAGCGAGCGCAGGAGACGGCTCAGGGACGGCGAGCGCAGGAGACGGCTCAGGGACGGCGAACGCAGGAGGCGGCTCTGGGAAGGCGAGCGCAGGAGGTGGCTCTGGGAAGGCGAGCGCAGGAGGCGGCTCTGGGAAGGCGAGCGCAGGAGACGGCTCAGGGAAGGCGAGCGCAGGAGACGGCTCAGGGAAGGCGAGCGCAGGAGACGGCTCAGGGAAGGCGAGCGCAGGAGACGGCTCAGGGAAGGCGAGCGCAGGAGACGGCTCAGGGAAGGCGAGCGCAGGAGAGGGCTCAGGGAAGGCGAGCGCAGGAGACGGCTCAGGGAAGGCGAGCGCAGGAGACGGCTCAGGGAAGGCGAGCGCAGGAGACGGCTCAGGGAAGGTGAGAGCAGGAGACGGCTCAGGGAAGGCAAGCGCAGGAGACGGCTCAGGGAAGGTGAGAGCAGGAGACGGCTCAGGGAAGGCGAGCACAGGAGACGGCTCTGGGGAGGCGAGCACAGGAGACGGCTCTGGGGAGGCGAGCACAGGAGGCGGCTCAGGGAAGGCGAGCACAGGAGACGGCTCTGGGGAGGCGAGCGCAGGAGACGGCTCAGGGAAGGCGAGCGCAGGAGATGGCTCTGGGGAGGCGAGCACAGGAGACGGCTCTGGGGAGGCGAGCACAGGAGACGGCTCTGGGAAGGCGAGCACAGGAGATGGCTCTGGGGAGGCGAGCACAGGAGACGGCTCTGGGGAGGCGAGCACAGGAGACGGCTCTGGGAAGGCGAGCACAGGAGGCGGCTCTGGGAAGGCGAGCACAGGAGACGGCTCAGGGACGGCGAGCACAGGAGACGGCTCAGGGTCGGCAAGCGCAGGAGATGGGTTAGGGATCCACTCTTCCTGGGTCGGCGGAGCCATCGCGGCCGGAAGAGGGCGTAGTCTGAGCGCGGCGGGCTGTGTCTTGAGACCAGCAGCGGCAGCGCGCTTCAACGCCGACCGGACTGACATCAGCGGGGGGTCCAACCCCTTGGACCCCCGAATCGCGCTGCTCACCCCTCCGTGGTGACTGTGGGGCCAGCTGGCAGAACAGCCGGGGATCACACCGCTAGAGGGGTATGTGAGGGCAGTCGGCGTTCGGTGGGCTGGCGTGGCCAGCGGTGTGTTGGATGGGACCGGACGGGGAGCACACTCCTCAACCTCGAACCCAGAGTAGTTCAACTCTAGGACCAAGTTAATCAGATCAACTAGAGAAGAACCGGCCCCGGTCCGTCAGGGCGAATGGTGCTCGCGTCCAGCTCCAACCAAAACACCGCATTAAGTGAGGCATCCGGCCAGCCCACCTGATGGGAGAGCTCGACGAACTCCCCCACATAACTCTCCAGCGGCCGTCCCCGCTGCCGGATACCCCACAGACGATCTTCTGCCTCGGTGGAATGCATGGCGTTGATCGTTGATGATGTTGTCTTTGGTTAGTGTTTCTTCGTTCTGTCACGCTTGTCTCGCTCACGGTGGGTGCGCAGAAGCACGACGACTCAGGACAGATGAATATACGCGATTTATTCGAACAGAACAGAACAGAACAGAACAGAACAGAACAGAACAGAACAGAACAGAACAGAACAGGATTACAGGACCGATTACAGGACCGAATACAGCTCGACATGCCACGTTAACGAAGAACAAGGACAGGACTGAAACAGAGGGAATTTATACAGACTGGCACACGAGGATAATGAGGGTTACACAGGTGAATGACATGACTGATAAACGAGCACAGGTGGAGACACTGAACTAATAATGACGACGAATGAAAACAAGAGCACATGGCTAAACTGACAGGACAATAACAAAAGGACATGTGACAGACGACAGATGACAGGAACAGAATAAACAAATGCACAGATACACAGGAAAACAGACATGATTATGACACACTCGTTATTTGCTTCTATTTTAGAACACTTGATAATTATCTAATCAAAATATGTGTTAAAGTGCAGATAAAAAAGAACTGAAATCGAACAAATTTCTGATTTATGTTTCTGTCGGCTGCGGGATTAGATACAACTTAAATATGCATCTTCGCTGGATAATGAATGCATAAAATCGAACAAATGGATATAAACTAATGCAAATAGAGGGTAACAATCGTGACATTAAACAGTTGGTGTCTTTGTCACATTGTTTGAACCGCTTGAGGTAACGTCACTAATGTCAGCGTCCACTCAGCCTCGACGGCAAACACACAGCTGTTCTCCACTAATGCAGCGTCTTGTCAACAAACTAATAACTTTAGTGATATGAAAACATATACTGTAGTGTACTGTAAAACATACCGCTTTGTTGACTGTTTTAAATCCGTCTTTGAAGTGTCCCGTTCTGTGAAGTGCAGCCTCACATCACGTGTCAAAACAAACTGTACGAGGCGTCAGTGATAGTTTTTATTCGGCCTCTAGAGGTCGCTCTCGTGCCGCACTCTCCTCAGCCGCTCCAGCAACAGACGCGACCCGGAAAATGAAATCAAGCGCGGTTGTGCAGCACTTGTTTGCACATGCTTGCTTGCAGTCTGTGTTCTTTCGACTTTATTTTGTAACGAAAATACTTTGGGGAAATGTATTGGAGTAAAAGTATACATTTTATTTAGGAAATATAGTCGAGTAAAAGTAAACGTTGACCGAAATATAAATACTCAAGTAAGTACAGATTCTCCCAAAAAATACTCCAGTAATGTAAGTAAGTATTTTTACTTTGTTACAAGAGGAGAAGAGGAGAGACAAATCAACGCTAAGCTTAAGTCATATACTCATGTCTTGTCTACCCGGTCTCTTCCTTTGCTCACCGTGTGTTTTTGTGAAGAGTTTGTGAAGTTTATTGTTTGCGGAAGGTTACTTATTTGAATGTGTTGGGTGCTGTGTTCGTTTGGTTTGTAAAAGAAAGTTAATGAGTTAATAATAATTTTCTTTTGTAGAGGATTTTATGTTACACACGGTTAGAAGTGTGACCTTGGGTGATGCATCTATGGCATGAGAGAGAGAGTGTGTGCAATCAAGGTAGTCATGTCTACCTCAGATCTTCTGACAACAACCACAGGTGCCAGGTTTACACAACAATGATCTGCCTTCAAGTTTTTGTTGTCTTCCAGAGAACAGGCCGACAGGAGAGTTTATGGCCATGGTTTACTCATTAATGTTGTACTAGAGTACTGATGACACATTTTAGTCCTCTAAACAGCCTTGACCAGACAGGTAATGAGTGGAAAGATTAGATTAGATTAGATAAGATTCAACTGTATTGTCATTCTTCACAGTACAGGTGCAAAGTGTAAACAAAGCAGAGTCCTTATTTTTTGCTAAATCAATGTTCATGTCAACAAACAGTCCAGAGAACCGCACAAATGTATTTAATTGTGTTTGAACTGTACATTGTGGCCTTGCTGCGTCACTGGCATTGACCATGTGTACACAATGCAAAGTCTAAGTGAATTCACAATAAATGCAATTGTATATAATGTACTGCAAAGAATTAATGTAGCACATCTGGTGATTTTGTTTCGTTTGGAAGAATGCAGGTTTACTGCAGCCATTGTTTCTTTCTCTTTTTCTTTGTTTTCTTTTAAAGGGTTGTGTCACCCCAAAACACATTGTTTGATATGTGAACAGATATGTGCAGACTGCACTTCGTTGAAAACAATAAAGGAACTCATTAAGTTTATTCATAAGTGGAAATTAGGTATTTTTGCAATTTTAGAGGAATTTCTATGCATTTATTCATGAGAATGGACTCTTTCAACCCAATCACTGTGCTGTATTATGCACGATATCGCATTACAGCAGTTTCTGTGCGGAATGCGGCGATGACTTTAATAACATTCGCCAAGTGGATTCGTATAGTTCATATACAGACCAGAGCAAGTGTGTTTTGAGTTTTTATGGACATATTTCATATTCTCTAGTGCTCTAAACATGGGCCAGCTCTGTGTATGCGCACATATTTAGTCACGTCTTCCTTAAATTAAAAATGTGCAAATAAGGACACCGAAGCAGCTTTAGTGATCATGAACGCGATGACACGATGGATGATTCTGATACACAGAAGACAATGATGCAGACCGAGTTTCGGTTAGTGCTCTTAAATGTAATGAAATTACAGTAGGTACTCAACCGAAACGACTATTACCACCGCTGCATAAATACAGCTGTGACACTCATTCACAAAATCACCACCAGGTGGCACAAAGGGACGGTTCACAAATTAATATCGTGATCGTTTGTTCAGGATCCTCGAAGAGTGCTTCGCTTCCAGAGCTCTGCGCCCCTTCTGTTCAACACCAATGATGCTCAGGTCAAGCCAGCTAAGTACTCCCTCCTATTTAGGATGGTGTCGAGTATGCTCCCTTAGAGCTCAAGCATTAGCCCTGAGCCCATGCCCATGGTATTCTGGAGTAGTAGGCCATATATGGAGGCCTCCTTGACAGTCTGGTTGCATGAGTTCTGTACTCTCTTTGTTTAAAGGGTAGAGAGTGATATGCTGAGTACATCGTTTGTGTGGCAATGTGATTGAGTATTCCAAGCCTACACACCCCTGGTGGCTATCTCTGTTAGAGTTGTAGAAGTAGTAGATGTAGAAGTTAGAGTGGTAGAAGTAGTTGGCCCTCCTCGGGCCGCCTTGATGGCGAACCTCCAGATCGACTTCTTGCTAGTTTGAGTGTCCTGGCTCCCCAGAGTACACAGATTGAGTTCACTTTACAGACTCCACTGGAGACTCCCTGATTCTAGCCCCAGTGTTTGGTTGATACTCGACTTGATCGAGCCTAGGTAGTACTCCCCTCGTGTTTTAGGGTCGTTCTGTAGAGTCCCTCGCTCTCTGAGTCTGGTCAGAAGTTCAAATGACTCATGTGAGACCTTCCTGGTAGATCAGCTTTTTAGAGCTGTATGTACTCCCTTGTTTGAGGATTGTCCTATAGAGAGCTTTAAAGAGTTTGGTCGGTAAGGTCGAGAGATTCTTGTGAACCCTGTCAGTAGATCAGCTCTTGATAGAGCTAGTACTCCTCTCATTAGAACCCTATGTAGAGGGTACAAAGCAGTATAGTGTTCTGTAGGTCCAGGGTTGAGCAGAGTAACTCACCTCATTTGTAAAGGTTTGGAACGCGTTATGCTGAGTCCTGCTCCCCAGGAAGCCTGTACGTTTCTTTGTCCGGTGTGAGCTGGTTTCTGCTTCTTCTGCAGTCCCTCTCATCTGGTTGCCTCTCTAAGTCAAGTCTGGTAATTCATTATTCATTACGGTCCCAGATCCGTACTAGTAAGTAGTAAAACGATACAAATGCAAACGGGGCAAAAAAAAAAGTGTTTTAAGTTTTGAGTAAACATTTTAAGTTCCCCCTCAACACAAAAAAATATTTCAGTCTAAACATAAGTTTTATGTAATTTAATTACATAGCATTTTTCCATCCATTTGGATTACATAGTTTTAACATAAAGAAACTAATAAACTTAATGTGATTCATATTTGTCAGTCATATGTAAATGAAATAGGTCAGATTTATGTAATAGTTCACAGGTTAATGAACACTGTTTAGTGGTCATGTGTGTGCGCACTACTGAGTTAAAGCACTGTTGAAGCACTGTCAGAGTTAATGAGATCATTCAGTGATGATTGAACATTAATGAGACTCTGGGAAAACAGCACCAATAGCTGATGAGAATTCAGCACAGCAGTGTCGCATACAAAGTCTTAAATGAAATAAACAGAAGTTCAAAGTTTACAAGCCATTCAACACACTCTTCGTCGTATAGTCACAAATAACACACATTTGACTCGACTAGCACAACTAGGAGTTAACAGACAAACTTGTGTCACAGTTCAATTTGGGCTTGAAAATGATCCAAACTTAATTATTAAGACTGAGCAAACATTGATGCGACTTACCAGCAGGAGGAGCTGCGAGACTCTAATTATGTAGCTCCGCCCCGCAATATCACGTGCGCTAACAAGACTGACGCAACGGCCAATGGAGACAAACTCGTATAAAAAATAACGTCAAACTGCTAAAGGAAACACTGATCACCAAAATAGTGACCAAATATTTTCAAAATAACATTAACATCTAAACCTGTTAATTCTCAAAAAGACCTGTAGACAAATGATAGAAATAAAGTCAATCTGGTTTGTAATAAGAGAGATTTAATGTGTTTTCAGTTGATTTCATCTAAGACTGAAGTCAGTTATAGTCCTTGAATTTCTCTTTCCTTCAGTGATTCGTTATCATGAGGTGCCTTCAATAATCAAACTTAATTAACCACTTAAGTATCTAATTAACTCTATGGTCCGATCACACAGAATGTGTTTTGTGCAGTGAGAGGCGTCTTTTTGTTTTGAATTGAATTGTTTTCTGGGGCAGTGAGGGTTCTGCACGCTGTTTATGTGCCTCGCGTTTTTGCAGGCGCGCTCGGAGTGCCTGAAGTTGACCAAAAAAAACAACTCTGAGTGGAAAAGCAGTCGACGTCATTCGCGCTTTTTTTCATTGGCTAATCGAATGAATGGAAAGACAACTTTCAGTCGTGAATGTTTACAGCTCTTTGGACACTGCAAAGATGGAGCCCTTTGCTTGTAAAGTTCTTTTTTAAAGTTTCTGCTAATATGATAGTTTAACAGCAAACCAAAGAACATAAATAACCGCAGCGCACTGCTCTTTCAACAACAAAAATATCAGCAAAAAAGGATAGTGTTTTAAGCTGAGCCGGACGATTACGTCACTGTTTTCTGCAGTGCTGATATACATAAATTAACTAGACTAATAACTATTGATCTTTGCATTGGAATGAATCAATAATATATAGAATAAGCTGCACAATGACACCGTTTTCTTTGGGAGCTGCTGTGCAGCCAAAATGATTTGACAATTATTAATGTAAAGCTGCTTTGCCACAATTTGCATTGTAAAAAGCGCTATATGAATAAAGATGACTTGACTTGACTTGACTTCAGAACTAAAAAACACGTTCTGTCTGATCGGGGCCTGACTCTGTGTTACTTTTAACTAGGGCTGCAACTAACGATTATTTTGGTAATCGATTAGTTGGCCGATTATTTTTTCGATTAATCGATTATTCGGATAAAAATCCTATTTTTCTTTAAAACTTTATATTTTGTTTGGCCTCCTCTGGCTTTGATAACAGCTGGCATTGTTTTCATGTACTTTACCACAGTCTCTGTTATTGACTGCAAAAAGATGCCCAATTTTCTGTCTTTCTTGTAAAACAGTAAATTCGAAATTCATGACAACAATATTTATATTTTAGCATTAGAAATACTACTGTGACTAAACAGCTTACACATACCGGGGGATTAAACATTACAGAAACATAAAATGATTTTGGTAATCACCAGTACCGTTAGTTTCGGGCAGCTGTGGCACAAACCTCAGGTGGTGGTGGTATAATGAATTTAAGCACTGTATAGTGAATATAGTTTAAATCTCTACATTAAAAAATAAGATTAATTATCATTACTCAATACTTAAATGTACAATTACAATGTAATATTGACACCTTAAAATAAAGTGTGACCGAAACGTCTTACCTTCATTCAGTTACATGCTGTTATCCCTTTACAGTTACTACTCCCATGAAATACTTGAATGACATACTGATTTTTAAACCTAAACTGAACTTTCAACTACAAATATTTCAGCAAAATGAATATTTTTGCGCTGAACATTAATGGTCTCCCTCTCTCCCGCGGTCCGTTTGACTGACGCGGTCGCGTGCGCTCATTCAGTAATGTAACGTTTGACGCAGACTGTCAGGATAAACCTTTATGCAAAATGGAAATCCTCGCGTGAATTTTAAACCTTTACTGATAAGGACATAGCCGTAGAATGAAGGTTTTGCGCTGAGGACGCGCGCGCATCTGTCAAGCGCCTGACGGGGCAAGCCATGCTAAACACGGAGCCAATGCATTAGCTTGAAGCTTCAAATAAAGAGTTCTCATGTTTTGGGCAGTTCGGATCACGCACCTGTCCCGCAGCAGCTCGCTCGGTTTCCTCCACTGATTTTAAATGCATTTTGTCAATAGAAATGCGTTATTCAGTGCTGTAATTTGACAAGACTGGCGGACGTTTCACGAGCACGTGGGCAGACCCGACTAATCGATAATGACAATCGTTGTCGATGATTTTCATTATCGATTTTATCGATTAGTTGTTGCTGCCCTACTTTTAACACCTTGCTGGTGGTTTCCATAGGAACATCAACCGGTGTTAATTTAACACCAGAGAATTTGCTGTGCCGAATGACTAAAGAAACATTACATTTCTTATCTTTTACCACCCACTGCTACTTATCTTAGGTGAGATAAGGTAATCATTATAAAATCCATCCTTACAATATCATAATTTTGGCCCAAAAAAAGAGAGAACAGTGGTGAGTCAACAAACACTGCAACCAACCATAAACTAAAGTTTGAGGATGTTTCCTTATTTGGAAGAAGGAAGCTATTAATTATTAGATGTGTGTCATGACAGTGACGGAAATGAATACATTACAAGAAAGTTATAAAATGCTTGGAGTCTTCTGCTCTCGGTCTCTTCTTGTTCGGGCCATTCTGAAAGGAACAAGATCCTTGTTTTTGCAAAATCTTGGTAATACATCTTTGCTAAGGAGTGTTCAAGTGAAATGTATTTAATTTTTCTGGTCATTTAATTTCTCTTTACAATTAATGTAGTAACAACAGTTTTGCACTTTTTACAGCAGCAGCATCGTGACTTCTCTTACAGTAAGTTGTGAGAATTCCTCTCTCTTCCACTCATTCTCTCTCTCGCTCATGTTTATATTTCCTCTTAAAAATCCTTGTCCATTACTTTGCAGAACAGCTATGGTGATGTACACAGTAACGGCGCACACTGGAAAGAGGCTTTTGGCAGGGACCACCAGCCTCATCTACATCCAACTGCATGGGACTGAGGACGAGAGCGACGAACAGAATCTCAAATGCTTTCAGGGGTTTTGTCAAGGATCGGTAAGTGCACCCAGTTTTTGGTCCAAAAAACATCAGTCAGAATCCTTTTGATGGAAGGTATTTGAAAAAAAGTTTTATGTAGTAATGATGATAAATGTTTTTATTATTATTATTATTATTTTTTGTTAAAATATATTCCCATATGTCTGTGCAGGAGCGAGCATTTAAGATACACTGTAAGGCGTCCCTGGGAGATCTCATATCCATCAAGATCTACTCCAAACCGTTTATGGGTCTTCTTTACGACCAGTGGTTCTGCGATAAGATCGTGGTCAACACGCCCGAAGGTGACGAGATTTTGTTTCCGTGCTACTGCTGGCTCGACTGTAACGAGAGGCTCGTTTTAAGACCTGCGAAAGGTAGGCACTCCCAAAGTTCACATATTGACCAGTGTCCTTTAAACTTCAGTGCTGTTGCCTTGCAAATGTTCTCCCCCAAAAGTGTCAGATGCTCAATCATAGTATAACTCCTGCATGACATCTGTCATACTGTTAGCCTGTATTTGTTGTGATGTTTATCGGGTGATGGCTCGCATATATACTGTATAGATTCATATGATTTTTAATGTATTTTTATGTATCTAAGAAGACTGTAACTTATTTATAGGCTAATGCCACCATTAGCCATTTTAGATAAAGCACATTTGTAATCAATTAAAGTGTCTATGATAAAGAAAATGTAAATAATAATATCACATAGATAACAAGTCATCATTGTTTAAACATCATATGTTTATAATAACATATACAAAATACTTTTTTTTTTGAAAACATAAGCAAACCATTTAGATTGTGAATTAATGTTTCCATTTCAGCTTCACTTGTGTTCCAGGACAGCCCAGTAGCCCAAAGACAGAGGACGAGGCAGCGAGAAGAGCAACAGAAGTTATTCAGGTTTGTGGGCAGCACACCAATACAAGTCGGGTGTGACAGCGTGTCTGCGTTATATTAAAATAAATTCAGTGAAATTGAATTCCTTCCGGTGAAACTCAGTCGAAGACTTTTCTCTCAGGTGGCACGTGTATGCTGAGGGTACGCCCCAAGTTATCGATTACGACACTGCCCTCGCTCTGCCAGCTGAAGTCCGATTCTCTTTCACAAAGGAAACCGAGTTTTACTCCAGTGCTGGAACGCAGTAAGTGAACAAGACATTTTTTAAACCCTCCTGTAGTGTTCATCTCTTTGTTACACACTGTTCAGTGTTCACGGGTCTGTTGGACTCAAAATATTGGGTTTTTAGAACAACACAACCATAAAAATGTAGGGAAACAACTGAGCAGGTGTCGACTCTATTGTAACCTCAATTCCAAGCAACATGGAAAATAGGCCAGTTCATGATTAATCTCTTCCAGATCAGCAGCATTGAGGCTCCTATCATTGTACCAGAAAATTCTCGCGCTTAAGACATACTGTATCACTGTTGCAACCGTGTCTGTGTTGACGTAGTTTCACCCACTGCGCGGCATCTGTTTTTCATCAGATTAACTTTTTTTACCATGTTTGCCTTTTTCTCACCTATGATTTACACGAACCCAGGCACAACAGGAGATAACGTCTCAGGTTACTTATGTAACCCTGGTTCCCTGAATAGGGAACGAGACGCTGCGTCGAGATGCATTGGGAACGCTTCTGCGTGATTGTGTCGTGAAGCACATGTGAAATCTGTCCAATGGCGTGATGGAACGTCATAGTGACATCACAGACCAGGAAACTATAAAGCACCCCTCCAAACAAAGAATGGCAGCTTCAAACTGGATGAAGCAAAGCGCTCGGAGGCTTGCAGGGAGTGTGGCAAAGCGAAGCAGCGTCTCGTTCCCTATTCAGGGAACCAGGGTTACATACGTAACCTGAGACGTTCCCTTTCATGGGAACTTCGAGCTGCGTTGAGACGCATTGGGAACCCAATACCCACTACGCCACAATGCCAAAAGCCCCGACTGTGGAGCTAAGTGAGGACCGAAGACCCCGGAGTAGAGCCTAAGTCAAGGCTATACAATCTTAGAAATGTGTGCGAAAAGGACCAGCCCGCCGCATCACACACATCTTGTAAAGATACTCCTGACAGAAGGGCTTTAGAGGCCGCCATACTCCTCGTGGAATGGGCACGGACAGTCAAAGGTGAAGGCTGTCCGGCCGACTCATAAGCAAGTGAGATGGCCTCAACCACCCACTTACTCATTCTCTGCTTAGAAGTGGGACACCCCTTCCTGGGTGACCCGAAAAAGACAGACAGTTGATCTGACCTACGCCACTGGGCAGTTCTGTGGACGTAGGCATCTAGAGCCCCAACTGGGCACAGCAGATTGAGATTTTCCTGATCTGTATTTATAAAAGGTGGAGGACAGAAGGCCTGCAGGACAATGGGCCCCACAATATTAGTAGGGACCTAAGGGACATATCTTGGCTTGGTATGCAGGAACGCTTTCACCATACCAGGCGCAAATTCCAGACATGAAGGAGCCACAGAAAGGGCTTGAAGATCTCCAATTCTTTTGGGAGATGTAATAGCCAGGAGAAATAGTTTTAAGGTGAGGAATTTTTCAGCTATTTCCTCCAAAAACTCAAACAGAGCCATGGCCAGGCCCTCGAGCACTATGGCCAAATCCCATGCAGGTGTCCTAACCCGCTGTGCAGGCCTAAGCCTCAGAGTACCACGAAGAAACCTTGTTACCAAAGGGTCTCTCCCTAAAGAAGCGCCACCCACAGGGACGTGGTAAGCAGAAATGGCCGCCACATAGACCTTAAGAGTGGAGGGAGATAACCCTACTGAGAACTTCTCCTGCAGAAATTCTAAAACTGAACCCACAGAACAGTTAACAGGCTCAAGATGCTGTTCTGCACACCAAGATGAGAACAGCTTCCATTTAGTGGCATAGGTCTCCTCGTAGATGGGGCTCTGGAGTGCAGAATGGTCTCTACTACCTCAGTAGAGAGACCAGACCTCATGAACTGGACCCCCTCAGGGGCCAGGCCCATAGTTTCCACAGCTCTGGATGAGGGTGAAATATCGTGCCTCCTGCTTGCAACAGGAGGTCTCGTCGAATCGGAATCTCCCAAGGGGAGCCGACCACTAGCGACGTCAGGTCCGAAAACCAAACTCGGGTCAGCCAGAATGGGGCTCTTAGCAACAGGCTGACCCCATCCTGACGAACCCTCTCCAGAACCCCTGGGAGCAGAGCGATCGGGGGAAAAGCATACAGGCGCCACCTCGGCCACGCCTGCACCATAGCGTCCAGCCCCAGCGGGGCTGGGTGAGTGAGGGAGAACCATAACGGACAGTGAGTTGTCTCTTGAGTAGCAAATAGGTCTATCTCTGAACGACCAAATTTCTCCCATAGGAGCTCCACCACCTCGGGGTGAATTCTCCACTCCCTGGGCCTTAGCCCCTGCCTCGACAGGATGTCTGCTCCCTGATTCAAGCGCCCTGGGATATAAACTGCCCTCAGAGAGAGCAGTTTCCCCTGAGCCCACAGAAGGATAGACTGAGCTAGTTTGCACAAGTGTCGTGACCTCAGACCCTCCTGATGGTTGATGTAAGAGACCACCGATGTGTTGTCCATACGGACCAACACATGATGGCCCCTCAGGTCCGGCAGGAAGTGTTTGAGAGCTTGAAACACCGCCATCATTTCCAGCCGATTTATGTGCCAGGAAAGTAGATGACCCTGCCACAGACCCTGAGTTGAGCGACCACTCATGATCGCCCCCCAACCTGTGAGGAAAGCATCCGTCGTTAGCATTACGCGACGACAAGGAACTCCCAACACAGGCCCTTGGGAAAGGAACCAAGGTTTATTCCACATAACAAAAGGCACGAAGGCATCGCCGTGTGACCTTGATCATGCGAAAGGGATTTCCCCTCGGAGAAAACCCCTTGGTCCTTAGCCACCACTGCAGTGGCCTCATCATGTACAGCAGGCCAAAAGGTATCACGTTGGACGCAGCTGCCATGAGACCCAACAGTCTCTGAAACTGTTTGACAGTGATGAACTGGCCTAGTTTTATTCCATTGACGGCTGATAGGATTGACACAATGCGAGCTGGTTTTATTTTTATTTTCGGAACAATGAAATAGCGGTTGTAAAACCCTGACTGCTTGCTGGGAGGAGGAACCCTTTCTATAGCTCCTTTTTGCAAAAGTGTCAGAACCTCTTGTTCCAAAACCAAAGACTGCTCGGGATCCATCACCGAGGTGAGGACCCCTTATAGCAAGATGAGCCCGCATCGATGTTGAATCCCATACCACGCCTAGAAAAGTAGTTCTCTGAGCTGGAAGAAGCACACTCTTTTTGGCGTTCAACCTCAACCCCAACCTTTTGATATGCGCGAGAACGACATCTCGATGTCGAACCGCCATGAGCTCGGATTGAGCTAAAATCAACCAATCGTCAATATAATTTAATACGCGAATGCCCTGGAGTCTCAGAGGAGCTAAAGCTGCATCCACGCATTTTGTAAAGGTGCGGGGTGATAGCCCTAGGCCGAATGGAAGAACACGAAATTGATAAGCTTCGAAAGCAAACCTCAGGAACTTCCTGTGATGAGGATGGATGGATATGTGAAAATAAGCGTCTTTGAGATCGATTGTCACAAACCAATCCTCGGATTTGATTTGTTAAACAATCTGACTGAGTGTAAGCATCCTGAACTTGAGCTTTTGGACCGTAAGATTCAATAAGCGAAGATCTAGGATGGGACACAGTCCTCCATCCTTTTTCGGAACAAAGAAATAACGGCTGTAAAACCCTGACTGCTTACTGGGAGGAGGAACCCTTTCTATAGCTTCTTTTTGCAGAAGTGTCAGAACCTCTTGTTCCAAAACCAGAGACTGCTCGGGATCCACCACAGTGGTGAGAACCCCGCTGAACCTGGGCGGGCATGACCTAAACTGGATTTTGTAGCCTCTTTCTATTATTTGCAGCACCCAAGAAGATATATTCTGTAGACATTTCCATTCTGTCAGAAGGTCTACTAAGGGAACCAGTCTCTCGAGACTGGCCTCTGGTGTAATGACAGTCAGCTCGGCGTCCTGAAGCGGCGCACCGGCAGGAAACAACCGATCTGACTGTACCAGGGTTTTCCTCAGAAAACCGCTGGGGGGGCTCTGCGCCCAGACACATATTTTCTCAATGGCCAGGTTGGCAGAACGGCCCCCTGAGGGCACCGAGGAGAAATGGGCACCGTATGATGAGGTGTACACCACTTTCCCCCGGTGATTAAACAGGCATCCAAAAATCAGAAGTTTATTTTTCTGACAAAAGATACAAAAGAATTAAGCTGGTATAGTCTGCATGCAATCATAGGGAAAGAGAGAAAGGGAAAGTCCCGTCTGCTCAGTTCTCTCCAAATATAAATATATATATATATATATAATGAATTGCGGGCACAGAATCTGCACGCTGCCTCAGCAAACGCGAGATCCGAGCCACATATTATTGCAGACAAGAAATCTGCACGCTGCCTCAGCAAACGCGAGATCCGAGCCACATATTATTGCAGACAAGAAATCTACGCGCTGCCTCAGCAAACGCGAGATCCGAGCCACATATTATAGCAGACAAGAAATCTACGCGCTGCCTCAGCAAACGCGAGATCCGCCACTTTAATAACCTCATAAGCAGGTGTATGAAGCGGCGAATCTTCATCAGCGTCAATGCTCACTACATCCAGCTCCTCAGAGCTGGATAAGTGAAACACCGGTGCCTCCTCCCCGGGAGAAGAAACCGCAAAGCGTGCTTCCCCCTGAGATGAGGCACTAGACCCGGCAGGTGAGGGCAGAGAAAGTGCGGGACCCGTCTCAAACCCCTCTGCCAGATCCATCTGCAAACCCCATGATTCGAGCCGCCGCTCTGCCTCGGCAGAAACGGGACCCGAACCACGAGGAACGCGAGCCGAAGCGCCCTCCTCGAAGAACACCCGGCGGGAACGAAGCACTTTCACTGCCATCTTATCGCAGTGAACACAGCCAGCTCCCTAGAGAGCTTATCCGCACCCAAACAAGCAACACAAAGATCGTGTGAATCCCCACTCGTAATGAAATGGGGGAAGGGAGGTTAACACACATCTTAATTGCTGATTCGCCATAATAAGTGAAAAACTTTGTAACAAACAACAGTAAATCACAGACAGAAACACAGAGCGCTTGCTGAAGACAGAGAAGCTGCCATTCTTTGTTTGGAGGGGTGCTTTATAGTTTCCTGGTCTGTGACGTCACCATGACGTTCCGTCACGCCATTGGACAGATTTCACATGTGCTTCACGACACAATCACGCAGAAGCGCTCCCAATGCGTCTCGACGCAGCTCGAAGTTCCCATGAAAGGGAACCTACTTAGGGTTGACTACTTTCTTTTAAAGTCTGACACCACCTGGTGGTGGGAGGCTGAAATACACAACGGGGTTATACACTTAGGATTAGGGACTTTTAGTGTTTAATTAGTGTGACTCTTAGTGCACTGGTGTACATTTGTGACTTGTCGATATGCTGATTTACAGTGCACTGTAGTGTCCCTGAGGAAAAATTCCATTCATTATTGCTATAGGAGAGGATTGTCTAAACTTGTTAAATCATCTAAATCAACAACATTTATGTAAGAACCTAAAGCTACTAAAAGAGATGCTTCCAGAAGTCATAGTCATCTTCTTAATATTGTTAATTCATCATTATCATCATGATACTCACTGAAAACTTTTAAGCAGGATATTATTAAAACTCTTATTAAAAAAATTGTATCTTGATCCTAGAGAATTAATCAATTACAGGCCGATCTCGAATTCCCTTTTCCCTTCCTACTCTAGCTTATGGTACTGAGCAATGTCTGAAACTTGTATTGTGAGCACTTCCTGTGTTATTTACCAATTCATGAAGAATCGCTTGTTTGTTTTCCTCACTTGTAAGTCGCTTTGGATAAAACCATCTGCTAAATGACTAAATGTAAATGATCTACCTTTTTTACTTCCTGCTTACTGCTCCGCGCTTGGCTCTATCACTTATATTTTATCTCCTAATTTTCCTAATACAGAAAATCAGCACAGGGCTCAAACGACAAACCTTGACATCAATGCTAAAATTAGAAACTTCTCACTTTCATGAGAATCATGTCTTGCTGCAGTAGCATCCTCTACCGCAGACACAATGGGCCGGTTGCACCAGCTGGACGTAAAAAAGTCTGGCATAAGCTCTACGCTGGACTTAGTTACGTCCAGCTTTCCGATGGATATTTACACCTGTTGCACCATCAAAAACTACAACTAGGCGCAGCTACGCTTGGCGATGCGCGAACACGCTGGCATGTTCTACCGCACTGTTAGTTGAGACGCCGTTCGCGTTACTATGGTTACAAATCTGAATTTATTGGCTCCAACGAATAGATGAAAAATTACTATTGGGCCAAAAAAAATTAAATTATTCATTGTAAAACAAGAAAAATTATTGAGCAATTCAGTAAGTATATGCATATTTTGGTATGCAAGCAAAACAATTCAGTAACAAATAAAAAAGATTTTTATGTGGCAAAAGATAAGCTGTTTACACAAAGTACAAATTTATGGCGCAAGTTCTAGACAGAGCAGCCTACACACATTTATGGAGCAAGTTATATTTTAATAACGCTTTCAAATTTAGCAGATAATCCCGCCTTTAGTACCGAGGACAGCTCTGAAAAACATGACGATATGATCAGCCTGTACCAGATGCGCCATCATCTCACCGTTTTTATTTGTCTTTAATTTCATCATGGAAACAAGTCAAGACTTCTCGCTTTACACCTACCTTTGACTAGGCGTCAGATTTAGTCTCAGACGAGCGCTACGCCCAGATGGTGCAACAGGTATTGATTCTACGCCGGACTTAAAACGCATTTTACGTTAAGCTTAGTCTTACGACCGGGTGTACGTCCAGCTGGTGCAACCGGCCCAAAGATTGCAAACACTGGTTTCCAACCACCACCTCTACACCTTGAAAACAGATTTTTAAGTATTAAATGGGTTCACCCAAAATTGAAAATGATCCCATCATTTACTCACCCTCAAGCCATACTAGATGTATATGACTATCTTCTTTCAGACAAACACAATCTGAGATATATTTAAAAACATTCTTAGTCCTCCCAGGTTTATAATGGTTGTGAATGGCTGGTGAAATTTTGAAGACAAAAAAATGCATCCATACGACTCCAGGGGGTTAATAAAGGTGAATCGATGCATTTGTGTAAAAGAAAAATCCTTATTTAAAACTTTATAAAGTAAAATGCATATGCAGAATGCGCAAGTCGACTTGCACCAAATGAGTAATCCTTGGACAGTGATGCATGACACAGGATGTTGGAGTATCATACGCTTAGACGCCGTTCGCGGTTCAAACAAATAGCACTGTGCAACAAACTCAAGCTCCTCTTATAAATCCTTCGACATTCCGCTTTAAAATTTCTCGTTTTAGACTTCTAATTCGGTATTTTGTTTTGCTCTCTTCTCTGTTTGTCATTTTGTGGGGTCAGTTGCTCTGCCGCTCGAGTTGACGTTCACAGTATGCACACGGTTGTCCGCCGGAACCTCATTATTTTACTTTATAAAGTTTTAAATAAGGATATTTGTTTTACACAAACGCATCGATTCGCTTCAGAAGGCCTTTATTAACCCCCTGGAGTCGTATTGATTTATTATTTTTTATGGATGGATGCATTTTTTTTGTCTTCAAAATTTCACAAGCCATTCAAAACCATTGTAAACCTTGGAGGACTAAGGATATTTTAAGAAGATAGTCATATACACCTATTGTATGGGACATGTGAATGTCTTTTGGTATTCCACAAGTTTTGACGCGTTTCTTATATTATATTCACCAACCAAAGTCCATAGTTTCCGTTCGAATGATTTATTCTTCACAGTCAGTGAATATCACGTTTCTCACATACAACGTAATCTTCTTATCCAGTGACATCCTCTAAACAACTTATTTGTAGAGGTACCATACTTATGAGCCGATTTACGCTATATCACAAAATGAAAACGAAAACGGTCAAAAAGCTTTGTGTTCTCTCAACGTTAATCTGAACATAACATGTGCGTCAACATCCTATCACGTGAGTTACAACAAAAATGACGTCACTGAATATGCGCAGTAAGAACAAGCATAAACAAATGACAATTAAATTGAAATTAACAAAAATTATTATTGCACCACATTTACATAATAAAAATGTGAAAGTATAAATTATTAAATATGGCTCCTACATTTCCGGCCCCTAATTGACAGGCAGGCAGACTGACAATTACCTTTTCAACAAAAACAATGGAGCCATGCTGAAATAATATTCACTTTATGCATCTTTAAAGACCTTAAATGTCTATTTTCTATTCTCTGAAATGTCCATATTCTCTGCATGGCAGAAAACACTCCTTAATATTTGAGGAGTAGTTAACAGTCCATTTCACAGATAAGGCACAACTTATCAACAGGCCTTTCCAAGGTATTGGTCTTAGTCTTAACCAACACACGTCTTACCAGTCCTTTTCTATCTGGAAACACTTCCACGATTCTTCCAATGACCCATGAATTTCTTGGGGACGAGTCGTCTATTATCAGAACAACGTCTCCAACCGAGAGGTTTTTCTTTACTTGAGTCCATTTTTGACGCTCCTGGAGCAAAGGTAAATATTCACGCACCCATCGCTTCCAGAATAGGTCAGCAAGATATTGAATTTGCTTCCACTTGCGACGTGCATATATGTCTTCTTCTTTGAAAAGTCCAGGAGGTAAGGCTGGTTGCTTTTTCATTAATAACAGGTGATTAGGTGTCAAGGGTTCCAGATCTGTGGGGTCATCGGTTGTAATGGTAAGTGGTCTGTCGTTTATTATTCCTTCCACTTCGCACAGGAACGTATGCAAGCTTTCATCAGTAAGTGTTTGTTCTTTCAGAACAGATCTCAGGTGTCATGATTTGGTCTTGTTTTCTCTGTTTATCGGTCCTGTCTTTGTCACATGTTCCTTGTTTTCATTTAGTTCTGTCATTTGTCACATGTTCTTTGCTTTCATCCTGTCATTTTGCCATGTGGTTCTGTTTTGATTTCCTTGTTATTAGTTCATCGTCTCCACCTGTGCCCCGTAATTAGTCATGTCTATCACCTGTTTAATCCCAATTATCCTCATGTGCTATCTGTATATCTGCCCTCTGTTTCAGTCCAGTCCTTGTCCGTTGTTAAAGTTACGTGTTGGTGTTAATTCCTGTGTTCCTGTCCTGTTTCAATTTATATTAAATTGTTGTATGTTAACCGTCCTTCGTCCGCGTCTTGCTCCTGCACAGCACGTTACATCAGGATTTTTCTAACGGACCTTATCTGTCTTTCCCACACTCCTCCGAAGTGAGATCCAGAGGGTGGGTTGAACATCCACTGTATTCCCTTTTGCATTAGAGTACTTTCAATTTTTGATTGGTTCCACTGTTGAATGGCCTTGCGCAGTTCAACCTCAGCACCTATGAAATTAGTACCATTGTCACTTCTCATGATTGTCACCTGACCCCTCCTGGACACAAAGCGTCGGATGGCATTTAAACAAGAGTCTGTGTCAAGTGTATGTGCAACTTCAATATGCACAGCTCTTGTTGTCAGGCAGGTAAACAATACCCCATATCTTTTAACATTACTTCTACCTTGTCTAACCTCAAATGGTCCAAAGTAATCCACCCCAACATTGGTGAAAGGTGGTTGATCGGGTGTTATTCTGTCGAGTGGCAACTCTGCCATTTTCTGCTCTGCAGCCTTTGCTCTGATCTTTCTACATGTCACACATCTGGAGAGAAATTTCCTAATGATGGAATTTGCAGAAGGAAGCCAGAATTTTTGTCTCAATTTTGAAAGCATGTAGTTCCTTCCACAATGTCCAATTTTCTCATGAATGTCTTTTAATATTAAAGTTGTGACGTGTGAGTCTTTAGGTATGATGATGGGATGCTTTACATGCTCAGGCATTGCAGATCTACCAAGACGACCTCCAATTCTCAACAATCCATCTTCAAGTGTTGGATCCATTTTAGAAAGGCAACTGTTCCTTTTAACTGAGGGATTACCTTTTTCCAACATGGACATTTCTTCTTTGAATCTTTGATTTTGAGTGAACTTGATGATCTCATTTTCAGCTCTTGTTAAGTCTTGCATTGTTAGAACTTTGTAGTTTTCTGCTGTGGAATTTGTTTCACCCTTCTGAACTTTTCCGTTTTTGTCTGTTATTTTACTGCTGCGCTGCATAACCATGTCTTTAAAACGAAGGATCCATGCCACGGCTCTCTTTAACTTGTACCAATTGGAGTAGTAATTGGTCAATTTGTTCACAGGGTCTGTGCCATCCACTGTACACACAAGATTTACTGAGGCTGAGTGTTTAAACTCTGTGTCATCCACTTTTGTTGATAGGTCATGATTTGTCTCAGGCCACTTGCTTTCTGGTTCTTTAAGAAAGGAAGGACCATGGATCCAGCTCACATT
The DNA here is from genome assembly GCA_037194245.1 of Opsariichthys bidens. Taxonomy (NCBI): domain Eukaryota; kingdom Metazoa; phylum Chordata; class Actinopteri; order Cypriniformes; family Xenocyprididae; genus Opsariichthys; species Opsariichthys bidens. The sequence goes on from CM074287.1 coordinate 25,817,148, forward strand.
TTTCATGAACCTTTCACAAGGAAGTCCCCTGGATGCACAATCAGCCGGATTCATAGAAGTATTGACGTACCTCCACTGTTGTGGTTTAGTTGACTCTCGTATAATTGCAATTCTGTTAGCGACAAACGTTTTAAAACGAAGACCTTCATTGGCAATATATCTCAAAACAGTGGTGCTGTCGGTCCAAAATATAGAATCTTGCAATTCTAGCTCCAACTCGTCTTTCAGCATCTTGTCTGTTTTAACAGCAACAACTGCAGCAGTCAACTCCATACGTGGAATGGTGGTCTGCTTCAATGAAGCCACGCGAGACTTTCCCATCATGAAAGCACAATGTGTAAGTCCACCAGTGTTTAACAATCAGAGGTATGAGACAACTCCATATCCCACCTCGCTAGCGTCAGAGAAGTGATGTAGTTGTGCAGAAATTGAAACGCCAAAGTTGTAACCAGGCAGTCCATCTTTCTGCACTCTGTTCTGAAACGTCATCATCCCATGCAAGTTTTTCTCTGCACAACTGCTGCATTAGAATTTTTGATGGCAATATTACAGGTGCTAGAAAGCCCAAAGGGTCATAGATGAAGCTTGTGACTGACAGGATTCCTCTTCTGGTTATAGGTTTTTCTTTCAAATTGACCTTGAATTTGAACATATCTGAATTGACACACCATAACACTCCTAATGCTCTTTCTACAGGAAGTGCATCTTTGCTCAAATCCAAGTCTCTTACATCTGCAACTCTTTCACATTCCGGAACAGAGGCCAACAATGCACGACTGTTGCTTGCCCATTTTGTAAGATGGAATCCTCCACTCGCACAAAGTTTTGCAAGATCATTGTGCAAGGCAACTGCTTGAGCAGAGCTTGAAACAGACTTTAGACAGTCGTCTACATAAAAGTTCTTGAAAATCGTGTTGACTGCTTCAACAGACGACTTGCTACGATTATCTTCTGCTGTTTTCCTAAGTGCAAAATTAGCTACACTTGGAGATGACTTGGCTCCAAAGAGATGAACGACCATCTTGTACTCATCCAAGTTCTGATTTACATCTCCATTTGGCCACCATAGGAAGCGGAGCATGTCACTGTCCTTTTCAGGAACTCTCACCTGGTAGTACATAGCTTCAATATCTGCCATCATGGCGACTGACTCCTGCCTGAAGCGAGTAAGTACTCCTATGAGTGAATTTGTCATGTCTGGACCCTGCAGGAGCTCACTATTCAAAGACACTCCTTGGAAACTGGCAGCACAGTCAAACACCACTCTCAGTTTCTTCTTCTGAGGGTGGTATACCCCGTGATGAGGTATATACCAAACTTGACCATCTGGACGACTTAAATGTGATGTAGGCACCTTGACTGCGTAACCTTTGCTCAGCATGTCTGTCATGAAGTTTGTGTACTCTTCATGAAAGGAGCGATTTTTCTGTAATTTCTTTTTGAGATGTAGTGCTCGCGGGACAGCAGCACTTCGATTGTTAGGCATTTGGACAACTGTTTTCTTGATAGGAAGGTCAATGCAATAGTGACCTTCAGAAAACTGCACTGATTTAGACACAGCCTCCAAAAACTGATGATCCATCTGTGACAACTCAGCTTTGTCATCACAATTTCTTTCAGGGAAATCATGGTTGTACTGTTGTATCAGCATTTGTTCCACACTCTCAATGGAGATTCTGTTGACTGTCACATTGGCTTGTGCATCTCCATGCATGCCTTCCTCGAAAGGTTCCCTAAGAGGTCCGTTCAATATCCAACCAAGGGCAGTCTTCACTGCGTATGGCCCATTGTGCTGACTGTTAATTACTTTCCAAGGCTCCAGAAGCTTGAATTCCTTGTTTCCTATGAGGATTTCCACTCCAGCATCAATGTGAGGTAGCTTCACTTCACTGAGGTATGGCCATTTGTCAATGTCATGTTGTTCTGGAATGTTTTCCATTGCCACTGGTATGCTCATTTGTGTAAACACTTTGGAAAGTTCAATGAAATTGTTCTCTTCCAACCCACTCACCTCCAAGTCGGTGAGTACATAACTTTCCACTCGTCTCTTTGAGTTCATGGTCCTTAACATGATATCAATCTTTCTACCCTGGACATTCAACTGTCTTGCAAGTGCCTCAGTACAAAAGGTGGCAGAGCTGCCTGGGTCCATAAAGGCATACACTTCCACACACTTATCACTCTTTTTGGACTTTATCTTGACAGGTACTATGGCAAGAACACAGTTGTCTCCGGCCCCGGTGCAAGCACTTGTCTCATGACTAACTATGGCAGGTAACGTGGTAACTACAGTCTTTTCAACTTTTATTTCCTTCTCTGGAATCTTATCTTGTGTGGTTAAGTGTAACATGCTAGGATGTTTCTTTGAGCACAGCTGACATGTGCTTCTTCTGTTACAGTCTTTGCTTAAGTGTCCTTTCACCAAGCATCCAAAGCAAAATCCACTCTTTCTTAGAAAGTCCAATTTGTCTTTATACGGCTTAGCACTGAACTGGTAACACTGCTCTAACGTATGGCCTTTCTCACAGAATGCACAAGGTTTTGTGAAAGCACTGGTGACTGACTTACTGTTGTCTTTCATCATAGTAAAGTCTTTTTGAGTTTCATCAACTTGTTTAATGTCAGTCACAAAACTGCTGCTTCTTTTTCCTTCTTTTTTCAGCTTAGTTGCTTGAAGAGACTTGGTGATGTGTTTTTTATCACCTGCCAAAGAATCCAGATCTCCGAAAAGTGGGTTTGATATTACCTTTGCTTGGCGATCAACAAACTCCACCAACTGAATGAACTTGGCTCTCCTTCTGTTATGCTCCTCATACTCGTAAGCATGAGCTCTCCATCTTTCGTGCAACTTGTAGGGCAGCTTTGAGATAATAATCCTCATGTTGGTAGGATTATCCAACTCATCCATGTATTCAATGTCTTCCATTACGTTGCGACAAGTGACCAGGAACAATGAAAATGCACTTAAAGACTTTCCATCCTCTGACTTTATTTCAGGCCATTTAAATGCCTTTTGCATTAAGGCTGTTGCAATTTTCAGCTCATTTCCAAACTTCTCGTGCAAGAGTCTCATTGCTTCTGCATAACCACGATCATCTGGCATATGTTGACAACTTTTTACAAGGTCTCTGGGCTCACCTCTAGTATACTGCTCCAGAAAGTACAACTTGTCAGCAGTACTGTCAGCTCTGGAGTCAACAGCATGTTTGAACGCTTTCATAAAAGACCTGAACTCAAGTGGATCTCCATGAAACAAAGGAACATCACGTTGAGGTAAGACAAGACATCCGTTGATTCTTCACGAGCATTGCTGTGATATCTGTCTGACGTTGCATCACTCTTTGAAGTTCCGATGCATCGGTATTACAGCCTGATGCTTCATTGACTGGTGCTGACCATTCTTTTGCTTGGTTTGTTTTCTTAGGTTTGACGCTTACAGGTATACTTGAGTGAATCACTTCTGGATGTGATGACTTTTTGCCATAGTTTGATGATACACTGTATTCATCATATTCATAATGCTCATGTTTTGTAACATCAGCTGCTTGGACAGCAACATTTAGACTTGCATGCTGTTGTTCTTCACAATCTTGATACACTTTAATTTTGGCATTAGACATTACGAGAGCTGTTTCTATTTTCAACTTTTCCATTTCAGCCTTTAACCTTGCTTGTTTCATTTCCAATACCTGCCTTTCCTTCAAGGCGGCTGCTTTAGCCAACAAAGCTGCTCTGTTAGCTTCTTCCTTAAGACGAGCTGAAGATGCTGTGGATATTGAGGACCTTTTGGAAACAGACGTTGCTTCACTTCCTGACTTATTAGAAGTGATTGTCCTGGAAGACACCATTGATACACTGTCCATTGGTGAGACTTCATTGTCACAAATTTGAGACATCTTAATAAACTTCTTGGTTTCCTCAATCCACAATTCCACTTTTTCCATGAATTTTTTGCAGCATGTCAATTTAGGCTGAAACCAGAAATCCTGATCGGCATCGTGCTCTTCATCTTTTAAATACAGCAACACTGATGTATTACTTTCAACAAATTCTTCAAACAGCCGTTTGTAGACTTTAAACTGCTTCTTTTCAACATCATACAAGTTGCAAGCATTCTCCATAAGCAGTTCCATCTCGTTTGATTTTGCCGTTAATTGTCTCAACTTGCCTCTTCTATCGTTTATCTTATTGTGGAGCTTCTCTTCCAAACCCTTGTCGGTTGGCGCCCTCTTGCGTTCAGAACGGGGAAGAGCATCGTCGTCGTCGTCGTCTTTGTTGTCCGCCATTTGTGAAATTCAAGCTTGCAAATTCACTTACGATCAAAGTCGCTCATTAACACTTTTCGCAAGGATTAAATAATCGACCTTCCTTCATTCAGGTTTCCATTGGACACAATACTGCAATACATTGTTTGTCCACAACAAGCGAGCCCTTCTGACTTCGCATGCACGGTCTTCTTCTAACGTGCAGTAATGTGCGCACTTGCAATAATTCCTTATTTGAACAGCGGAAGAAAGCTTTTTGACTTACATGTATGGGACATGTGAATGTCTTTTGGTATTCCACAAGTTTTGACGCGTTTCTTATATTATATTCACCAACCAAAGTCCATAGTTTCCGTTCGAATGATTTATTCTTCACAGTCAGTGAATATCACGTTTCTAACATACAACGTAATCTTCTTATCCAGTGACATCCTCTAAACAACTTATTTGTAGAGGTACCATACTTATGAGCCGATTTACGCTATATCACACAATGAAAACGAAAACGGTCAAAAAGCTTTGTGTTCTCTCAACGTTAATCTGAACATAACATGTGCGTCAACATCCTATCACGTGAGTTACAACAAAAATGACGTCACTGAATATGCGCAGTAAGAACAAGCATAAACAAATGACAATTAAATTGAAATTAACAAAAATTATTATTGCACCACATTTACATAATAAAAATGTGAAAGTATAAATTATTAAATATGGCTCCTACACCTATGATGGCTTGAAGGTGATTAAATCATGGGATAACTTACATTTTTGGGTGAGGAATCCCCAAACATGGTGAATGTGATCGAACACAGATCAACTCAGCTCAGAGCGCAGCCGAGCCCAGGACTCTGATAGTGTCAGGAACAGAGAGAGGACCCAAATACAAAATGAACTGTAACAGGGTTTATTAACAACAGACAGGGCACAAGAGAATAGGTCAGGGCTGAAACAGTCCAAACGGAAGGACCAAAGGGAAACGGTGACAGGACAGCTGAGAGTGAATGCTGGAACCAACTCTGGAGGAAAACAGGTTAAAGAACTGTGGAGGATGTGACCGGGTCAGGCAGATGGTCATGGTGAAGCAGGGCAAGGCACAATGAAGCAGAGATCTGATACTTGCTGCACACAGACTCAGAACCAGTACCAGTCTAGCTGCCAGGCAGAAGGACCCAGCAGACGGGGAATCTCAGGGAGCAGACCGGAACCAACATAAGACAACACACAAGACACAAGATAGACAAGCAAAAATAAACTGACAACTAAGACTATAGGAAATTAAATGACTATAAATTAAATGACAGGAGCTAGCAAAATAAAACAAAAAAAGGGGGGGGGAGTCTAAAAATAAGTAACTGGAACTAGCAAACAAAAAGAAACAAGGGTGTAATCTTAAGAGAAACTAAAGAGAAAAGAAATTAAACGTTAGTTAACGAAACGAGATAAAAACTAAAGCTTTGGAGAACTAGAACTCTTATAAAGACAGGAACTAGACTAAAAAATTTAAAAAAATCAGGAACAAAATTAAAATGAAATAAATAAAGCTAGAACTGACAGAAAACTAAATCTAGCACTGATTGACAAGGTCTGCAAGAGAGGCAAGCACAATAAACACAACAAACCAGCAAAGACACGAGGGAAAGGAGCTCAATTTAAAGGATACACAAGTATCTAACAAGGACCAGACAAGGACACAAGATTTTTTTTTTTCCCCAAACCAGATCAGCGGAAATCCTGTCCTGGAGCCGATTCTAAATATTTCATTGGTCATGTCAATCACCGTAACGATTGCCTACGCCCAATCAATCAACACAGACATAGAGACATGAAACAAAGACAACACAGACAAGGCTGCCAAGGCAGAACCCTGACAGATAGTGGGTGACTTAATCAAAAACACTGGCAGCAAACTGGGAACTCCAGAAAACTCAGATGAAACATAAGACTGCAAATTGACTTATTCATGTGGGGAAGAATGATATTTGGAAGTGTAGTGGAGTGTAATCAGAAATCTTTAAGAAGGATTTCAATTTACTTTTTGAAACACTTAGAAGACTGAAGGTTCAGCTGTTCATCAGTGGACCACTGTCAGAAAGAGGAACCAACAGGTTGTCATGGTTGCTTGGGCTGCAAAAAACCTGCACCTTAAAAGTAGTGAACTTAATTGACAACTTCAATCTTTTCTGTAGTCAGAGACAACTGTTTAAACAGGATGTTCTTCACCCAAACAAACTTGGTGCAAAATTTACTTCTCCCTCCATCAAACTTCAGTAGTGTGTGCCAACCCACTCCACTTGAATGGTTCACACACACATGGACAGAGTACAAATGACCACGGGACTTCGGCATCTGAATGGACATGTGGTTGACACATCCCACGAGGACAATGGCAACACCACAACAACCACTGCTCACGGACACAATCCGGCTGAGCCCTGCCACCACAGCCAGACTGTGATGGATTAGAACTGCTCCAAGATTCAGCAAGGATGACTTCCTGGAAAACTGCCAGGGAAGCCAAGACAACATATCACAAGCTCTGGTAACATCAGAGCAACAGCCCCTCTCACCAGACATGTTATTCCTCTCTCCAGCATCCCCGCTTCTGATTGACTGTGGGGGATTGGGGATACTGTGAGATTGCTCTGGGGGAAAACAATAATACTGTTAAGTTAGCACTTTTAAACATCCGCTCACTTAAAAATAAATCACTTCTAGTCAACGACTCAATAACCATAAACAACCTGGATTTTATGTTTCTAAATGAAACGTGGCTTGAAGACAGCGGTAATGCAACAGTCCTCAATGAAACAACCCCTCCTAACTTTACTTTTACGACTGTCTGCAGAGCAGTTAGGAGAGGTGGAGGTGGAGCTGCTCTCTTTACATTTACATTTAGTCTTTTAGCAGACGCTTTTATCCAAAGCGACTTACAAGTGAGGAAAACAAACAAGCGATTCTTCATGAATTGGCAAATAGCACAGGAAGTGCTCACAATACAAGTTTCACACATTGCTCAGTACCATAAGCTAGAGTAGGAAGGGAAAAGGGAAGGAAAGGGTTTTTTTTTTTTTATGAGGGGATCAAGTGTTCACGGAAGAGGTGAGTTTTCAGCTGTCTCTTGAATATTGCCAGGGATTCTGCGTTCCTGATGAAAGTAGGGAGATCATTCCACCAGCAGGGAGCAGTGAAGAAGAATGTTCTGGAGAGTGATTTTGTGCCTCTCTGTGACGGTACCACAAGCCTACGCTCCTTTAGTGATCGCAGGCTTCTGGTGGGGACGTAGTGTTGTATCAGTGTGTGGAGGTAGGAGGAGCAGAGCCTGTGGTGGATCTGTAAGCATCAGCGCTTTGAACTTGATGCGAGCAGCGAGGGGTAGCCAGTGCAGAGAGATGAAGAGGGGCGTGACGTGGGCTCTCTTAGGCTCGTTGAAGACAAGACGATGTCTTTAAAGATGTCTATCAGTGTAAGCAAGTATCACTTGGCGATTACTTGATTTTCGAATATCTGGGTACTGTGTTAAAAGGTGCTCCACACATTCTACTTATTATTATTTACAGGCCTCCGAAATACTCTCCAGCCTTTGTTGAGGACTTTACAGAACTGTTATCTACAATTTCCACAGAGTTTGACTGTTTTGCTATTGCTGGCTTTTAATATTCACATTGATAATGCAGAAATCATTATGGGAAAAGAAATCACAACTGTTTTAAATCATTTTGATCTGACTCATGGACATGGACCCACACACAATCGTGATCACACTCTAGATTCACTTATCAGTGAGGGTCTAAACATTTATCTAAAATGAAAATGCTGAAAATTTGAAGTATGCATTTAAAATGAACTGTGGTCATTAAAAACATGATCTATGTATATTCAGTGTATTTTTTATGGAAGTAGATACAAAATAGCTTTGTCTTATCAAAGACAGTTATAATTTGATATCTAATATAATAGTAAAGATGTTACGAACTACAGCTAGGATGGATCAGAGGTATTATATCAAGGTTAGTTCCACTATTAATGTTTGCACTGTGTACCTGTGTGAAGGTTAGTTACGCTGAAGCTCGCTGGATTGGCTGACTGCAGAAGTTCGTGGGAAAGCATCAACCAACTGAACGTAATCCTTTGTGAAAACAGAACAAAAACCTTTGGTATTCATCTTGAAAGAATGAAATGTTCATATGGACTGTATTGCAAATTAAGTACTGTCTGTACTGACATAGCTTGCGTTGCAGAATACATTCAGGAGCACTGGGATGAGGACGAGTTCTTTGGCTACCAGTTTCTGAATGGCCTCAACCCCATGATGATCCAGCGCTGCTCAAAGCTGCCCGAGAATTTCCCCGTCACAGACGACATGGTCAAAGACTCCCTGAGAGGAAGCAGCTTGGAGCAGGAGATGAAGGTACGTTACTTGCTGCTGGCAATGATTTGGAACGACTGGGTCTGGTTTGCTTGGGTTTTGTCAAATTTCCTGTGTTACTTATTGTGATCTACCCCCACACCCAGAAAGGGAACATCTTCCTGTCTGACTACAAGATGTTGGATGAGCTGGTGGGAAATGTAGTCAGTGACAGGCAGCAATATCTCACGGCTCCCCTGGTCCTGCTGTACTGCGACCCTCATGGCATGATGCTGCCCATCGCCATACAGGTGAATATCTTGCACCTGAAGTGCAGCAATCTACCTGGGGGAGGGGATTATTAAATTAAATACAGAAGAATAAATGTCGAAAGATGAGGTAAATAAAAGAAACAAAGGAATGGTGATGTGTAATGTGTAACTGATGAGTAGGCAAAATTGTCTGAATGATTAAACATTAAAGCTATATATATATAAGATTTTTGCAGAAAAATATCCAAAAACCACTAGGCCCGTGTTATATATTATGTTCAGTTGAGTACTTAGAATATCCCAAATGTTTCCAAATATTTGCAAATCGTGAGAAAATTGCTATTTTAACCAAGGATCTGGGATATGTGAGGCAGTTGCCTGTCAATTGCGTCATATCCGCAAAAACCTCGGTTGCCGGTTTTATTTTGTAGAAATCATGGAAACACCAAAGAAGCTTTAATATATGACATGTTTTATTAGACAAGGGAACATCTGTTTTGATACATTTATAGACAGAAAACCAATCATTGTTAAATAGCTAGCTCAACGTGTTTAGTCTTATTTTTACCTTGGAAATCCTTTGTCATTTTCTTGAAAGAGAGAAAAATCATAACCCAGATTCCCTCAGAAACCGTTCGCACCATTTTTCACGGATGTTCAAATTTAATCTGCACAGTTAAGGCAAGAGCCCAGCAAAGAGAATCCCATCTTCCTCCCAACGGATTCAAAGGCCGACTGGAAACTGGCCAAGATCTTCGTCCGAAACGCAGAGTTTGCCGTTCACGAGGTGGACTTTCACCTGCTGAGAACTCACCTGCTGGCAGAGGTGTTCACCGTGGCAACGCTGCGCAACCTTCCCTCTCCACACCCGCTCTACAAGGTATTGAATCTGTCGCGCGAATTGGTTTGACATGTGAATGGTGAGGGCTCTTAGCAAAACAGGGGCATGTTTCAGACATGTCACATCCACGGAGAGAAATAATGTTACTTCGACACTATTTGATGGCAGGGGAGGTTTTCAGCTGTAGTCTGTGGTCGCAGGTGTCTATTTTACCTCAGAGATTTGCTTTGTGAAAAAGCCTCCGCCTCAGTGTTTGCCTTTTGGAGATTGAGTCTGACTCATCTATACCCTGTGGACACAGACTACACAGAACATTAGGTACATGAGGGGTCAATGTCTTACTTAAACCCATTCACCTCTCGGTAATATTTCTTAAAAAATGGAATCATTCAGTCATTTACGTAAAAATAACTTTAAAGAAATGAAATGCAGGGAGTCGCCTACAAAAGAAGGCTTGCAGGTACAGGTACACAAACACACGTGCAAAAGTGCAAGCACTCGCACAAGAAATTCATCATTCATATTTTTGACCTTTAAAGAATATGACGGCAATGAATGCAAATTTCTTTCTTTTCCTTCTGTAGCTCCTCTTTCCCCACATCCGATACACGCTCCAGATCAACATCATGGCCCGGAATCTGCTGATATCCAAGGATGGGGCCATTACCATGGTATGCATTTGGCATGGTTAAAGAGATTCAATCTTCAATTATATTATTTCTCCTCACAATCCTATCTACTTGCAGACATATCTTGTAAGATTGGTAAAAAAAAAAGAAAAAAAAGAAAGTTTTCTGTGATGACTGACTTCTTGAACAATCTACTTTTTTCCTAAATTTATTATCTCATTTTGGGGGGAATTATTATGGGATTTGTGGTGCCAGAACTTTGTTTATAGCTGTAACCTAACTTTGTCCTGTGTCTTCTCTCCATTAATGATATTACTTCAGTATGCAGGAGTAGGTGGAGAGTCCTTGGAAAAGTTGCTGAAGCGTTCTACTGCCTCCCTGACCTACAGCGCCCTCTGTCTTCCTGATAACATCTCTGAGAGAGGCCTGGAGAACGTACCCAACTACTACTACAGAGATGATGGGATGAAACTGTGGAAAATCATCAAGAAGTATGACCACCATTGGAGTTTAGTCTTTCATTTAGTTGATTATGCTTTCTACTCCCTCTATATGTGTGTGTGTTAAATAATTCATCCAGTTTTTAGGGCTGTACTTAAACATCCTGGTGCACTTTTTGATTCAAATACAAAAAAAATACAGTGTCCATTACACAGGTTCATGGGTTTAATAGTTAGTAAGCATGTACTGTGTTGCAAGCCACTTTGAATAAATTCCTGCTTAAGAAATAAAAGCAAAGCAAAGCTGTAAATATGTAAACCTGGAAAAGGTCTGACTGTGATGTTGCTTACAGGTTTGTCAAGGCTTTATTGTCATACTACTATCATGATGATGCATGCGTGCAGAAGGACACAGAGCTGCAGTGTTGGATCGGAGAGATATTCACCAATGGCTTCCTGGAGAGAGATCGCTCAGGTGTGTTATCAGTCTATTATCAGGAATTTTGTTGTTGAAGATGCAGCAAGTGTAATTTCTGGTGGAATAAACATGTGTTTAGATCAATGAGAATGCATTTCCAAAGGGATTGTTGCCATATCAGGACATTTATTTCAACAAATGTTTCCTTTCTGTTTTCGAGATCAGCTCAGTATTTGCACTGCATAGGATAGACATGTTTGCTTTGAGGCACAAACGCTTTCGAAAACCCCACTGTAATTAAAGGGTTAGTTCACCCAAAAATGAAAATTAATTTTCATTCATTCTTCTCCCTCATGTCGTTTCACACCCGTAAGACCTTCATCTTCAGAACACAAATTAACATATTTTTATGAAATCTGATGGTTCAGTGAGGCCTACATTGACAGCAAAATCACTTCCTTTTTCAATGTCCAGAAAGACACTAAAACATATTTAAATCAGGTCATGTGACTACAGAGGTTTAACCTTAATATTATAAAGCGACGAGAATACTTTTTGTGAGCCAAAAAAACTAAATAATGATGTTTCAACAATATCTAGTGATGGACGATTTCAAAACACTGATTCATGAAGCTTTATGAATCTTTTGTTTTGAATCGGTGGTTTGGAGTGCCAAAGTCACATGATTTCATGTGATTTCAAAATTTCGATGGTTCAGTTGATTTTGGCAGTTTGATACTCAAACCGAACCGCTGATTCAAAACAAAAGATTTGTAAAGCTTCATGAATCAGTGTTTCGAAATTGTCCATCACTAGATATTGTTGAATAAAGACGTTATTTTGTTGTTGTTGTTTTTTTCGCACAAAAAGTATTCTTTTCGCTTTATAATATTAAGGTTGAACCACTGCAGTCACGTGACCTGTTTTAAATATGTTTTAGGATCTTTCTGGGCATTGAAAAATGAAATGATCTTGCTGTCAATAGAGACTCACTGGACCATCGGATTTCACCAAAAATATTCTCGTGTGTTCTGAAGATGAACGAAGATCTTACGGGTGTATAACGACATGAGGGAGAGGAATTAATGATTCATTTATCATTTTGGGGTGAACAAACCCTTTAACTGTTTCATGGAAAATAATTAAACCAGGTCAATAGTCAAAAGTAGTTTATGGCTCCACTCTCCATTTCATCTCATGTGTGTATGTGGATTGAGTGTGTGTGTGTGTGTGTGTGTCTCCCACACCACACATCCACTCATATCATGACTGAATGAACCAGGAGAAGAACGGGGGGGTAAGGCAACACTTTTGTGTGTGTGTGTGTGTGTGTGTAACATCCTAAACTGAGTTCCTCACAGAAACAGCCCTTCATTCTTCTTCCCAGGAATACCCAGGAATAATTCCAGGAATAATTCTTTTGACACTATGAAAACGCTTATCGAGTTTGTCACCATGGTGATCTTCACTGTATCAGCCCAACATGCCGCTGTAAACAATGGACAGGTCAGTTAATACAAGGCAATTCACTTCCAATCACACAGCCATTAAAACTGCGATCTGTGATCCTAATCCCACACACTTTTTCTAAAATCCAGCAAATTGCTCCTTATATTGCTCTAGCTGTCCGTTCAGTGTCCAAACTCAAAGAATCCTATGTTGTCCTGGCTCTGTGAATGGGAAACAAACATAGCCATAAACAACCCCAGCCAATCAAGCTTCAGGAGCATGAAGGGGAGGAGTTTCATTTGATTGGCTGTTGAGCTCATCAACAACCTTTCACGAAACCGAATTACGGACTCTGCTTTGAACCATAGTCTGTTTTTAACATTACCTCTAGATGCTTTAACCTGTAGAGCAATTAGCCCACAACGACAAGAAAAACCTGTTTCCATGGCCTAAGTGATGTTAATTATGCGCTCTTATTATTCTTTGTGAATATTTGGCTTAAATGTCACAGTTTTCTCTAATTCTTTCTCCCCAGTTCGACTTTGGCGGCTGGATGCCTAACTACCCCACTGCCCTCAGAAAGCCCCCTCCCAAGGAGAAAGGCCAGACCACTGAGGACACGATCCTGGAGACCCTGCCTGATGTGGGCACGACGGTGAATGGGATGGCTGTCCTGAGACTGCTGAGCAAGGATTCTGCAGACCACGTGAGTTTGTACATCATCAGGGCACATGTTAAAAGACTGCAACTGACCCTTCGCAAAGACCCGCCCCCTTTAGTTACAGCTGCTATGCCCGACAACCCATGCGCTCTCACGACACACATCATGTTCTCACGCGGTGAATAATACATCGAGGAGCAAAGAGGACACTGACAACGTATGAAGCCGTTTCATATTTAAAATATTGTAATGTTTTAAAGACGTTTAATCAATCAATAGCGTCTAGTGTGTGTTTAATGTGTGGTGACAGATCGCTGTCGCTCCTCGATCATCTCTTCATACTAGTTCATTTATAGCATCAAATAAACATGAATGAACATCAGAAGGAATGTTGTTTCAAGACGTGATTCAAGTTCACCGACGTTCATCTACTCACTCCCCTGACCGCTTTGATGGACAAAATGGCGGATTCGGGGTTATGATTGGTCAGATCGCCTGTCAATCAAACTGTTTGCGAAGGGTCAATTAAATTTTGCTGTGAAAAAGAGAAATATCTGAGTGCTGTTCTTGTGCACGTCATCATGTTACTCTGTATGACAATGACTTACTTGTACTGCTTTCATTCCTTTGGTTTGCATTTCCTGACTGTTCATTAGAAAGGACATTTAGCAAACTGTAATCATAGTTTTGCTGTGAATATTAGTGTGCTGTCATACGTAGTGTGTGAAACATTGTTATAATTATAAACATGTTTATTATCAACATGTTATTCATGATTGCATTCTTGATACCCTGTCCGTAGTACCCTCTGGGATATTTCCCAGAAAATCTGTTTGATGAAGACGTCCCCTGCAAGGCCATTGAAGATTTTCAAAAGGATCTGAAGGAGTTGTCAGATCTCATCGAGAAGCGGAACGAGAAGTTGGAGCTTCCCTACACCTATCTGAACCCCAAAAATGTGGACAACAGTGTAGCCATTTGAAAGGATACAGTCCTTAATACATTTGTCTTTTTGTTGATAGCTCTGTCAATAAAGTCCAAATCAAAAATAACTCAGAGTGAGTCATGGATATTGCCTTTCAGGGAAAATAAGATAAATAAAATGAAAGGCACTGCTTAATATGTGTGATGAATTTTTTTTTTAACTTGTGGGTTTTGAGATATAAGTTCTTACAACTGCCATCTAATGACATACATCAGTACAATCCTGCAATATTAAACATTGCATATAAAAAGTATAATGCTTCTAAAACTCAAACACAACTTTTCACATTGTTACTATAAACTCTCACATATTACACACTAGTGTGATCAAACTAAAACTTTGTTTCTTGTGCCTTTGTCACAGTGCAAAATACAGTGTGATACAATTATTTTTTGTTTGATTATTACAAGAACAATGGCGTCGAGAGTTTAGATACCAACAAACAAGAGCGGGTCGACTCCAGACAGGGTAAAATTCCAGGTGCACCTATTGCACATGAATTTTCTAGACATTTACATGACTTTTTATTTAAACATAGAATTCGGTTACGACTGTAACCTTAGTTCTCTGGAAAGGGAATGAGACGCTGCATCGAGAGTTTGACACAATGGGAACGGTTCGCGTGAGCGCGTGTTGAAGCACGTGTAAAATCAGTCCAATGGTGTGACGGGACGTCAGAGGCAGTGACGTCACGACCAGGAAATAAAAGACACGCTCAAACAGAACCACAGTTTTGAAAAGTCTGAAGTAGTAGCTGACAGGCATGCCGGAAGTATGGCAGAACGACGCAGCGTCTCGTTCCCTCTTCAGGGAACTAAGGTTACAGTCGTAACCGAGACGTTCCCCTTCAAGGGAAGCTCGCGCTGCGTCGAGAGTTTGACGCAATGAAGCAATAATGTTGTCAAGTTTTTATTCAGAACACTCAAATTTGTTTACTACAAATGGCACCAATTAAAACTGTTGCAAGAATATCACAGATGTCATGAGTTGATGTCAAATACATGGAGTTCCTTTGTTACAGCCTACCTAGTCTCGAGTAGCCAGACCTTCAGACTGATGGCAGAAGGTCTGGACTCTATCGCAGCTTTCACTGGTCAAGGACCGCTCAAGAGAATCTTTAACTGACATGTAATGCAACCAATCGCAGGTCATTTTGTTCCCTGTCATGTTTAGGGGCGTGAAAATGTAAAGTTGATGTCCCTACAATAATACAGCGGTGGGTATCTAACAAATTATTAAGTCAGGAATGTTGTGCAAGTGTACTGCAACAATGGAGTCGCAGACTTCACATATTTTTTGAAAATCCAGCATTTACTTGATCCTAGTAAGCACTCATCGTCACAGTTGTAAATGCGACGTGTTCTTCATGGTAAACTCCTCCCCCTGTCCATTCCACAACGGCCATGGTCACACCTAGGAGTTGATTTCGCTACAGACTTACTTCCTTCTGATATTTATACCTGTATCCTGGTCATTGTGAATCACTTCTCAAAGTCCTGCCGGCTTATACCCCTCAAAGGATTACCTACAGCAATGACGACAGCAGAAAGGGAGCAGGGAGCAGTGAATGAGAACTTTCTCCTTCATTGCTCCCTGCTGGTGGAATGATCTCCCTACCTTCATCAGAAACGCAGAATCTCTGGCAATATTCAAGGGACACCTGAAAACGCATCTCTTTCGTGAGTGCTCAACCTCTTCTTAAAAAATTCACAGACACCTCTTCTTAAGGTCTACCTGGCGGCTATTTCTGCCTGTCATGTGGGCTTTGAGGGCTCAATGGTCAGGCAGCATCCTCGAATCTGCAGATTTATGAAGGGGTCGTTCTTTGCCAGTCATCAGGAGAACTGTTCCTGAGTGGGACCTCTCCTTGGTGCTGGAGGCTCTGTCCCAATTTCCTTTTTATAACTAGGACCAGTGTTTTCCGCAGGAGCGACCAGCTCTTTGTTTCATGGGCACACCCCCACCAAGGGCGTCCCATATCTAAGCAACGCCTCTCACATTGGCTTGTGGAGGCGATTGCTCTGGCATACGAGTCGAAGGGTCTGTAGCCCCCTGAGAACATCAGAGCTCATTCCACGAGGGGCTTAGCTGCTTCTTGGGCCCTGTTCAGGGGAGTTTCATTGCAGGACATCTGCTCTTCTGCTAGCTGGGCTTCTCCCCATACGTTTGTGCGTTACTACCGTCTGGATGTAACCAAATCCTCAGTAGCACACTCTGTCTTAGGGGTGAGGTCTCCATAGCCCCCGGTTACCTTCCCTTCTTCTTCCTTTTCAGTGTCACTGCTGTAAAGGTTCGGGGGGAGGGCAGGCCAACAGACTGCACAGGTTCGTGTCACCAAGCATGCATTTTCATTCCTGCCCGGATGATTTTCACATGGGTTGCTGGGTGCATTTATGTGGGTGCTTCACACATTTTCATGCCCTGTATGCGCACAACAGGTATGTGTGTTTATCAGGGTTGCTTGGTGGTTTATTATGGGATGAGTCAGGCACCGCCCCTAGGGGTGACCGTCCGTTCTCTGGCTTGCAGAACCTCACTGTGGGTGTATTGGGCAATCGGGGAGCTATCCATGTCTCTCCCATAGGTGGATCTCGAACACGAGATGATGAAAGAGAACAATAGGTTACTGTCGTAACCCTGGTTCTCTGAAACATCGAGTGGAGAGATCCACCAGCTTTGCCCCGCTTGCCACACGAGAAGTGAATATACTTGCTGAGGAATAACAGCACGCACAGCCTTAAATGCACCCAGGTAAGGGGGTGGGCCTTACCTGGCATTGGCTGCGTGCTGCTGTCTGTCTAGCCGGACAATTGGATGCTTCTGCAGAGGTCAGGTACGGATGCCCTTCTCATAAGTGGAACTCTCCACTCGATGTTTCAGAGAACCGGGGTTACGACAGTAACCTATTGTTAGGTTGAGCTTTCGATATGTTCGCTGATCAATGCAAAAGCTTAACCCTTTGACGCGTACTATCACACCGATGTGATCAGAACGTTCAGTGCATCACCTGATTAACTGCCAAATTCAAAAGTGTTTGTGCGTGTTCTCTGGCGCTGAGCCGGTGACAGACGCGCTCAGCGCTGTAATATATCACAAATATGCAGTGTTTTCAACCACATAATGTTTATTTTAGGTTTCAGACATTTAAATGCACATAGGTACTAACAAATCAATACATTGTAAAATACACACTGATGTCTATGTGTCATGATCGTGTCTGTTGACTCTGTTCCCCTGTCCTGTCATCGTCACATGTGCTCTTTGTTTTGAGTTCTGTTTTGTCATGTGATCTTTGTTTTGCCCTGCCATGTGCTCGTCTTGTTATTAGTTCATCGTTATCACCTGTGTTTGTTAATCAGTCATGCCTTTCACCTGCGTTTTGCTCGTTACCCTCTTGTTCTCTAGTGTATAAATTCCCTCTGTGTCAGTCCTGTCTTTGTTCGTTGTTAAAGTTATGTCCGAGGTATTGTACTCTGTATTCCCTGTCTTCGTGTATATATTAAAACGTGAAAACTCAAATCCTGCCTTCGTGTCCTGATCCTGAACCCGGGCGTTACAGAACAACGAACCCAAAGAAAACCTAACAGCTAGCCCACGATGTGGTCAACGCGGGCCGAGAACCATCTGTGGGGCATCCGGCAGCGGGGACGCCCGTTGGAGAGGTATGTGGGGGAGTTTGTTGAGCTTTCTCATCTGGTGGGCTGGTCGGATGCTTCCCTTAACGCCGTGTTTTGGTTGGGACTGGACGAAAATATGATTCGCCCGAACGAACCGATGTGCAATTACACACTAGCTGAATTAATTAATTTAATTCTAGAGCTTAACGGTTCTGAGTTCGAGGTTGAAGAGTGTGATCTCCGTCCAGTTTCAACCAAAACACCCGCTCCGCCAACCCACCTCACGCCGACTACCCCCACATATCTCTTCAGCGGTGTGTTTCCTGTGCTCGCCGCCCGCGAGCCGTCTCCTGTGCTCGCCGCCCGCGAGCCGTCTCCTGTGCTCGCCGCCCGCGAGCCGTCTCCTGTGCTCGCCGCCCGCGAGCCGTCTCCTGTGCTCGCCGCCCGCGAGCCGTCTCCTGTGCTCGCCGCCCGCGAGCCGTCTCCTGTGCTCGCCGCCCGCGAGCCGTCTCCTGTGCTCGCCGCCCGCGAGCCGTCTCCTGTGCTCGCCGCCCGCGAGCCGTCTCCAGTGCTCGCCGCCCGCGAGTCGTCTCCAGTGCTCGCCGTCCGCGAGTCGTCTCCAGTGCTCGCCGTCCGCGAGCCGTCTCCAGTGCTCGCCGTCTCCAGTGCTCGCCGTCTCCAGTGCTCGCCGTCCGCGAGCCGTCTCCAGTGCTCGCCGTCCGCGAGCCGTCTCCAGTGCTCGCCGTCCGCGAGCCGTCTCCAGTGCTCGCCGTCCGCGAGCCGTCTCCAGTGCTCGCCGTCCGCGAGCCGTCTCCAGTGCTCGCCGTCCGCGAGCCGTCTCCAGTGCTCGCCGTCCGCGAGTCGTCTCCAGTGCTCGCCGTCCGCGAGTCGTCTCCAGTGCTCGCCGTCCACGAGCCGTCTCCTGTGCTCGCCTTCCCTGAGCCGTCTCCTGTGCTCGCCACCCCAGAGCCGTCTCCTGAGCTCACAAACCCCGACTGGCCCGAGCTCCCGGACTGGCCCGAGCTCCCGGACTGGCCCGAGCTCCCGGACTGGCCCGAGCTCCCGGACTGGCCCGAGCCGCCTGAGTTCCCTGAGCCGCCTGAGCCGCCTGAGTTCCCTGAGCCGCCTGAGTTCCCTGAGCCGCCTGAGTTCCCTGAGCCGCCTGAGTTCCCTGAGCCGCCTGAGGTCCCTGAGCCGCCTGAGTTCCCTAAGCCGCCAAACCTCCCAGACCTCCCAGACCTCCCAGAGCCAGCTCTCCCAGACCTCCCAGAGCCAGCTCTCCCAGACCTCCCAGAGCCAGCTCTCCCAGACCTCCCAGAGCCAGCGCTCCCAGACCTCCCAGAGCCAGCGCTGCCAAGACCTCAGAGAGGGGGGGCCCCTGCCAAGAAAATTTTGGGGGGGGGCCATAGGTCCCGTTGGGGAATGGGGACAGGGGCAACGGGGGTCAAGCGGCTATTGACTCCGCCCTTGCGGGGACCCTGGACTCCACCCTGGCCGCCACCCTTGACTCTGCCCTTGCGGGGACCCTGGACTCCACCCTGGCCACCACCCGTGACTCCGCCCTTGTGGGTACCCCGGACTCCTCCATGGCCGCCGGAACTCCCAGAGCCGCCATGGCACCCGGAGGTCCGGGAGACACCCTGGAGGCCACCTGAACTGCCTGTCCCTGACCACGGCCTCCAGGGTGCCCACCCCCCCTCCCGGATCTGTTCCTTTTTGGCGCGAGGACGCGCCTTCCGGGAGGGGGGAGTACTGTCATGATCGTGTCTGTTGACTCTGTTCCCCTGTCCTGTCATCGTCACATGTGCTCTTTGTTTTGAGTTCTGTTTTGTCATGTGATCTTTGTTTTGCCCTGCCATGTGCTCGTCTTGTTATTAGTTCATCGTTATCACCTGTGTTTGTTAATCAGTCATGCCTTTCACCTGCGTTTTGCTCGTTACCCTCTTGTTCTCTAGTGTATAAATTCCCTCTGTGTCAGTCCTGTCTTTGTTCGTTGTTAAAGTTACGTCCGAGGTATTGTACTCTGTATTCCCTGTCTTCGTGTATATATTAAAACGTGAAAACTCAAATCCTGCCTTCGTGTCCTGATCCTGAACCCGGGCGTTACACTATGGAAGCGGGAATAACAATCATTTCCATAATAATTAGACAACACGTTTTATTCATATCAGATACACATTGTGTAAGTCACTTTAAAGTTTACTCTCTTCTTCTCTCAGTTCACCGGCTCACTTACTTTCATGTATTTCGGGAGAAGGATGAATTCCCGCGCTGTAAATCCAACAGACGCGATTCTCTGTAGAGGCGCAAACTAACATGGCGGCGCGTATATCTCAACTGACGCGATCATTATAAAGATGTTTAAACAGCAAAACGCATCCACTCGCACATATTTGACAATCGGAATATCAGATATTTCATGCTACAGTCATCAAATTTGTTAATATTTTGAATAAAAAAGGAAAAATCAAATAAAAGCAGATCATCAGTCGTACAGCGCTTTTGAGGTTGCCGTGTGTCACGTGACGAGCACTGACGCGTCACCATGGAAACAGTAAAGTGACCCGTTCTAAATCACGGTCGCCTTGAAAAACTCAGCCAGAATATTTTAAAGTTACGTGCGAAAGGGTTAAATTAAATCTGTTCATCATAACAAGTGATCGATTATCGTCAGAAAATTTGAAAATTAGAGCGGTCAGAAAACCGTTCGATTCCTTCGTTTTCAGTTACAAAGGCAGTCTATGGAAGGAAATCTGACGGCATTCTGTCATCAAAAATATCTTCATTTGTGTTCTGAAGATGAACAAAAGTCTTAAGGGTTTGGAACGACATGAGGGTGAAGAATTTATGAAAGAAATGTTCATTTTTAGGTGAACTAACCCTTTATAGATCACCTGTCCCCCAAATTCTTGTTCTTGTGCTGTTCTGTTCTACTTAGCACATGTTTAGTAACAATCTGTTGGAATCTGTTGGAAGTATGTAGAAACTTTGTTGGAAGACGTCACTGTGTCTTTATTCATGCTGTATATTGATGTTAACTGTTGAGTCACATTAGCATTACTGGTTTGTCATTCTTTCACAGACCGGTAACAGTATCCAAGGGCACTTGGAGAGCATTGGAGAAAGTCTCCAGCCGTATCTACTTGTTGTTGGGCCCATGAGAAGTAGGGTCCAGTCTTGTTTTATTGTAATTGACCAACATGCTCTACCCTGCAAGGCCTCTAATTCACTGGCCTGTGTTGATGAGCTTTTCAAAGCTCACTTTGTCTTTGGCACCTCATACTGTCAGGAATTACCAATGTGTATTGCTTTCTGCAAACCACTATCTATGACATAGATATTGAAACCACCAAGGATAATCCCAGAGTTGTTGAGTTCAGAGCTGGAATGCTTCAGTGAGCAGATGATTTGTTTCATTTGTAAAAGTGGGCATGCTAATGCCAAAGCCCTTATAAGGCACTTTAAGTTAGTTCATGACCTTTGTCCTGGTAAAAGTCTTAAGTTAAAATGTGCTCAAAGAGGCTGTTCACGTGTTTACCATAGTTTTTCTGGATTACGAAAGCATCTCAGCAAGTGTTGTGTAATTGACAGTTCACGCCTGGATTCTGGTGAAAGCTCATCCAGCTCCAACTCCATTTCATTAAGGGATGTAGGAGATTTACCAAAGCAAATGTCACCTTGTGAGTCTGTACTACTTAAAACAAATATAGTGAACAGTTGTGCAAGAGTGGCAGCTGAATTTAAAGTTCCTGGTGTCGCAGAGATTATTAACTATGCTGTTACTGACATTGGAGACATTCATAGTGAAACTCAAGAATCTGTTAAATTTTTAGAGGAGCCCATAAAAAGCGTAGATGAGTCTCAAATTGATCAGTGTTGAAAAAATGCTAAATCCTTTTGTGGCACTAAACGCTGAGAGCAACAGAATGCAGTTCTTCTCAGAGAAATGCAAATATATCGAATATGTTCCAGGAACAAGATTTGCTACGCGGTTTCACAGAACAGCTGGAACTTTTGCCCAAACCTTTGTCAAGGACATTGCAGTCCATTAACATTAAAGATATGATGATGAGAGATTCACAGCAAAGACCAGATTGTCTTTATGACACACACGATGGACAATTTCTTTAAGAATCGTGCGCTCTTCTCCAAACAAAGACATGCTGTTCAGATCCAGCTCTTTTTTTGATGAATTTGAATGATATTGTGCACAATATGAAATGAAATGACTCTTTCAGCACCTGATTGACAATTACACCACATCAGCCGAGGACAGAAGAATTCAGAGTTTCATGGAACAAAAATACAAACGTCCTGGTGTAGTATTAAGAGAGGGTTCCAATGACGTGCTCTTAAATGCCCCTCAGAGCTGGTGTTTACTGCGTCATCTGCCCATTATGTTCGGACATCTTGTGTGTCCTAATGATCAGCACTGGTATTTGTTCATTTTATTGCTTCAGATAGTCAATATAGTTTCTTCTTCAGTTATATCCACTGGCGTCACTGTTTATTTCAAACAATACTTCTCGCTTAGGGTTCAAGTTCTGAATGAAATGCCTGTATTTCATGTAATCCAGAATTGCTATCAAAGATGAGCAGGTCCTTTTCAAAACATTTTGTTTAGCTGAACCTGTCCATGCTTACAAAGCGTAGAAGCACCTTCTGTTCTGGAGATTCAGGATATTTTGCACCACAAGTTGATTGACATTCTGATGTATTATGGTTGTGATTCTGATTTGTTTATTGTACCATTTTGTTTCATGTAATTCTTCTTCATCTCCTCTCATAGTATCGCTATCACTATTTTTTTTTATTGTTATTTTAGTATTACTGTTTTCATTATTTTTTCTTTATTTCTTCACGATCACAAGTGAATTAAGTGCAAGTGTAATATTGTTTAACAGGTGCTTGAAAATAAAATTGTGAGACACGAGTATAACGTTTGTTGATTTCATTTTCTGACTGAAAAGCAAGTTTTTCATTTATATTTTTAGGGCTTTTTTAGAGTAAAACATGAATGGTGTAATTCAGAAGAATAACTCCGGATAGAGTTGGTTATTCTTTATAGTTCATTCATAATTGATGACAAACAACTCTGGAGGGGAAGAAAATTGTGGGAGAGTAAATTAGTCGAATATCACAGGAAAGAGTCAAATACTAGCACTAAATTGAGCATAATTAACTCTGGAACTTTTACTCTTTTCAGAGAGGGACCAAATGTTATCTAGCATAGAGTACAATTTTCTTCAATTTGAGTAAATTTTACTCTGGCATATTTACTGTGCAGATACACGTCCTCACTCACCATGACTCACACACACACTGTCTATATGAGGATTCATTACACACATTTGTTCTGACATTATTTTGGTGACAGAAGTTCATGTAATGAAGAGAAAATAAGAGACTCTATAACATCTCACTGTCACTGATTCATTATGAGCTCAAAGCATTGTGGGTAGAATCACTACAGTCATCAACACAGTTTCACTGGTGATCCAATGGGAACAACAAACCCAGGATAGAGCGGTTGAGTGAATGTGGTCTGGACTGTGTGGATGAGGTTCATTGTGTCAGAGACGCTGTAGAAGGACAGAGTTCCTGCAGTGTGATCCACATACACTCCTATTCTACGGCTGATGGATTCAACAGGGAGATCAGTCCAAATGCTATTGTGAATGAATGAGTAACAGGACGAAGAGCAGAACAAACTCCAGGACTGACCATTAAATCCAAACACACACTCATCACCCTCTCCCTTCCTGCTGATGCTCTTATATGACACTGATATATCCACACATCACCACTCCACTCAGTCTCCCAGTAACAGCGTCGATCACTCACACTCTCTCTACACAACACCTGATACACATTAAATCTGTCTGGATGATCAGGATACGACTGAAGCTCTGTGTCAGCATGTGTAATCACTGTGTTCTCCTCAGACAGACGGAGGTGTGTATTCACTGTGTTCAGATCCAGAGAGAGCTGAAGGGAATCTGATGGAGATAAAACACATCAGAATGTGCCTGTTTGTGCTCTCTAGCTCTCAGTCTTTCAGTCTTGTCTATTTATTGATATTGTCTTTGTGATTTTTGTGTGTCCCTGACTTTGGTCTGACTACATTGGAGTCTGTGCTTTCAGCGTACCCTTCATGTGCTCTCGTAATCACCACTTCAGAAGTGGGAATTATCCATTTTCCAATAGCACGTGAAGGCAGCTGAAGTCTGCCATCCCTGGTATTGATGGTTTGTGTCTGGCTGCTGCTCTGACCTCTGACCACTGGTTTGGGATGCTCACTGGTTACTGACCCTTGCCTACTGCTGACCTCTGTCCTGTGATTATCATCTGTGTCCTGTCTGCCTGGCTTCTGATCCCTCTGCTCATCTTACTCCTGAATTCTCTCCTCTCTTTTAGACTGATTGCTGTTCGAAAATGTCTTTTCTTGACCGCTGCTCTTACCCTCCTTTAGTCTGTGGCCTGCTGGTTGGAGTGTGGTCTGGGACTCAGTGGCCTGACCACTTGTCTTTCAGATATTTATCCTAAATAAAGTTGTGTTCTGCGTTTGAGTCTTCTTTTCTAACAGAACCTGACAGTAATTCACATGTCAAGAGAAAATGATGTTGTATGTTATGTGAGATGGTGGTGGACTTATTTCTGAGGGCAAACGAATCTCCAGGACTTTACCTCTGTCAGAGATCTTCTTCAGCTCCTCTTTGCAGAAATCTTCCAGTTTGTCTCTCGGCTGAAGGACAGATTCTCTCACTTCATCAAAAGAGGAGAGAGAACTGAAGAGATCGTCATTTACGTCTGTAGATTCAGGAGGAGCTGAGAGAGACTGGAAACTCTACAGAAAACAGAAATCGAAGCTCATCACCTCCACACTTCAGCAGCATGTCTGGTCTTCAACCAGCCTAAGAGAAGTCACGTCACACCCGTCCTGATCTCACTCATGATTATACAGTAACACAACACAGAATTGTCAACGGCTCATTCTGCTCTCATGAAATGTTTCTCTGTGAGTCTCCTGCTCAAGTCCACAATGATCCTGTTCTTCTAGATGTCTGTTACCTGCAGGAAATGGATGTGATCCTGTGTGTGTGAAAGCTGCTCCAGCTCAGCGTCTCTCCTCCTCAGATCATTGATCTCCTGCTCCAGTCGCTCCAGTCGTCCTTCAGCTCGACTCACTGCGGTCTTTTCCTGATCTCTGATCTTCTGTGTGGCCTCAGAGCGGCTTCTCTGGATGGAGCGGATGAGCTCAGTGAAGATCCTCTCACTGTCCTCCACTGCTGTCTGTGCAGAGCGCTGTTAGGACACACATCACAATCACACAGTGGCTTCAGTGAGTCCTGACTGAGACTTGTCAAACTTCTCTTCTTCTCCAGACTCACCTTATGAGACTCCACAGCCTCTCTCAGCTGCTGAAGATCTTTCTCTCTCTGCTGGATCCTCTGCTGGAACCACCTCTGCGTCTCCTTCAGCTGCTTCTGCTGCACAAACCAACAACAAGAAATGTCATATACATGTACTATCACAAAATCATTGACTGATATGGATTCATTGTCAGTGTGGTGGGGTACATTATTATAAAGCATAAGGCCTGTTTCACAGCAGAAGCGTAAGCATCACAGATGTGAAATTGACAAAGACGTAGAGCTCGTTTCTGCTGCGGCTCTATATAGAAAATAAACTCTACTGAATCACTACACTGATTATTTCTTTTAATAACTGCCATCACTTATATATAATGGTGATCAGGAGTTATACACTCAGAACTTGATTATTATGAAAGCGAATTCACATGAAGACGGTATCACATTTATATCGATGAGAAAATGATCAATCCAAACCCCAAAGGGAACCCCATCTGGATTCAGTCAGATTTACTGAATAGAAAGTGTTTGTGTCCTTCATTGCATTTGCCTGACAGATGAATATTTTGTCAAACAACATGTCAATATCACTCCATTATTTTGTTGCTTCATCAAAGCCTATTTTACAAAGGATTTAATGTAGAATACAAACAGGCTCAAGCTGACTTCAGTGTGAATGTACTTACTTTAAGTGTCAGCATTATTTCATCAGGGTCTAGTTTAGAGTTCATACCTGTTTCTCTGTCCTCTGTGCTGCAGCTGATACAGTGTCGTGGTTTCTATTCACAGCACACATATATATTTCTGGTCAGTGATGTGTATTTACACCTGTTTATCGTGTGTTTGGCATATCATCTCCTGCAGTCGTCCAGTGGCTTCAGTCAGATTGTGTCTCTTTCTTTTAAAGAAACTCTCATGTTGTTCGAGGTGATTCTGACAGTAAGAGTCCAGACACTCCAGACAGGACTTGATGGCTTTGTGTTTTTCTCCAGTGCAGGCGTCACACTGCACATCTCCAGCTCCAGCTCCAGGGGGAAGTTTTCTCTTCTTCAGTTTCTCCGCCGCTTCAGTCAACATGGTGTTTTTAGCTAAAGCAGGTCTTGGTCTGAAGGTCTGTCTGCACTGAGGACAGCTGTAGACTCTCTTCTGATCCTCCTGATCCCAGAATCCTGTAATACAGCTCTTACAGTAACTGTGTCCAAAGGGAATGGTCACTGGATCCTTCAGGAGATCCTGATACACTGTTTTTCTCGCTCATATTCATCTTGCATTAACAGTCTCTTTGTAACATAATCACTGCATTTATGATGTTGAAACACCGTTAAGAGTTTCTGTTATAATGTGTCTCAGGATGACTGGCTTATTTCCCTTGAATGTGGCACTTTTAACCGTATTAAATTTAGCAGTTTGTTTGCATGTGTCTCTTTCCAGGCAGGCATGAGGCATCTCGGCACACCTCGATTAGCTGCTTCAGGTGTGTTTGATTGGGGCTGGAGCTGAACTGAGGGTACGTTTACTCTACAACAATGTCCTAAAAACAGAAAAGTTCTTCCTTTCCATTGTTCTTGTACAGACGACCTGGATACGCAGAAACAACTAAAACGCTGCATTCTGCTGCCTGGCCAGTAGCCGGCAATGTCACTTTCTAGAGAAACACTACACGCCTATGGACTGAACATGTGTCATTATCTCCACGTAAACTGCAAAAAAACAAGTGACATCCTGCTCGTGTGTTACGATTTCCAAAATCTTGCATTTTGAAACCAGTTTTCAAAAGTTTGCGTTTTCAGGCCCACAAAATGCTTTTGT
Source organism: Opsariichthys bidens (assembly GCA_037194245.1). NCBI lineage: Eukaryota > Metazoa > Chordata > Actinopteri > Cypriniformes > Xenocyprididae > Opsariichthys > Opsariichthys bidens. The sequence goes on from CM074287.1 coordinate 25,844,255, forward strand.
CCTGTAAATGAACAATCAAACACACAAAGCTTTCAATTCAATGTCATGTAAACCTCCTGACACTTCCAGGAGCAGGAATGGACAGCCCTGCCCTTCCTGAATGATCAGAGGGCAAAGGATGGAAGACAATGAAATTACAGTTTTAAACAAAGTTAGTGTCATCAATTCTTAGACTTAAAACAGGTGTTTTTTTTTCCACAATAGTGAATACTCCACCACAAAACACCATATACGAACCGAGTGATTGTTTTACAAGCCAGTCTGCTCGTCCTGTATAGGTGGGCAGTTTCTGACTAGAATTCCCTGAATCATGGCCTTTTATGAGTGTGAGTGTGTCCATAGCCACGTGCATGTTTCAGATTTACGTGTTCGGTCATCGGACTCAAGAGCCTCACAGGCTGAAATTATATTAACATTTCTTTTGAACATTACACAGAAAAGCATGATTTTTTTTTTAGACACATTCAACATGCGAGACAGACTTAACATGTATCATCATCATCATCATCATCATCATCAATCATCTTTCTTTATTTGACAAAATTAAACAACCATCCACCTTCTCATCATGAACTGCTTAAAATCCATTTACAGAATAAATAGATGAAATACAACCATTATATGTCCCGTCCTCAATATGAAAACTCGGTCGAACAGGAAGTCCATTGCTCCGTGATCTCATGGTGACGCAGCAGATCGACTGTGGACTCGGGTTAGTTGGTTTAGGAGCTGAAAAGCACAGAATTCCCCCAACCCATGTTTATTCTGTCGATACAACAGTCTTGATTCCTCAGGTCGTGCCTCCATCACTACAATAACAATGAGCTAAATCTAGCAGATACAGGAAGTGATGTATTTCACACTGCGCTCCTCAGTGTTCTTCTGTGCATTGTTTAATGGGAGTGTGTTTGTGGTTAACTGCTCTCCTGAGAGTCGGTGTGGGGCAGCGGTGGGACGGACGGGCCGCTGCACACCGCTGACGACATCACTACGGTCGCTGCGACAGCGGCTTTACGCGAGCAGGCCGAGCAGATGTAGTCTTCGTTCTCGGCCATCTCGCACGACACGCCCACACACACCTGATGAAACCACTCGTCACAGCCGCCGTCACACTGGACCCAATCCACCTGAACCAAGAGAAGAGAGTAAAATTCACTGCAAAACCAGTGGAAACGTGACAGTAGCTGAAGCGAGTCCACTTCAGACTGTTAGGGCTAGTGGACATGTTCTTGCAAAGTTACTAGTCCACAGAATGCCTGTTGGGGAACATCACAATGTGTCGGCAGGTAGAGTAATGTCTCAAGTATGAAAATAAAGTGTTACACCTGAAGCTCATATGATGCTTGTGTGAGAAACCGAAATATGAGTCATGATTCACTAAATCTTCTAGAGCACCTCTCAAATCCCATCCAGACTTGGTTCAATGAAAGCCTTTAAATGCCTTCCGTTGCAAACAGAGCTGTTGTGACCATTGTGGTCTAGGGTGATGGGTTTTTTTTGCCCTAATTTGACTTCTAGTTTATCTCGGCTGTGGCGATTATTTCCAAAGAAACATGGCGATTCCCACCTCACTCCCTCACAATTCTGGAAATGAGCCGTACAACTGAAAATCAACTTACGGGTCGTGAACGTGTGAAGAACCATCACTCACCTTATCCTTGCAGGGTCGCTGGCAGTTCTTGGCCGCGCAGACGGCGTTCTCGTCATTGGAGTCCTCCGCTCCTGACCAGTCGTACTTGGAGGGAATGTCCAGAATCTTCCTTGTCTTCTTCTCCAGCCCCTCCTTGGTGAACTCTGCCTTGGCGGCCGCCTTCTCCTTCCTCTTGCGCTCCTTCTCCTCCTTGGCGAGCCGCTTGGCCAGCTGCTTCAGCTCGCGGGACTTGTCCGTGTTCAGCTTGAGCTTCTTCTTCTTGGGCTTGAGCTCCAGAACCCGTTTCATGTCTTTGGACTTGGGCCGGCCCTCCACGCCGCTGGCGGCCAGCAGCAGTTGTTGCTCTGCTCGCTCCAGCTTCCTCTTCCTCTTCTTCTCCACGTCCTTCACCTTCAGCTTGACAGGTTTGTCCAGTGGCGAGTCCTCAGGCTGTGGTAGCACAACAGGTTAAAGAGGTCAATCTGTGACAGCTGAATGTTTGTGGAGTTAACTGAGTTATGTCTGAGGAAACACTAGGAAGAGGACGAGGCTCTCACCTCCATGACCTGCAGGAACTTGTCCTCTGAGGGAGGGTGTGTGGCCTGCAGGATCCTCCAGATGTGCTGCGTCTCATCCAGGGACACCTCCAGCAGGTCGCCCTCCATCATCAGCTCCTCCAGCTGCACCTTGGCCGCCGGCGAGAGCTCCAGCACCGGAGGCTCCAGGCTGCGCGGCACCAGCGGCGTCTTCCTGGGCTGCTTGCGTGGGGCGGACGGATCTGAGGAGGGGAACGAGATCAGCCTATCAACCACTGGACACCTTCTGCTGTGTCTCCAGACTGAACGTGTAACTGCCGTCTTACTCTGAGGGACGGACTTGGAGGCGGAGGAGTACGCGTGCTCAGCACAGAAAGATGGTGTCGTCGGCCACATGTGACTGACCACCTCCTCCGACTTCACAGGAATCTCCTCATCACAGAACAAGTACGGCTTCACCTCTCCCGAATCCTGAGGAGAGAAACAAAGATGAACAGCAGAACAACTGTACCACATCAAGAGGAGATAGTTCCTGACACCAACACAAGAAAACACTCAGAGTCCAGGTGGCACTGCTGAATAATTGCTAGGGTATTCTGGGTAGTTGCTAGGTGTTTTTCACTGGCTCAAGTCAAAACTAACTCTCTATGCATCTCTCGGTGTAGATCAGTAAGAGTCCATTTTATCATCCAGCAGGTGAAAATCCTCCAGACACACAGGAATCATTCATGTCTGGAGCACAACCTGAACTCTAATACTGAGTGTTAGAGGACTGACCACATCACTGTGAGCAGTAGTGAAGGGAAATTCATCAAGTATTCATCGCATACCTTGACGTCATAGCCGTACGTCTCTCTGATGTCCTCATCTGAGTCTGTCTCTTCATCATCATAGTCCATCGAGGGCCGTGGTGACGTAGCCCTGCTGAAACCGGCCTGCTGAAACGTCTGGATGTGGCCCTGTAAGCGAAACACGAGTTAGTCGTGGCACACTCACATAATCAGACGTGATGATCTGACGGCACATACCTGCAGGTCCGGGTTAGCAGCCGCCTTCTGCAGCTCTGCGTTGATGATCTTCTCGGTCTTCTCTCGGGCAGCGAGCTCCACCATGCGCTGGCTGAGCACCGACAGCTTGGCCAGGGCCGAGGAGAGCTCGTCTGTGGCCAGGGCTTGCCGTGCGCGGTCCTGCCAGCCCATGGCTCTCTCCGTCAGACACTGCAGCGCCTCGCCCTCCGGCAGCCGCACCGGCAGCTTCTGCAGAGACACCAGCAGGGACAGGATGGTCTCCAGGCGGGGCCGTCGGGAGCGCTGGCACAGCGGGCAGAGGAACTTGGACTCCTTACTCGCGCCCTGCCAGCCGGCCACCAGCTTCTTCTGCGAGCCAGCTTTGGGCAAGGGAACGCAGGCGCCGTGGAACCAGTCCTTGCACAGCTCGCACTGCAGCATGAAGCCGCTGGCCGTCTTACGGCACAGGCAGAACTTCACCTCCTCGATGCGCTCCACCAGGGCCATCTTGGCCAGGTTGGAGGCGCGGAGCGAGTGGATGGCCTCCACCTCCTGCTGCTCTCTGGCTTTGAAGGCGGCCACGACAGCGGCAGGATCACGCACTTCCTCCACACTGTCCTCCAGGTCGCTCAGGCTGTCCAAGTCCAGGCCACGCTCCTTCTCCAGCAGCTCTTTGACACGCTTGCGTTTGCTCTTGCTGGTGCCGTACACACCGATGTCCACACGCGGACTGAGCACCTGAAAGAGTTCGACCGCAGATGAGTAAGGATGAACGTCACAGGTTCAACTCAGCTGGGCTGAGGGGACCAACTTAGATCAAGATACACTCACTTGAGAAGCAAGATGACTTAAGAAGTCTAAAATCGTATCAAAATTAAGTGAGTTTGTGCTTAAAACAAGAACAAATATTTGTCAACGGGGTTAGAAAAAGTATAAACATTTTAACTTTTTAAGAAAACAAGACTTCTTTCAAGTAATGTTGCTTAAGCAAATGCATCTTGATTTAAAAATGTTGAGATATTTGTACCGGGAAAAAAAGGAAGAACATTACTTTTAGCAGTGCAGACACCATGTCTGTCACAAAGCCATTTAAAATCCATGATAATGTTGGTCTAAATGTTGGGCACCAAACCGAAACATTAACTACTAGTGTGTGTGTGTGGATCACCTGCAGTAAGGTGTAGGTGGAGTTCTTCTTCAGGAAGGTGCGAGCGGTTCTCTCCCTCCAGGCTCTGGCAGAGGCCACCTGTGACTCCACCTGCGGCAGGGCCTCCAATCTCACCGGGACGGAGCGACCTCTCGCCAGCAGACCCTCCAACTGCTCCAGGTAGGCGTAGTTACTGCCGTTCTGTTCATGAAGATGGAGACACGGGTCAACTAAAGCTGAGTCAACATTGACGTGACAGTGCTGAAGATAATCTTTTCCATAGTACTCATATAAACCAGCATGCACTGCTCAAACATCATTTCAAAGAGTCGCTTGACCCTGATGTCTGCATGTCCTGTTCACTATGAAAGAGTAACCTGAATGGCTTCCACTTTGGCCGTCCACTCTTTGGCTTTGTGCAGGGCATCTCTGAGGGCCAGAACATTGGGCAGGTATGCTGGGATATTCTTGGCTTCCATTACGATACTTTCCAGCGTCAGGAGAGTGTGGCGAGGCCTGCAGAAGAACAGAGAGACAACAGTCATGAACCACTGTCTACATGCATCGTATTGTGAATAAGTATTGCGAATTGTGTATTTTTGTGAAACTCAAAAGAGAAAGCATCTGATGTGACCTGCCTATAGAGAGCTAACAAACCAGGTCTACTATGCAGTCATTTGACAGGGTTTCTGCAAACTTTTTAAGACCTTAATTTGTACAAGGGTGAATTATGGCTTTTAGAACCTCCAGAAACCCCAATTTACACATTGGTTAGATGTTTGGAGCAGCGCTGGGAGGTCACCTGGCCTGCAGGCACGCGCGAGCCCGCTCCTCCCAGTGCTCGGACACCGTCAGCAGCTCCTGCAGCTCGGCCATGGCCTTCTCCACCGCGTGATGGGGCGCCAGACCCACGCCCGAGTCGATCAGCCGCTTCATCAGCTCCAGTGTGACACGCTGCGGCTCCGTCAGCGTCAGACGCACCTCGTCCAGCCAGCGCGCCTGCTGGAGCTCCTGCTTGAGCCGCGGCAGCTCCGGCAGCTCCACGTCCAGCCCCGAGCCCAGGTCCAGCAGAGCCTGCAACTTCCCGGAGTCCGGAGTCTCGTCGGCCAGTGCTGCCTGCGCCCGTTCATGGAAGTCCTCCACGCTCTCCAGCAGCTCCTACGGCATAGATACAAAACAGATGAGGACAATGAAGGTCAGCGGTTCAGTGAGTAACTCCTCTGTGGACTCACTTTGACGTGTCGGGCCTGGCTGATGACGCAGGGCAGGCGGTAGAGCTGCTCCACAAACACCTTCAGCTCCTCCACCGTCAGTTTGCTGCGTGCTTTCTGCACGCTGCTCTCGGGACGTTCCCTTCTGAAAAAAACCAAACACACACACAAACATCAGGGCTGTGACCAGTGTCTCAGTGAAATATCATGCAATATGTCGCTTGTGACTGACTTGTGCCTCTGCTTGTGGCTGAGCAGCAGTTGAGCCACAGATGAGCAGGTCTCGGCCTCCTTCACCGTGTCTCTGAGGCTGCGGAAGAGGTTGTTCTCCGGGTACTTCCTGTCCTCTGCGTCCTCCATCAGCACTTTCAGCTCGATCAGATCTATTGAAGCATAAGTGACCCGTTTATAACCTGCACAAGTGGACTAAAGCAGCGACTGTGTTGTGTCTGACCTTTCTTGCTCTTGTTATCGGCCGCTAGCGCCTCTGTGACCCTCTTTGCCCAGGTGTCGTAAGACTGCGCACGTGACTTCACCCCGTACAGCATCGCAGGAAACTCGTCCTGATCATACCTGAATCTGTAGCACAAAGGAGTGTCAGTGTAACGTCTTTCTTTAGTGCAGCTCCAGATGAAACCGCATTAATCAGCGCATCACACCACTCGTTACACTGACGGGTCTAATGAAGGTGACGTGTGCGTCGGACTCTGTGACTGAGGTGTTTGCTCGACTGATGTCGAGGATATGTGCGTCGGACTCTTACCGCAGGCACTTGTCGCTGACGGGGCAGCTGCAGAGCTGGGCGGCGTGATGCAGACACACCAGACGCTGTGGGCTGCAGACGCAGGTGAGTGCTGACAGGAAGCAGGTGGTCTTACACTTCCAGCATTGCCGCTCATCATCAGGCACCAGCTCGAACACCTCCTGCTCTGAGGACAGCACCCCCTGCAGGATGGGATGAACTCAATGTCAAATGTAATCACACAACACCCACATGCCAACTCAAACCAGTACTCGAGTGCCGTCGCCACACTTCACTCAGCTGACGGACTTCAGTCAGATGCTCTGATTGACTTTACTGTGTTGACCAGTTTATACACATTTCATTTTCTGCTTATACCATACTCGTCAATCATTAACAGCAATTAACTAAATGAGTTTAACAGGCCACGCATGATTTAGCTCATGTCTGGCCATATCTGTGATAACATAATAAATGATCATGTGAGAATGTCTTTTGACTAATGAATTCAGTTTTTTTAATACCTCTAGTAATACAATGCTATCATTTAAGTAGTAATTTAACATTTGAACCCTTTTGTCTTCAGTTGTGTACTGAAGTACATTATTTACTGACTGTAAATAATGAGTAATGTTATGTCACTTACAAAATGTTTTTCCCCTATATCTGTTGGATGCAAGTCAAGTCTCTGTAAAACTCCGACCCTGGTTTATAAACGGAGTGTGTTCAGCAGCATAATGGAGTTGTGCTGTATGGCACTGAAATGAACCCTGGTTTCGCTCACCATCTCCTGCACGGCTGCTCTCAGTCGGCTCTCTTCCTCGATCATGTCACTGAGCTCTCGGACCACGGCCGCCGCCAGCTCCACGTCCAGACTCTCTGGATCGGCCGCCATCTTACACACCAGCTCCTCGTGGGAGAAGACGCAGTAGCGCTGCAGACGGCGGTAATGCGCCACACACTGCCTCCCGACGGGCAGCTGCACAACAAAACACACACACAGGCATGTCATCACGCACATGTGCAGCCAGTGACTGCCAAGCTCCATCTTCATGCAAGGCTTTATGATGTGCGTAAGGGCTCTAGAGGACGCAGACGTACCCAGTCTGCAGTGCAGAAGTTGACCGCTTCTGCAAAGTTGTAGCCTTGGTTGAAGCCGCTGTGATAGGCTCTCGGGAAGGTGACAACAAACTCTCCCGCGCACTGATTGGTCCGGTACACCTGTATGATAATGAGAGTCAGTGAAATAATGATTACATTAAACACCTCAGCTCATCAAGCTCCTTTAAAGCATCTGGATTTGACTAGGGCTGCAACAACTAACAACTAACAACAACTGTGTGTTCCTGCAGAACACACTGTTTCTCTTGACTGTTGGTTAACACTGACTTTGTGTTTTTGATTTTCTTCACATTTACATTTATTCATTTAGCAGACACTTTTATCCAAAGCGACTTACAAGTGAGAGAATTAGGGTGTCTTGCTCAAGTCTTTAGTCGTGGTATCAAAGGTGGAGAGAGTGCCGTTCATTCACAATCCCCACCTTCAACTCCTGCCGGCGTGGGAATCGAACCAGCAACCTTCAGGTTACAAGCCCGACTCCCCTCACCACTAGGCCACGACTACCCCTTTATTATTATCTTCTTTTATTTTTTAATGTAGAGATTTCAACTATATTCACTATATACACAGTGCTTAAATTTATTAGACCACCGCCACCTAAACTAACGGTACTGGTGATTACCAAAATCATTTTTACGTTCCTGTAATGGTTCATCCACTGGTATGTGTAAGCTGTTTAGTCACAGTGGTATTTCTAACGCTAAAATATAAACATTATTGTCATGAATTTTCGAATTTACTGTTTTACAAGAAAGACAGAAAATTGGGCAGATTTTTTTCAGATGCCCAATTACAGACAATAACAGAGACTGTGGTAAAGTACATGAAAACAATGCAAGCTGTTATCAAAGCCAAAGGAGGCTGAACAAAATATAAAGTTTTTTTGGACATTGTGTTAATAATGACTTTTTGTCAGATCCCTAAAATATTTTGTGTTTTCTTTTCTGTGACGGTAGTCTAAGACATTAAGCGCTGTATGTGTTCATAGCATTCATTTGGCCCATGTGTTAGAAGAACATTGGGCAGGATGTGCAATAATGTGTTTTTGGTCAATAAAATAATAAAAAAAGAAAATTAGGATTTTTATCCGATTAATCAAGAAATAATTGGCCAACTAATCGATTATCAAAATAATTGTTAGTTGCAGCCCTAGTTTTGACAGAGATGGTCAGAATCGGTACCGGGACGCCGTGCTCCATGAGGAGGTTGGGGTTCATCAAGGTGACGAGCTGATGCAGGAGGTCCGGCTGAGAGTCGAAGAGCTCCGGAGCCACTTTCTTCATGACCGTCTCCAGCTGCTCCGCGGCGTGAGCTGGAACGCCGTACCAGGTCTTGGGTTCGCCCCTGAGCACAGACACACACGAGCGTCACTCACACATCCGTTTCACCCGCTCACGTGCTGCTGCTGCGCTCGGGACTCACCAGTGCAGGAAGTTGATGGAGTAGCTCCAGTGGTCCTCGATGTGCCAGCAGAAGGACGAGAAGCACATGCCCACGTACAGCCAGGGCACCTTCATGCCGCTGATGTCGCCGCTGATGTGCGTCAGCACCGACTGCTCCAGCACTGGCATGTTGTTCAGGTTCCAGCCTGAGTTGGCATATTCCTGCACACATGACACGTGACATTCAGAGAAACGCCTGACATTTCACACTACAACTAAAGGACATTGTTACGCATGAACAATTCCATGAAAAGAATAATGAGAATTACAAACTCAAAAGTAAAACGGAGATAAGATGAACGTGCGTCTTACATCCTCGTCACCGATGAGTTTTCTCTTGCCGTCCCGCACTGGGAATCCGCTGCCCACATCCTTGGAACTGATGTCAGCGCCGTACTCCACAATCACGTCCTCCTCGATGCTGCTGACCAGACGCCAGAACTCCTTCTCCACCAGCTCCGTCGGCACCATCTGACGCACACACACACAAGTCAAGTCAAGTCATCTTTATTTCTATAGCGCTTTTTACAATGCAGATTGTGGCAAAGCAGCTTTACATTAATAAGAAAATGCTGTCATTGTGCAGCTTATTCTATATTTTATTCATTCCGTTCCAAATATCAATAGTTATTAGTCTAGTTAATTTATGTATATCAGCACTGCAGAAAACAGTGACGTAATCGTCCGGCTCAGCTCAGTTTGTATACAACGGCGCCAATGCAGGCATATCAAAAACACTGCTGAATATCAAGCAAGTGTCCCCAACTTAAGCAAGCCAAAGGCAACAGCGGCAAGAACCAAAACTCCAACAAATGGAGAAAAAAACCTCGGGAGAAACCAGGCTTAGTCGAGGGGTCAGTTCTCCTCTGGCCAACAGTGAACACTTGTCCCATACTCAGGCAGAGTTACGGGTCTTTAAACCGATTTGGAATCGCAACAGTCACACACACACGTCAGTGCTGAACACCCGACACACGCATTCTCTGACCCTGCTGTGAAATCCCGAGAAGCACTGAGATTTGAATCTTACGTGAACGGGCATGTTGAAGTAGTCGGACTTGAAGTGGTCGGCCATCTCGCCGAAGCTCTGGAGCGTGTACTCGCGCACGGCCTGCTCAAAGCCGAACGCCTCCCGAGGCTTGCTGCACTCCTGCGAGTGAGGTCAGCACGTTATCGTCGTGTTTTCATTATGCTACATGATATTGCAGGACGTGAGTGTCGGCTGGCGTACCTCTGCTACACACTTGGGGCAGCGCCAGTCTCCTTTGGGCACGTCCTGCAGGGGCGGGATCAGGCAGAAGGTGTGGTAGCTGTCGTCACAGCCGTCACAGAGCAGGAGGCGTTCCTCCTCGTCGCCCCGCCCACACGCCATGCACATGTACAGGTCGATCTGCGGGACAAACACACGCTCAGAACTAGCCCATCAGAGATGTCAGACACACACAGGATGAACTTCATTACATTCACATTCATGCGTTTCATACACTCCGTTCAAAGTATATATATATTTATTTTTTTTTTTTAAAAAGTCGATGCTTGAAACTGGAAACTGAACCCATGGTGTTGTAGATGTAGTCGCTGCGTTATGACTGTGTTTCTGTATAATGAGGCGGACGCCAGCGCAGGACTATTAGCACAGCAGGGATCAGGTCATCTGTCTGTGCTGAACGATACAGCATAACTCATACTCACATAATTGACCTCCAGCACCTCCTTGCGTGGACGCATTTTAATGGCGAACGCCTGAGCCTTCATGTGCTTCTGTTTCCTGAGGAAGCTGTCGTCATCTGGACACACACACACACACACACAGTCTTTACACGCTTGATGAGCAGCCCTGATGTCTCTGTGTTAATGAGCCGATGAGAGTCTCACCCGCTGCCATGATGTCCAGGCCACCGCCGAACACCTGCACGGCTTTGGGCTCGGTGTTCTCCCTCTGAGACACAACACAAGGGTCAAACACAGCTGCACTCTGGCAGAACTCACGCTAAAATCAATGAAGCTGTGCAATAAAATCAGTTTACACTGAAAGGATTCAAACTGCTTTTGAGTGGATTCTGCCCAAATTAAACACCTCTGATTGGCCACTGAGTCCACGCGCTCAAGAGATATGTCTGTGATTGCTTACAAACCAACACTGCAAAAACACGGTGTAAATAGAAACTAATAAAAACTTATGTTGTAATGGTGACCGTTGACAACCTTGTTCTGACATTATGCGTTTTTCCGAGGTCAACTGACTGCAAAAGCCATTCTCGTTGATTTTTCACCCTTCAAAAGCAAAATTTCACAAACATTACTAAGTAACCACTCATAAACTTATTCATACATTAACAGGAAGAACATGAGCAACCTAATAGTTGACGGACCCCACTGACTTCCATAGATTTTTTTTTCTCCATACCATGGAAATCAATGGGTCCATCAACTGTTGGGTTCCACAAGTTCTTCAAAATATCTTCTCGTGTTCAGCAGAAGAAAGAAACTCACAGGTTTGGAACAACATTCGAGTGAGTGAATTATCCCTTTAACACTGAAAAACAAATTATAATTGTTTTCTTTCTCTTTTTAATACAATTTGGATTATTGGACAAGGTGAAATGGAAGTATTGTCAAATCTTTTCATTTGTATTGTGATGACCGGAAAAAGGGGCGGGACTTAAGCACTCAGCGATTGGAGAAGTTTGAAGGGGTGGGACTTAAGCACACAATGAAGGAGAAGTTTGAAAGGGCGGGACTTAAGATCATTAACATGTGTTTAGAAAAAAAAGTCTGGTGTTTATCTCGTGTCTGCGGATCATCACACCACCTCATCCTTCAGCCGTCGAGGGGAACGTCGCTCCGGCCGTCTCTCCTTCTCTTCATCCTCCTCTGCGGGCTCTTCCTCTGCACCTCCAATCCCCTCATCCACGTCCTCAGCGTCAGGGGCTTCTGGGTAAAGCCTGTGAACGACGCCCTACACACACACACAGAGTCAGGAGCGATCGAGGCACGCCGCGGTCACATGATGCAGCAGCTGAAGGAGTCACACTCACCGTTAGAGACGCTCCGGACTGGAAGAGCTCATACGGATACAGGATCCGTTCGAAATGAGAGCGCAGCAGAGATCCCACGCCTCTCCCGGCCGGAAAACCCATCCGGCTGCTGATCTTGGACCAGCGCTTCTCCTTACAGACCACTTCGAATCCTCCTTCTGCAGACACAAGCTGGCAACACACAGAGTCAGTCGTTTCTTCTTCCTCTGATCGTCCTTATTACAGCAATACACACCTATATCCACTGCATTAGCGTGACACACACACACACACACACACAGTTTGTTTACCTTGCTGAGCAGGTACAGGTCCAGCAGTTTTCTCTCCACGTGAGGAAAGCGAAGCTTGCAGCCCTGAAGCTCCCAGAACTTGGAGATCTGGTCCAGGAAGTTGAGCTTGACTCTGGTCAGGGCCTGGAGGCAGGAGACACGGTGAGGAACACACACACACACACACACACACACACTCGGAGACACTGGATCATGTGACCAGACTGACCTCCAGCTCATTGAGCCGCTGGATGCGTGGCGTGAAGCGGAAGCTGCGCACGTCACAGGCGAACGGAGGCTGCCAGCCCTGAAACACACATTACAGCTGTACTTACTTTCTCAGACATCTTTCTACATGTGTGGCGTTTGTGTATTACTGAGCACTGCCACTCCATTATTAGTGTGTTTTAGTTGATAAAATCAGCCACTGCAGCGTCTGAGCAACAAGAAACTCACATAGAAAGATTATCAGATCAAATATAACATGGTCTTTAAAACTGTCATTTGAAATATGATTTTTCCACTAATTCTCTCTTAACAGGGTGGACATACTAAGATTAACCACGTCAAATCTGAAAGATTAACTTGGTAAAAACAGACAATTAAAAAGAGGATCTATCTTTCCCTCCAGAGGAGATGAGCGCTTCATGCTTCATAAACAACAGGGTGACCGTAAATGAAGAAATTGAAAAGAATGTATAAACTACACTACAGAAGAGGGATAATCTGGAATGGAGTGAGAGTTGTATTTGTCATGAACTGTGAGGTCTGAGGACAGGAGACATGGGGATATTTGGAGCTTTGAAATGTTGTAAAATGTCTGAAATGATAGTGTTTAAATCCACTCCGACACGCTCAGAATTATTGACAGCTCTGAACGGATGTTGTTGGAGATCGTGATGTTTCCTGAGGCACAGAGTGACCCGTGAGGTCAAACAGCACCGGAGGGAAGTGAAGCACGGCCGGTGTGTGTCGCGTACCGGCGGCGGGCGGATCTTGCAGATGCCCGTGTTCTCCGCGATGTCTCGGATCTTGTGGATGAAGCCGAACGGGTCGCTGAAGTCCTGCCAACTGGGCTCGAACACCGGACACTCCGGCGGCGCCACGAACTCACTGAACTGCGACATCTGACCACCGCTACGCCACGCGCATCACACCCGCGACGCCTCGAGGAACTGCGGCTGGATCAGATCATGTTTACATCGGCGAGACGATCTTCAAGCGTTCGGCGCCCGTCATTTCCCGGACTTTCCTCCAGATGCTGCGGGACTCGGTGGACGGGTTCGGACGCTCGGCGCGTTAGTAGTGTTCGAGAGTTTATTATCTTATGATCGCCAGCGAAACGCGCCGAACAAAAGCCACGCCGCTTCCGGGTCACTTCACCGCGTCTCCGCGCGCATTTCTGCCCGTTTCACACCCCGCTCGCCTTCAGCGATCACATCCGTCAGTCCTGCGAGCGATCGATGGGGTTTATTCCTGCAAAAATCAGACTGACGGCCACACAAACACTGTTAGCATCTTCCGCTAGCCTCTGCTCGAATGTTTCCGGAAGTGTTACCTTTCACCCCGCCACGGCTGTACTTCCGCCTCACGCGTGAATGCGCTGTGAGGGATAGTAGTGCTGGTACTGTTTCACAGTTTCCTATCAAAATCCATCCCAAACTAAAGTTATATTGACATATTGTTTCCGTTCAGAGAGCCCAGTTGTTGTCAAAAGAGAGATTGAAACTGGTTGAATGTGAGAGAGATGACATCATCCACCCTGATTTTACTGTGTCTGTTGGGCTGCATATGTATATATATATATATAATGTCAGTACTTTAAAAAGTGAACAAATATCTGAAAATAAAAAATGAGGCTTTTGTGAGAAAGTACAGTCATTCACAATATTTCTGATAGTTTATGAACTGATATGCTTTGAAAGTACATTCGTTATGTGAGATGATGAACAGTGTCCAAACATTACAATCAATTAAACTAACAGGGCGACATCTGATCTTCCATTCAGTTATTTTGTTTAATAAATGATTAAATTAATCTACAGCTGCATAACAAATTGTATGTTAAACATAAACATTAGGAAATGTGTCAAAACGTGTTTAGGGTCCATTATCATTCATTAAGTAAGGATTAGTTGACGCGAGGTGGTGATGCGGCCGTCAATTATTCCGCTGAAGCGGTTGTTGTTGTACAGGTGCTGTATGTGTTAACTGTGCGAAGTGATCTGTAATTGTAATGCGGTCCAGACCTGCTGGAACTTCTTCCACTCGAGCCGTTGACATGAAGTGTTCTTGCGCCATCTCGCGTCCTTCTTCATCACCAACCCTTCACATCTGCCTCTGTCCTCGAGAGCGACACGATGTTTTTATCAATAATCTAAGCATCTAATAAGAATGACTTCGATCTTATGAGTTTGAATGAGAACTTTATTTATCTTGCTCGTTTTGAGAGAGCCTGAGAACATGTGAATATGTTGATAAATGATTTAAATGTTAGCTTAAAATCTCTGGGGAACTTACTCAAGGCTGTTTAGTTTATGCAACATTAAGCAGTTGTGTAAATACATTAAATTGAACTGTTTGACTTAAAGGACAGCACAGACATTTTAAATGAGGGAATTAAAATAACTGCCCTTGTAAAGGTAAAATCTGCGCTCGGTAATCAAAACCAGCCTAGACTGTGTTAAATGACATGTCCCTGTATTGACCAGCAGGTGGCGTGATTCAACAATATTATTATTATTATTATTTAGCATTAATTATAAAGGGCCTTTTTGTGTCTGTGTATCATGATTACTTATCTGTAAAAATATAAATCAACAATTAACTGTTACAATGTGTTCTACATGAATTAATGTTATGTAATTAATTACTGTGTATTTATTATTCATTAATAAATAAAGTATACTTGAAGACACTAAAAATTATGCATTTCCTTCAGCCTGAGGATTATTCATTTCACGTTTGGTGTGAAAGAGCCTTAACATTTGACAAACAGAACTTTTTTTGTTATTAAAAAACAAACTAGCATGTCCAGGGGGGTGTTCCAGATAGCAGGTTATGTGACATACCCAGGTATGTTTGAGAGTAAATAAGCCGATAACCTCAACTCTCGGTTCCTAAAACAGAGGTAACTTTCAGGGCATGTAAGTAACCTCTGAACATAACCTGCTCCGGAGCAGCTCATGATCCAGGGTTAGTTTGATTAAGAGGTGTTCATATGCGTGTTATTTAATTATTATAGTTATATATAAGTATAAAGCACTATTATAAAGGGTTAGGGGGTTAGGGTTAGGGGTTAGGGTTTTGCAGAGTTTGCAACGTGTCCCCCTGAGTAGATCCGTTTCCGGACGCAGAAAATGCACAGGCCGGCGCGTGTTTTTGAAAGGATCAGTTGGCTTCCCTTTCTATCTCAACCATTCTTATATTATTCCTTTTATTCCCTATGGATTCCAGTCCAAATTTAGTTCTTCAAATACAGTGGTATTATTCATAATTATTTGAAGATGTCTGTACAGACATCAACACCTCCTGCAGCTGCGGTCGTACTGTAAGATATTATCATTGAACCTGTTCAAACCGGACAATAGACCGTTCGACCGTTAGATATGTGTATATCAAAATGAAAACAGAGTTTAAAATCCTTCTGTTTACTTCTCACTCTAGTAAAAGTGTTCGTACGCATGAGTCAGAGTTTGTGTGAAGGTGAGCAAATTTTCCTGTCAAGTTTGTTTTTATAAATCCCGTCGTTTGCGTAAGAAGTGGCGTACGCCTCTTTCAGGGCACGCACCGGTTATAAATGAGGCCCCTGATGTTAACATATGGTCCACAGGACAAAATGATGCTCTTCCAGAGTTTAATCATCATGGTTCGTTCTTGAGCTTCACTCTTCGTAGTAGTCGTGTTTGAGTCCTTTGATTGTGAAAGTTGGATCTCAAACTCATTCAAAGGTGGAAAGGGTCCAAATATACAGAAAAGCAAAGAATGTGTTTGACCTGGAGGGTTTTTCTCAAGAACAATTCACCTGATCAGGACAAACAACAGACTCGTGAACGATTAACAAAACATAAAGGCAGCAACACGGTATTAATAAGCATAAGACATTAGGGGCGGGTGATATCAGAAACTTTATTTCACAGTAACAATATAGTTTTCTTATTTCTGTTACTAAAAAGAAAAACAGAAGCAAATTATAAACAGTAGGCCAAATACCATAGACAAAAATATGAATTTTTTTCAAGTACACTAGCTTATTTTAAAATGTCGTTTGAATTGGTACAGAACTTAAATAATCAACTGTAAAAATAAAACTTTGAAAAGTCCTCACTGTATGAATTAAATATAAATTCAAAGGATGTGCGACGTCAAGTATAGCGATCGTTAATCCGTACAGACTAAACATCGAGCCTCAAAACGCACGTGAATCTCGTGCGTCTTAATTCTGAGTGTGTGGCTGTTTTATGTTTTACACACACTCACTCACACAGCCGTGGAGATGCATGTAACACTGAATGCCGCTCTCTTCCCCTTCTGTTTGTGCCTGAATGAACACACATGCATGCTAAAAAACAAAATTGTCAAAATGCACGTAAAACATCGTGTGTCCTCGTAAACACAGTTGCCTAACCCTAACCGTAACTAAACAATTGAGAAAGAAAATGGATTTGTAACAGTCCATGCATTTGATCTTAAAGTGACAGAAGCCTTATATTCCTGCTGCTTTCTGTGACATGAATGTCTTTTGTAGTTCTAATACGGATTAATTATATTTCATCTGTGCAGTGGAGAATATTAAGTTATTTTATATTTGATTATTTAATATCTGTACCTGAATACCGTTAGACTTTCATTTTATAACTTTCTTCTATTATCTTTATCTATGCTTGTAATTTGTCCATTATTTTCAATGTGTATTAACTCGCCTACAAACTCACCCCAATCATCCTAGAATGATTCATTCTTTCCAAGTAGAAATATTCAAGTCAATGGTGAATTTTTTTCAAATCGCAATATATATCGCATAAAAACAAAATATCACAATGTCAGTTTTCCCAATATCATGCTACCTGATTATTAAAGCTAAGTTTTTCAGTCGAGAGCAGTATGGTATTTTCTCTTAGATTCGCACTGACACAGACGCACAGATCCATTAGATCCGGTTTACAACTCCACTCGTCCCCTTGGAATTATAAGGTTCTTTCTGCGTTCTGAGCAGTTTTGAGATAATGAGCTTCAAAGTTCTTGCATTCCATTTAGCAAAAATTATATGGGGAACTTTCATACATGAAAATGACAGGGACTCTACATGTATTATAACTGTACAATATCAAAATCCTCTCATTTGTAAATGGGGATTTTTGGAGATAGAACCTAAAAAAAAAAACTTTTCTCTTGGATATATGGTTTTATCTCTTTATTAGTTATAAAAAACAAAGTAAGCTGGACTTAGGACGGTTCGAATGAGCCCTGGCTGGGGCAGATAGCTTTATTTGTTCCCGAGATATGATTTTTTAAAGGCCGCAGCGCGGCGTTGGTGAACTGGAAAGTGTGGTGGTTTTTGGCGAATATCTCCACGGCGGTAGGGGGTAGGGACTCGAAATTTCTACCCGAGTAAGAGGGGGTTAGGACGGTTCGAATGAGCCCTGGCTGGGGCAGATAGCTTGGTTTGTTCCCGAGATATGATTTTTTAAAGGCCGCAGCGCGGCGTTGGTGACTTGGAAGTGGGGTGGTTTTTGGCGAATATCTCCACGGCGGTAGGGGGTAGGGACTCGAAATTTCTACCCGAGTAAGAGGGGGTTAGGACGGTTCGAATGAGCCCTGGCTGGGGCAGATAGCTTTATTTGTTCCCGAGATATGAATTTTTAAAGGCCGCAGCGCGGCGTTGGTGACTTGGAAAGTGGGGTGGTTTTTTATTTTTATCTCCACGGCGGTAGGGGGTAGGGACTCGAAATTTCTACCCGAGTAAGAGGGGGTTAGGACGGTTCGAATGAGCCCTGGCTGGGGCAGATAGCTTGGTTTGTTCCCGAGATATGATTTTTTAAAGGCCGCAGCGCGGCGTTGGTGACTTGGAAGTGGGGGTTTTTGGCGAATATCTCCACGGCGGTAGGGGGTAGGGACTCGAAATTTCTACCCGAGTGAGAGGGGGTTAGGACGGTTCGAATGAGCCCTGGCTGGGGCAGATAGCTTGGTTTGTTCCCGAGATATGATTTTTTAAAGGCCGCAGCGCGGCGTTGGTGACTTGGAAAGTGGGGTGGTTTTTGGCGAATATCTCCACGGCGGTAGGGGGTAGGGACTCGAAATTTCTACCCGAGTAAGAGGGGGTTAGGACGGTTCGAATGAGCCCTGGCTGGGGCAGATAGCTTGGTTTGTTCCCGAGATATGATTTTTTAAAGGCCGCAGCGCGGCGTTGGTGACTTGGAAAGTGGGGTTTTTTTGGCGAATATCTCCACGGCGGTAGGGGGTAGGGACTCGAAATTTCTACCCGAGTAAGAGGGGGTTAGGACGGTTCGAATGAGCCCTGGCTGGGGCAGATAGCTTGGTTTGTTCCCGAGATATGATTTTTTAAAGGCCGCAGCGCGGCGTTGGTGACTTGGAAAGTGGGGTGGTTTTTGGCGAATATCTCCACGGCGGTAGGGGGTAGGGACTCGAAATTCATACCCGAGTAAGAGGGGGTTAGGACGGTTCGAATGAGCCCTGGCTGGGGCAGATAGCTTGACGGGTTCCCGAGATATGATTTTTTAAAGGCCGCAGCGCGGCGTTGGTGACTTGGAAAGTGGGGTGGTTTTTGGCGAATATCTCCACGGAGGTAGGCGGTACGGACTCCAAATTCATACCCAAGTAAGAGGGGCTTGGGACGGTTCAAACGAGGCCTGGCACTGGCGGATAGGCTCACGGGCCCCGGACGTATAAATTTTTTTCCCTCCGCTCACCAGGCTCTACGGTTGGGGGCTTGTATCTCGGGAAGGGCGCGGTGAAAAATTCTGAATCTCGGGTCGGTGGAAGGTCTCGGGGGTCTGCAGCGAAGGGCGCCGTCCCCGTGGTCCGGAGCCCCAGGGGTCCCGAGTTATAGGCAGCGCAACGTAAACCTTTCCGGGCCGATATCTCGGGAACGGCGGGGTCTGGGGGGCTGGGGCAGGCGTCCCCGGAGAGAGCGGGCCAGGGCCTTTCCAACGGGCCCGGGCACTCGGTCCGGGGTGGCGGGATTCGGGCGCTAGAGGCCGCGGAAGATCGGGACCCCCGCGATCCGCGATCCGGGGGGGCTGCTTCCCGAGCCCCGGGAAGGATGTGTTCGGGCAAGGGCCGGGAGAGGAGCATTTCACCCGAGTTTGAGCGCTCTGGCTCTTTGGGTTCCCGAGTTATGAGCGAAAGTCTGCTGCCGAAAACGGGGGCTCGCGGGCGGCCGCCATTTTGAAAAGCGCCCGATGGTTTTTGGCGAATATCTCCGCGAAGGCAGGGCGTATCGGCGTGAAATTTTCAGGGGTAATCTAGGCTGTAACCCCGGTTCGAAAGAGACCAGCGCTGGGTCTCTGGGCGGCGG
This sequence comes from Opsariichthys bidens, assembly GCA_037194245.1. Lineage (NCBI taxonomy): Eukaryota > Metazoa > Chordata > Actinopteri > Cypriniformes > Xenocyprididae > Opsariichthys > Opsariichthys bidens. Next base: position 25,863,936 of record CM074287.1, read on the forward strand.
GAGAGCCGAGTTTGGTGCCTTTACGTGCAGGGTATTAATGATGCCCAAGAACCATAAAGTCCCATAGCCTAAGTGCTGAAAAAGCCCAAGAACCAACAAGGCGTTTGAAAAAAAATGTCAAAGTGTCCAAAAAGCCCAAGAACCATAAAGTCCCATAGCCTAAGTGTTGAAAAAGCCCAAGAACCAACAAGGCGTTTGAAAAAATGTCAAAGTGTTCAAAAAGCCCAAGAACAATGAAGTCCCATAGCCAAAGTGTTCAAAAAGCCCAAGAACCAACAAGGCGTTTGAAAAAAATGTCAAAGTGTCCAAAAAGCCCAAGAACCATAAAGTCCCATAGCCTAAGTGTTGAAAAAGCCCAAGAACCAACAAGGCGTTTGAAAAAATGTCAAAGTGTTCAAAAAGCCCAAGAACAATGAAGTCCCATAGCCAAAGTGTTGAAAAAGCCCAAGAACCAACAAGGCGTTTGAAAAAATGTCAAAGTGTTCAAAAAGCCCAAGAACAATGAAGTCCCATAGCCAAAGTGTTCAAAAAGCCCAAGAACCAACAAGGCGTTTGAAAAAAATGTCAAAGTGTCCAAAAAGCCCAAGAACCATAAAGTCCCATAGCCTAAGTGTTGAAAAAGCCCAAGAACCAACAAGGCGTTTGAAAAAATGTCAAAGTGTTCAAAAAGCCCAAGAACAATGAAGTCCCATAGCCAAAGTGTTCAAAAAGCCCAAGAACCAACAAGGCGTTTGAAAAAATGTCAAAGTGTCCAAAAAGCCCAAGAACCATAAAGTCCCATAGCCTAAGTGTTCAAAAAGCCCAAGAACCAACAAGGCTTTTGAAAAAAATGACAAAGTGTTCAAAAAGCCCAAGAACCAACAAGGCGTTTGAAAAAAATGACAAAGTGTTCAAAAAGCCCAAGAACCAACAAGGCGTTTGAAAAAAATGACAAAGTGTTCAAAAAGCCCAAGAACCAACAAGGCGTTTGAAAAAATGTCAAAGTGTCCAAAAAGCCCAAGAACCATAAAGTCCCATAGCCTAAGTGTTGAAAAAGCCCAAGAACCAACAAGGCGTTTGAAAAAATGTCAAAGTGTCCAAAAAGCCCAAGAACCATAAAGTCCCATAGCCTAAGTGTTGAAAAAGCCCAAGAACCAACAAGGCTTTTGAAAAAATGACAAAGTGTTGAGCCCAAGAACAATGAAGAAGTGTTGAGCCCAAGAACCAACAAGGCTTTTGAAAAAAATGACTAAGTGTTGAGCCAAAAAGCCCAAGAACCAACAAGGCTTTTGAAAAATAGACTAAGTGTTGAGCCCAAGAACCAACAAGGCTTTTGAAAAAAATGACTAAGTGTTGAGCCCAAGAACAAGGCTTTTGAAGTCCCATAGCCAAAGTGTTGAAAAAAATGACAAGTGAGCCCAAGAACCAACAAGGCTTTTGAAAAAAATGACTAAGTGTTGACCAAAAAGCCCAAGAACCAACAAGGCTTTTGAAAAAAATGACTAAGTGTTGAGCCCAAGAACCAACAAGGCTTTTGAAAAAAAATGACTAAGTGTTGAGCCCAAGAACCAACAAGGCTTTTGAAAAAAAAAATGACTAAGTGTTGAGCCCAAGAACCAACAAGGCGTTTGAAAAAATGACAAAGTGTTCAAAAAGCCCAAGAACCAACAAGGCTTTTGAAAAAACGACTAAGTGTCAAGCCCAAGAACCATAAAGTCCCGGAGACTAAGTGTCAAAAAATCCCAAGAACCATGAAGTCCCGGAGACTAAGTGTCGAAAAATATGCAGTGGGTCTGAGAACCAGCATCGCGGTGATCGGCTTCCGAAGCCCAGAAGGGTCACCCGTCCCGGGCATGGGTCCTCACCGGTGGTGGGTGGAGAGCGCAGAAACCACAAAATCGGGCCATCGCGGTAGTGTAAGAGAGGGGTTCGGTCGGGGAAGGAAGGAACGACTAAGTGTATAAAAAGCCCATGGACCAACTAGGCTTTTGAAAAAATGACTAGGTGTTTAACAAAGCCCACGAACCAAGAAGGGCTTTTGGAAAAAAAAATGCCCGCCCTTCATTTTGAAAAGCGCCCGATGGTTTTTGGCGAATATCTCCACGGAGGTAAGGGGCAGGGACTCCAAATTCATACCCAAGTAAGAGGGGCTTGGGACGGTTCGAATGAGCCCTGGCCCGGGCTGATAGCCCGACGGGCCCCCGAGAAATGAATTTTCAAAGCCCGGAGCGCGGCGATGGTGGCCTGCAGCGCGGGGTGGTTTTTGGCGAATATCTCCACGGAGGTAGGCGGTGCGGACTCCAAATTCATACCCAAGTAAGAGGGGCTTGGGACGGTTCGAATGAGCCCTGGCCCGGGCTGATAGCCCGACGGGCCCCCGAGAAACGAATTTTCAAAGCCCGGAGCGCGGCGATGGTGGCCTGCAGCGCGGGGTGGTTTTTGGCGAATATCTCCACGGAGGTAGGCGGTGCGGACGCCAAATTCCTACCCAAGTAAGAGGGGCTTGGGACGGTTCGAATGAGCCCTGGCCCGGGCTGATAGCCCGACGGGCCCCCGAGAAACGAATTTTCAAAGCCCGGAGCGCGGCGATGGTGGCCTGCAGCGCGGGGTGGTTTTTGGCGAATATCTCCACGGAGGTAGGCGGTGCGGACTCCAAATTCCTACCCAAGTAAGAGGGGCTTGGGACGGTTCGAATGAGCCCTGGCCCGGGCTGATAGCCCGACGGGCCCCCGAGAAATGAATTTTCAAAGCCCGGAGCGCGGCGATGGTGGCCTGCAGCGCGGGGTGGTTTTTGGCGAATATCTCCACGGAGGTAGGCGGTGCGGACTCCAAATTCATACCCAAGTAAGAGGGGCTTGGGACGGTTCGAATGAGCCCTGGCCCGGGCTGATAGCCCGACGGGCCCCCGAGAAACGAATTTTTTTCCCTCCGCTCACCAGGCGCTACGGTTGGGGGCTTGTATCTCGGGAAGGGCGCGTGAAAAATTCTGAATCTCGGGTCGGTGGAAGGTCTCGGGGGTCTGCAGCGAAGGGCGCCGTCCCCGTGGTCCGGGGCCCCAGGGGTCCCGAGTTATACCGCAACGTAAAGGGGCTTGGGATCGGCGGGGTCGGGAGCGCTGGGGCAGGCTGATCCCCCGAGAGCGGGCCCCGAGGGCCTTTCCAACGGGCCCGGGCACTCGGTCCGGGGCGGCGGGATACGGGCGCTAGAGGCCGCGAATATCTCCCCCGCGATCCGCGATCCGGGGGGGCTGCTTCCGAGCCCTGGGAAGGATGTGTTCGGGCAAGGGCCGGGAATGAGCATTTCACCTGAGTTTGAGCGCTCTGGCTCTTTGGGCCCCCGAGAAACGAAAGTTTTCCGAAAACGGGGGCGCGCGGGCGGCCGCCTGCAGCGCGGGGTGGTTTTTGGCGAATATCTCCACGGAGGTAGGGCGGATCAGCGTGAAATTCATTCAGGGGAAATCAAGGCAGTAACGGTTCGAATGAGCCCTGGCCCGGGCTGATAGCGGGAGAGCCGAGTTTCGTGCCTTTTGCAAGGTATCAATGGAGAAAAAAATGACTAAGTGTTGAGCCCAAGAACCAACAAGGCTT